>CM071925.1:19869291-20469291 GCA_016081115.2 Rehmannia glutinosa
TTCAATATAAGAATCCCCAAAAAATATTTGTTATATCAATGACTCGAGAATTGGAAAATAAAGAGATGTTACCAAGTGAAATGATGAGGTAGTTAAGCACCAAGAGGAGGAAAACATCGTGCAACACAAGAGAATTGAAGAGAGAGGAGAGGAAAGATATATTATGAGAAGAGAAAGCCGTCATGAAGAAGAAGATAAAAGAATGAAGCACTTGAGACGTCAACGCCTGGTATTTTTTTGTCAGTATTTACTTAATTGTAAATACATGGCAGTTAAAATGTAAGACGTTTATAATCTTTTCTTTGTACTTTGTATTTTCTTTGTACATTGTAAAACAATTGTAAAGTGCATAATGATAAGTTCAATAAAATGACATATTCATATAATCATTCTTTTCTGTTAATTATTTACATTGTTATTTTATTTAAGTTTTGGTATAATTAAAAAGGGGGAAAATTGTTGGGAAATTTGTGTAATAGATTTTGATGATGATATGTAAACTTAGACAGAAGTTCGCACTCCAATTGGTTGTAAATCAAGTATGTAACAGATAGGTTTCTATAATTTGAGTTGAAGTACGGTTGAAGATTCCGGTTGACTAAAGATCTAAATGAAGACTCGTTGTGTGTCGCCAAGTATTGTGTTGAAGGAAGGATCACCAAGATTCGAAAGTCTTCCTCATTCAAAAGATGGACAGCCAAGTCATCACGACAAGCCGGAGAAGACTATCAAAGGGGTTCAACAGCAAAACGAACTCAAGAAAGTCAAGATGCCTGCTGATAAGCAAAAAGTCAAATCTTACTGGGAAGAGGAAATGTGTTGCAAATAATTACATAAAGTTATTTTGTTGAAAGAGTGCAAAAAAGCCAGAACCAATGGGATGCCCCCGCAACCGCAGAACTACGCAAAGGATGCAGCATTTATTCGAGGATCGCCTACTTCAAATGCCGCAAAGACAATATAAGCCAACAACTCATGTGTAGCTTGAAAAATCGATCTTCAATGGATACATTTTTCAAACAAGCACTATAAAAGGCCGAGTAATTCAAGAGAGAGAAAAATTTTGCAATAGACACATACCGCAAACATTCAAAACAAGCAAATACCTCAAGCATTCATTCTATCCTCAAACCTAAAACTCGAAGGAAATCGATCCAACACACTTAGTGAAGGAAAGACAACTTCAAATTGTCAAGAGGAACATTGTTGAAAGACAAGGGGTTTGCACATCCAAGCGTTGAAAGAAAGTGCGTAGTTCTTTCAACCAGGCTCGATTCATCGAGGGTTACGTTTATCAAATCCAAGATCCAAGCGAGTCAAGAGCAGACAACCATCTTGTGAAGAGCTTAGTCCCGCATAAAGCCAACGTGTGATCAAGACTAAGCTCGATTGTTGTACTATTGTAATTTAAGTCACCGTTATCATAGCGTATTCTCCAAAAGTTGAAGAGGGGAGAGAGGAATTACCCATCCTCGAACCACTATAAATTACTTTGTTTCCTTTATCTCTCAAAGACACTTATTACCGCTTATTATATCTTCTAATAGATACATTTTCTATGTCTACCGATAATAACTAAACCTAAAACAAGTGTTGAAAACATATTTCAATCAAAGGTGTAAAACTTCCGCTAAAAACTAAGTTCGCTTATATTTCTAAAAGTCACCTCACTCACCGAGATATCTTATTAGTATTCTTCTTAGTCTATTGAGTGGCTAACTCAACTCATGGAAGGTTGAACTAAAGCTTTCCCTCAAAGACTTAGCCGACTTATGATTTAAACTCGATTTAAAGGATAAAATCGAAAATTTGTAAAGTTTATTCAACCCCTATAGACTTCACATAAAACACCCATCGGGACCTACATCCATGTCGACAAAAAACTATTGACAAAAGTCTCCATGAACTTGTGCATCACAAGAATGGAGTCCGTCAAAGAGTCGATCGAACCAAGCCCCGTGCTTGCTTGGTCGGGGTACCTACAAAGGCTTTAGAAGAGGGGTAAGATTTGTCATCTCTGTGAGGTCCGCCTCCACATGAACTTATTCAAATGCTCTTGATGATCTCCAATTCCATTATATTCGTGAGATAGGATGTCCTAATTTCCGAGGGTAGTTGTTTAACCAGAAATCAGTGGCTCAATGGACTTTCTTTGAAGCAGATCTTGTAAATGAGTATGCCTGACGGTGTTTTGAGATTCTTCCCATCGTGGCTCTTCTCGCTCCTGCCGTGATCCTTCATCTTCTTCTTTCTTGTCCTTCAAGGCCAAGGTCTTCAATGGCTGGTGGAGCTATGTAGTCTTCCCACGACATCCGGCGCTTTTGCTCTCATTGTGGTATTGAGCTACTTTTGGGCGCCTCTTCTAACAGATTCAAGAGTCTCCTTAGTTGGGACAAATTTCTTCACCAGCGAGCGCCCGGAGGGAGGAGGTAGTGCCCTTTCTTTCTTGCGTGTGAGTGGCGACGCCTTGTTGGGAATGGTCGTCGCCTCTCTCGCCGTCTTGATGGTTTTCCTTCATGTCGGTCTCTGCTCCACGGCCTCGTAGTTTCGAGATCCAACTTTTCAGGCCGGGCGATCAAGTTTGCATCTTTGTGTACTTTTGTTGTTCCTACGTATCGACACCAAAATGATGTTGTTTTTTTAAGGCCGATCAATCCAAGTCAACGGGTTGATTTCAAAATCCTCTTCCCGAGAGGGAAGTTTTCACGCCACTCCTCTTCCCGAGGGGGAAGTCTTCACATCACTCCTCTTCCCGAGGGGGAAGTCTTCCTCTTCTTCTCTTTCCTATAGTTGGAATATTCTTTGACCGAAACTTCTTCTCCCTGAGGCCCCTCCGATGCTCAACTACAAGATAGTGAACGAGAGAATAAATAGTAACGAATATTGTATAATAAATGCATATGAGGATTATGAATTTATTAACTTACGATAATGAGAGGGACCTTTTATGCCAGAGACGGGTCATGTGGGCCGTGTAGGAGAAATCACCGATGGGACAAACTCGACTTTTGGGCTTCGCTCATTTATTAAGAGCACATTGGCCAATTAATATTAAATAAACATATGTAAAATAATTTATATATTTAATTAATGAAATACCATTTTTGTCCCCCAACAAGTTGTGTTCACCTTCTTAATTTTGATGGGTCCTTCTTCAATGACCCTAAACATCTCCTCATGTAATGCAACACGATGTTCCCGCATACGATCTTCAAGTCATCAATATTTTCGATACTAGACAAACGAATGCGTGACAAATTTGTTTTCTATGATGAATATATGAGTTTAAAAACTTCTGTGTCATTTGTTTGTTCGTAAAAGAAAATCTAGTTCAAAGAACCAATGTTGATGGTCCATTGAACAAATCACTTTTAAAACCACTTGTAGCCTTAAGCGCGCTAAATGAAATGTAGCGTGGTGCTAAATAGACTTTCATGCATTTTATTTAATTTTGCAGAAAGTATATAAGAACAAATAATATGACAAGTTGAGTATAAGGCCGCCTAATTGGACACCCGCCTGATTTGGTATATAAGCTATAACAGATAAGTTAATCACTTTGCAAATCACTAATTTTTGTTGTTGATAGAATAACCGAGATAGTAGTATATATAGTAAAGAAATCAATTTTCACGCTTAGTGGAAGACTTAAACACCTTGTAAGATATTATGCAAAGGTTTTAAGATTAATTAACAACTTTATAAAAATGTAATGTAGTATGAGATGTAATCGTGATGTGTAAGGTAAGTAAAATTCATAAATTAAAGAGGAAATTACATTAAACGGCCAGTATCATTTGTGTTTTAACACTTTAGAATATAAACTATTTTTGTTACACTTTAACTACCATATGAACTATGTAATTTTTTGTATTTTTCCCTATATGGACACTTTTACCCATAATGTATTGATTTTTTATAGAATAATGATAATAGTTCATTATAATCATATCAGACTCATCATGCACTCATATGAAAAATTAACTATCCCTCAAATTCATACCTTGTTTCAATAGAATGTAGTTGAGTATTCCTAACCGAGTTTCGGGTTGTTCCTTACAGCCTAACCACATACAATTATACGACTGCTCCTTATATCTAATCTAACAGGCGTTGCGATCGTTAAACTTGGCGAAAATTGCAGCGATTTTTTTTGCAACTTTAGACATTAGCAATGAATATTTAAGTATTCACCACTAACCAATTAATATATATATATATATATATATATAATTTTAGTCAATTAGCGATGAAAATATTCGACAAGAACCAGGATCACTCGACTATATTCCAATCAAACAATGTAAGGGATTAATTATTTCTTTATATAGAAGCATGATTGGTCGGAAATGATTGTAATGAACTATTTTCAATATTTTAGAAAAACAAATTTTAGGTTTAAAACTGTCCATATAGGGCAAAGTGCAAAAATTTACATATTTTTAGGAAATTTATTTGATAGATTTTGATGATACCATGTAAAACTTAAACTAGGAAGTTGGCACCCCATTTTCCTTTTGTATTGTAATAGATAATGAAAAAGCCGAAGTCAAGTCCTATGTCAAAGATTACAAGAAGTCAACTACGGACTGTGTCAAGACTCTGCGGGGTGTCAGCTGAGTAAGGCCATGAAGGAAGACAAGGACTCTACTGAAGAAGAGCCAGCTGGGGAACAACAGTGAGTAGTGTCAGTCAAGTCAACTCAAGAAGCCAAGTCTACAAGTTGAAGTAACAGTTGAGTTATCCAATAATTGTAGCAGACTCAAGTCACCTGGGGTAAAGGCAACAATCAAGTCAAGACAACTGACTTAGATCCGTTGATTAAAGTCAAGAATATTACTTCATTTGGTAATATGACAAGCTGACAGGTCTAAAGTGTTTGGCCCTGAATTGTGCAAAAAGAATAAGCCTATGGGAAACACTGCACCTTGTGTCAGGCACCTGCAATCACTGAAATGCCATTAATACGAGGAAAGGTCAACATCAAGGATTGCAGACCAAGACAAGACAAGCCAACAAACACAAGTGACATTTGAAATTAGCAAATTTCAAATGTGCACGATAAAAGGCTGAGGAAGCTATTGAGAAGAGGTTACCTTGCACACCTGAGAAATCAAGCATTCAACCTGCAATACTCTCAAAGATAATCAAGATATTCCTCAAGCCTGAAACTCGAATAAACTCGATCCAACACTCATTGTGAAGGATAGATAACTTCAAACCATTGAAGAGGATAACTTTTGAAGAAAACAAAAGGGGTCTACTCTCCAAGTCAGGATTGTAGATGGGTTCAAGGTCGAACCATTATCAAGTTTGTTGGAGGGCTTCGTGATCAAATCCAAGAACTTGAGAAGTGAGCTAAGTAGTAAGGCAACCGCCTGCGTGAAGAAGGAGTCGCAAGCAGAAGCCACTGGTGATCAAGTCTCGTCTCCCGATCGTTCACCGCTTGTAAACCGATGTTACATAGTGTATTCTCAAGGAGTTGGAGAAGAGATGATTAGAAGAATTACCCCATCTTCGAACCTTTATAAATATTTGTTTCATTTACTTTCAAAGAAATTTACTTTCCCCGCATATTTCTTTTATAATCGTTGTTAGTATTATATTTGCTCTCCAACCGATTAATAACCAAGTGCTTAAAACTAAGTGTTAAAACAAGCTTAAAACAAATCAAAGGTTGTTACGTCTTCCATCATTACAAACCAAACTAGCCAAGTTAAGCATTTCGCTTAAGTCATTGAAGTTATACTATCAACAATTCTATCGAAACCGCTGAGTGGGTAACTTAGTTGAATAGCCAACTTAGCTATCCCCAAGGACACAATAACCTTGAAGTCAACTTTGTTGAATATTTTTAAAGGACTAAAATTAAAATTTGTTAAGGTTTATTCAACCCCCTTCTAAACATTACTTCACACCCTCGGGGACCTACAAGTGGTATCGAGCGGTTGGTTCATTGAGCATTCCGTGACCGTTCCGAACCAGATCTCTATCTTTTCAAAAGGTTTTAACACTTGTGTTTTTTCAAAGTCTTTTATTTTTCAAGCAAAGTTATTATCATGGAAGCAAATCTAACATGCATTCCTATGTTCACTATTGAAGAATGATGATTGAAAATACGTATGTAGGCTCATCTATCTACATTACATGAGGAAATATGGCTTGTGATAGAAGATAGGTCACCGCAAATTCTTAAAGTCAACACACCAGACGCGTGAGAGCGTGCCGCAGAGAGGAGAAGAAGTTGATGTCGACGAAGACTAGCCATGGTTGAAAACCAAGGACTGAGTGGACTAATGAGGATAGAAAGAGATACAACCTGGACAATGTGGCCAAAGATATTCTCTACAAGACATTGGACAAAGCCAGTTCAATAAAGTCGAATCTTGCAAACCGCAAAAGAAAATCGAAATAAGATGACTTTAATTTGTGAAGGATCGAACAAATTAAAGAAAATAAACTATCTGTTGTTTTTCAAAAATTTGAGAATTTTAAAATGTTTGCAGGTGAATCTCTGGATCAGCTGGATGCCAGATTTACTGATATTACAAATGAGCTTTCAGCTATTGGGGAAGAGTATACATAGAAGGAAATGTGTATCAAGATTTTAAGAGCCCTCTCAGCTTAATGGGAAATGAAGGTTATTGCTCTAAGACATTCAATGGACCTCTCAAAGACATCGAACCATGAGCTATTCTCAAACCTCAAAGCATATGAGTTTGAGCTGAGAAGGAAAGAGCAAGAGGAGACATCTGTGCCCAAGACAGCTGCACTAATGGCAAGTGATGGAAAGAGAGCTAAGTCAAAAGAGACCATAGACCAGGAGGAGATAGCCCTGATGGTTCAGAGATTCAACAAGTTCTTCAATAAGAACTACAAAAGAAAGAAGGATGAAACCTCCAAGAGACATTCAACACCTTCCAAATCAAGGGAGGACATGCCGCCCAAGAGAGCTGAGCATTAGAGAGTTTATTACCAGAGAGCTGATAATCCAAGAACAGACAGAGCTGATTAGAGAGTTGAGAACATGTGTTGGAATTGCAGACAACCAGGACATTTTGCTGTTGACTGTTCCTATCCACCAGTCAACAAGTACAGAAATGAGGAAGAAAGAAAAGTCTTCAGGGAAAGAAGACAGGAAAAGAAGAAAGCCATGTTGGCTGCTGAGACTACTGAGCCAGCCAGGATGCAAAGAAGCAGTAGACTCAGATAGTAATGAAGCAGACTACTCAAGTGATTCTGAGGAAGAGGCTATGATCTACCTCATGGCTAAAGAACAAGATCAACCAGATCAAGAAGATGAGGTACATTCTAAACTCATCTCATTCAGATTCAAGTGAAGTGACTGTGATAGACACTTCATCACCCACTGATCTTTGTGATTCATTAGACAAAATGATGAAAGATTTTGAACACATAAAATCCTCACACACAATCTTAAATGAGGAAAATAGCCAACTTAAAAGCCAAAACTCACAGCTGACTAAAGAACTGAGTACTCTGAGTCAAATAGCTAATGAGAACATTAAGCTGAAGGCTAAAAATGCCAAGATCATAGCAGAGTTAACTGCTACAGAAATGAGGGAAAAAGATCTTAAAAATGTGATTGCCTCATTTACAAAAGCATCCAAATCATTGGATGAACTTATTATGACCAAAAAGAATGTGAAGATAAGTCAGGCATATGATTTAATTCCTTTGTGCATAGTCAAACTCCAAGAGTGATTTTGGAAAAAGGATCTTCAAACAATGAAGCATCCTAAAAACCCAAGACATCAAATGTTGCACACAAATCTATTCCAAAGCACAATCAAAATCATACTGACCTTGGATATAAAAGAAAAGGAAAGCAGCCAGTTGATTATGCAGAGAGGACAGCTGAGAAGAAATTCAGCCAAGTTCCTCAGCAAACTTCAAACAGAAAATACTCTGTGAAAAGCAAACAGAGCTACCAAAAACCCCAGAAATTTCATCAGAGAAATACCAATGATGGGACTGGTAGAAAATATCCAAACTATGCTGATTAGAATAATGTGAAACATTAGCAAAGACCTATGGAATACATGCCAAAATGGAAAAGACCTAAACCTCAGCAAAGGTCATTCCAAAGGCAAACGAGCTTTTATCAGCACACATATGCACCAGGCACTACACTCAAAAATATCACAACTACCCCAAGAAAGCAATTGCTAAAAACACACACAGCATAGGCTGCAGACAAAAGAGACGATGATGTGTTATCCTAAAACCCCCAAGTAATTTGCTAATGTGCACTATGATTATGGCATCGATAGATGGCAACAACTTAGAGTCGACCATTTGGCTATAAGGTTGGTTGGAGAATCTCATAGCACTAACCCTCAGACCCAAACAAGTATGGGTACCTAAAAATTGATTTCCTTGATTACTGATTCAAGGAATGAATGAGTGCCAAGGAACCTGGTACATGGATAGTGGCATTCCGGCATACATGACAGAAACAAGAAAAACCTGTTAAGATTTAAGGAGATTAGAGGTGCAAAAGTTATATTTGGAGGAAATGAAGCTCAGGGGAGATCAAAGACACAAGATCTATCAAGAAAAATGGATTGGAGATCACAGATGTTGCTTATGTTGAAGGCCTCAACTTCAACCTATTAAGTATCGACCAACTTTGTGACAAAGGCTACAATTTATGATTCAATATGGGAGTGTGCCAGATCAAGGATGCTGAATCCAATGAAATAGTGTTGCAAGGGTCAAGGCAAAAGAATATGTATGTGGTAGATTGGTCTACTGCTACTCTAAGCACATGTCTCATAGCAAAGAGCACCGAATCAAGTTGGCTATGGCACAAGAAGCTAAGTCATTTGAATTTCAAGACAATCAACAAGCTTGCAAGGAGTCATCTTGTAGAAGGATTGCCAGACTCAGTGTACAAGAAAGAAAGTGTATGTGATGCATGGCGGATGGGAAAGCAAATCAAATCTTCATTCCAGGATAAGCCAAGTTCTTCTTCAACAAGGACTTTACATCTGTTGCATATGGATTTATTTTGTCCAGTTGAGCCAGCTAGCATAAGTGGAAAGAAATACACCCTGGTAGTGGTGGATGATTATTAAAGATATACATGGACAATCTTCATGTGTAAAAAGAAGGAAACTTTGCGGAAGTTACCTCACTCATGAAAAGAGTTCAAACGACAAATGTCAAACCATCATAAAAATAAGATCTCGATAGGGGAACCGAGTTTGTCAATGGGATAATAACTCGATTGTGTTAAAAATGGTATTGCTCATGAGTTATCACCGCAAGGACTCCACAAATGAGAATGGAGTAGATGAACGAAGGAACATAACTCTCAAGGAAACTGCAAGGACCATGTTAGTGGGTTGGATTGCCTAAGAGAATTTGGGTCAAGTCATAAATACAACATGCTATACTCAAAATAGATGCATGATTAATAAGCAATTGACCAAGACTCCCTATGAAATACGGGACAGGAGAAAGCCAAATGTTGATATTACAGATATTTGGATGTAAATGCTTCATCCATAATAATGGCAAAGACAACTTGAAGGCTTTTGATGCTAAAGTTGATGAAGGTATCTTTTTGGGATACTCAACTGAGAGTAAAGCCTATAGAGTGTTGAACAAGAGGACTATGGTAACAGAAGAGTTTATCCATGTTGTTTTTTATGAACCTAATGTGAGTGGAGAAGACATTGAAGAGTTAGCTGATAAGTTGAATCAGCCAACTATGCAGAAGAGTCCTTATATTGAAGCTGAAGTGAGAGCACCAATCCAGATGAAGATGAGATAGTTGAATCTCAAAGACAGCTGGAAAATCTACAGCTGAATGAAGATGAAAGAGCTATGCAAGACAACTTAGATGCGAGAGGGATGAATCCAACTGACTTATTCCAACCTGATGTGAGATGGCTGAGAGACCATCCACCAGAGTTAGTCATTGGAGATGTTAGAGATGTCATAAGAATCAGATCTAGAGCATAGCAAGAAGCTATGTTCACTTGTTTTATTTCCCAGATAGAGCCTAAAGATGTGTCTCAAGCATTCGATGACACACATTGGATTCAGGCCATGCAAAAGGAGCCGAATCAGTTTGAAAGAAACAATGTATGGGAATTAATTCAAAGGCCAACCCATCAAAATGTCATTGGTACAAAATGGGTTTTCAGAAACAAGATGAATGAGGAAGGATCTGTTGTAAGAAACAAAGCAAGATTGGTAGCCAAAGGGTATTTCCAAGAAGAATGTATAGATTTTGATGAAACATTTGCTCATGTTGCAAGGTTGGAAGCAATAAGGATGTTTCTTGCTTATGCAGTACATAAGAACTTCACTGTATATCAAATGGATATGAATAGTGCATTTTTAAATGGACTGTTAGAGGAAAAAGTTTATGTTGAACAACCTCCAGGTTTTGAGCAGAAAACTATTGGGGATAATGTCTACATGCTCAAGAAAGCATTGTATGGATTGAAACAAGCACCAAGAGCATGGTATGATACATTATCTCAATTTCTAACTGACAATGGATTCACCAAGGGCAAAGTTGATAGAACACTCTTCATAATTCAAGATGGAGAGAGTATACTGCTTGTTCAAATATATGTGGATGAAATTATTTTTGGTTCCACAAATAAAGAGTTGTGTGACAAGTTCTCAAACTTCATGCAAGGAAAATTTGAGATGAGCATGATGGGAGAGTTGACTTTCTTCCTAGGACTTCAAGTTGAACAATTGAAGGATGGAACCTTCATAAGCCAAACAAAGTATACCAGAGATTTAATGAAGAAATTTGATATGGAATAGAAGTCTTCTGTGAAAATTCCAATGAATACTTCAATCAAGATGGACATGGATGCAGATGGCAAAGTCGTTGATCAAACTAGATATAGAGCCCTCATTGGATCATTGCTCTATCTAACAAAGAAGCGTGCCGACATCACCTTTGCAAGAGAGTGTATGTGCAAGATTTCAATCGCACCAAAGGAGAGCCACATGACAAAGAAGAAAGAGAATCCTAAGATATTTGAAGGGATGGATGAAGTCGGCTTATGGTATCCTAAGGAAGGTAGATTCGAGTGGTTGGATACTCGACTCGGACTATGTTGGATGTAGAGTTGACAGAAAAGTACTCGAGGTATATGTCAAATGCTTGAAATAGATGGTTTCTTGGTTCAAGAAGAAACAAAATTCAATAGCTACATTCAACAAAGAAGAACAAAGCACATTGATGTCGATATCTCTTTATAAGAGATCATGTTGAAAAAGGAAGACATCACCTTGGAATACATCTCAACCGATAAGCGATTAGCTAACTTATTCACAAAGCCATTATGTGAATCAAGGTTTGTAGGTCCAAGGGTGTGAGTGTAAGGTTTAGAAGGGGGTTGAATAAACCTTACCAACTTTTCGATTTAGTCCTTTTTAAACGTTTAGAGTTAATACTTCACCGATTCCTTGGTGACGACTAAGTTAGTTAATCAACAGAGTTAGTCACTCATGCACTGACCGAGCTCTTGATAGAATAACTCGATTGTTTTGACTAAAGACTTAACTCGATTGTGATATGTTTTATTGGAAGACTTAACACCCTTAAATTTTGGTTAAATATGTTTAAATGCTTGGTTTTAGCACTTTGTTGATTATCAATTGATGACAAATTTATCAAGCCAAATATTAAAGTAATGTGAAGTAAATTAAAGTCTTTGAAATGTAAATGACACAATAAGTTTTTATAGAGGTTCAAGATGGGGTAATTCTTCTACTCCTCTCTTCTCCAACTCCTCGGAGGAATCCACTATGTATTGATCAATATACAAAGTGGTTAACGTGCCGATGCAAGTCTTGATCACACAAACCTAACTTGATCCTTTGGGGACTCGCCCGAGATGCCTTGGTCACACAAATTGCTTCTCGACGACTCGAACTTCTTCTTCACAGAGCAATTTACCGCCTTTGCTACTACACCCACTTGCTCAAGCTTCTTGGATTTGATCACGAAGCCCTCCAAAATCTTGAGATTGGTTTGTCTTTGAACCTTTCTACAATCCTCCGTGGAGTGTAGACCCCTTTGATTCTTCAAATGTTTCCTCTTCAACTCGATTGAAGTTGTCTTTCCTTCACAGGTAAGTGTTGGATTGATTTCTTCGTAGTGTAGGCTTGAGGATTGAACTTGAATGATTTGAGAATATTTTTGGCTACGATATTGCTTTTCTTGTTCGTGTTTGTTTTCTCGATTGTCAAGGTAACCAACACTCTCTCAAATAGATTCCTAAGCCTTTTATAGTGTTCTTTTGAAAAATTTGCCCGTTGAAGAGATATGCTTATTTTGTAAGACACTTGTGGTCGTTGGCTTGTCTTGTTGCGATCCTTGAATTGACATTTCCTCGTATGATTGATTCTTGACTTTTCGTAGTTCTCGACACAGTGCGAGTGCTTCCCATTGGTTTATTCCTTTTGCACGCTTAAGGGGATCGAGCACTTTAAGAAAGGCAAGATGGAAGTATTACTTGTTTAAGTAATTCTCTTGACTTCTCAGGCAACGGATCTCTTTCGATTAGATCGACTTGACCGCATTTCCTTGACTTCCCAGGTGACTTCGGGAGTCGCCTTCCAATCATTGGATGACTCATCCATCACTTCAACTTGAGACTTGGTCGTCTTGAGTTGACTTGATCGACACTTCACTCACCGCATCTCACCGCACCTTGATCGAGTTCCTGTCTTCTCTTCTTTGCCACACTCACCGCTCACAAATGAGTCTTCCTTCTAGTCTCCAATTGACTTCTTGCATATCTTGGCATAGCTGACTTAACTCAGCTCGACCAACCCTATCTATTACAATGCAATTTACAACAAAAATGGGGTGCCAACTTTCTATTCTAAGTTTTACATGGCATTTATCAAAATCTAAAAATGATTTCCCAACAAGGTTTGAAGAGCTCAAAAATGAGTTAGGGTTAATTGAGCCGAGTTGAGACTCGAAGACTCGATGAGAAAAAGAAGATAAGAAAATTGAAAAAGAGCAAGTTTCACATTTCAGCAAAGTGAAACAGCCATGTCGGGAAGTCAGCTGTATCGAGTTAGCTGACAGGTGAGTTACATTAAGTGACAAAAACGCAGTCATTTTAATTAAGCGGGAATGTTTTTAAGGATGACATCGGCGTAATAATGATCACAAAGAAAAGTTGCACAAAGAAACCATATGATTGGATATAAATATTGTTGCATTTAATGCGGGGAATTAAATGTGGTTTTGAATCTCTAATCTCGACCGTTGATCTCGATCAATAATTTCAAACTCCGAAAGATGTCCTTTTACGTTCCTTATCTATGAAACTTCACCTTTCTCTCTCCTCACGCGAACTATTCATCTTCAAGCAAGGAAAAAGCATTTTCTCTGTAACCAAGTGTAAACCCTAGTTCTTTCAAGCAAGGTTTCTCGCATTTCAATCGGTAGAAACTTCTAAAAATGGCCCCAACTTATGATTTCGTAAAACTCTCCAAGCAAATCCACACTGGTTCTTCAGTGGATTTTGAAGGAATGATCAAACAGGATGTCGATGAAACCCTGGTCAAGAAGATAGCTAAAAAATTGGAGAAGTCCGGCCTGAAGGACTTTCTGACGATGCAGTTTACACATACGTACCTTGAAGAGGTAGCCATGTTCAATGTGAACGCAGAGGCGCAGGACGACGAAATCAAGTCTTCTGTCCACAACAAGGTCATCAAACTCAATGCAAAAGACCTTGCTGAGCACTGATTTTTGCCCGCGGAGAGATTGAAGGACATCGCTGAGAAGGATGTCGACTTAGCTACTGCTTGGAAAGAAGTTGCCATGTCAGAGTGTGCTACGTAGGTTGTTTATACAGCCAAGAAAGAATCATTGAAGGATGACTACCATAAGCTGATGGACGTCGTCTCAAAATGTGTGGACATGAAATTTGGGAGCTTCAATCAGTTGTCCAAGACTAAGCTGATCAAAATTGGCTGCGATCATGCAAGAGAAGAAAGTCAACTGGGCTGAGTTTGTTTTCAGCCGAATTTGCCAGAACGTGCTGAACAGGACCTACAAGGAAGATAGATCTTTTGGATGTTCCTTGGGTTATGGCCTGGTGATTGGCCATCTGATGGAGGTGAAGGGTATTGCTCTCCGCCATGGCGAGCCCTTTCATGCCAACAAGCGTATGTTCAAGGATAATCTTTTAGGAGCCCAGAAGAAGGCTCATGCTACAAAGGCTGATACCAGTGAGGGGGAATTAGCTGACCCCGAAGACACAGTTGATGTTAGATAAATGTTTTTATCATGATTTTGATGATTTTGTTTAAATGTGTTTTTACACCAAAACAATATTTCTAAATGTTGTCCAAATACTCCCGATCGATTTAAAATATTTTTACTAATTTTTCGGAGTGTTTCTTGAAGTTTATTTTCGACAAAAATTGGACAACACTTATATCTCGTGTTGGACCGGTCGCCCTATAGGGCAACCCGTACCTGAAGATGAATTTTGGAACAGAAAACAGGACGGAGGAGAAATAATGGAGGGCAACTTGTCGACCCGTAGGTCGGCCGTGGTGCGGGCGACGGCCGACAAGTTGCCCTCCATTATTTCTCCTCCGTCCTGTTTTCCGGTCGACCTAAGGGCGACCGGTGCCTGGGGCTTTGTTCTTATTACAGAACACTCTGTATTGAGGTTTGGGGCTGTGCAACCGGTCAACATAGGGTCAACCGGTCCAACCCCATGGTGACTGGTCCCCTATGTATTTTCGTGTGAAAAACTTTCAAATCCTTCTCTCTCGCACGACCGGTCGCTTATAGGCTTTTTTGACAAACAAACTATCCGTTGTGTTTTTTGCATGACTTTTCCTTAATTTAAGGGGTTGATTTCTAACTTGACTATAATCTTGATTTTAATTGCATTTTTTGAAGAATTCACTCTCCAAGAAGGAGCCAATGTCTGGAAATCAATACAAGACTTCTCATATAAATAGAGGAAGCATTCAAGCAACAAGATATAACACAACATACAAGCAAAAGCTTAAAAGCAAAACACTTTGTCAAAACTCTTATTGTATTAGCCTAAATACTTACACTTGCACATCTTGAGGTCTAGGCTTTTCATTCTTGATTACACTTGCACTTAATATTTGTATTATCATTATCGAGTTGTAATCTTAAATTTTGTCCATCATCCAAAACAAGATATCATTGTTGTTGTTCTTGTGGTAAGAACACACTTAGGTGATCTTAGGTGTTGAAGAGTGTGGTACTCTTCATAGGTGTTGAAGGAAGATTGTGGTAATCTCCTTGAAGGTGTTGTAAGAAGATTGTGGTAATCTTCAAATGTGGTGTTGTATTAATTGTGGTAATTAATAAAATTTCTTTTTCTTTTTCGAAACCCATCCCGGATATACTGGGGTGGTAGAGCACGTGGTCCCTAGGTGGGGTGAAGCTCTTTAAATCATCGTGTGTTGTTTATTTTCCGCATTTACAGTTTTTATCTTTGCTTGTTCAATCGAAAAAGAGGGCGGAATTTGAAAAACCCGCATAATCTATTCGCCCCCCCTCTAGATTATCGTAGCCACTTGGACTAACAAGTGGTATCAAAGCCAAACTCTTTGGCTACCTCGTTCCGAGTAAAGATGAAAGATCCATGGCTACGAACAAAGCATATCTTGCCACCGACGCCTCCACCAACAAGCCACCGCTATTCGACGCCAACAACTAGGCATTTTGGAAAGACCGAATGGAGTGCCTTCTACAAGGGTGCGGATTTGATATTTGGAATGTGGTTATTGAAGGAGTTGATCAACCAACCAAGAAATTGGAGGACGGCACCTCGGTTCTAAAAACGTTCAAGGAGTTCGAGGATAATGACAAGAAGGCTTTCTCTCTAAACGGTAAAGCCTTAAATATTTTACATTGCTCTCTTACCGCCACCGAGTATAATCGGATAAGAGGCATAAGGTCGGCACATGAAGTTTGGGAAAAATTGGAGACAATCTATGAAGGAACAAAGAAGGTCAAAGAAGCAAGAAAAACCATGCTTGTTAAAGACTTTGAAAACTTCAATATGCATAATGGTGAAAGCATATCAAAAATGGTGGAAAGGCTTGACAACATTGTCAATCCTCTTGTGGCTCCTGGTAAAGTCATCTCCGAAGAAGACAAGGTGACTAATGTATTGAAAGCTCTTCCCGGCTCATAGTCCTAAAAAAGGTGACGACTATCACGTAAGCACAAAATCTCGAAACACTCAAGTTCGATGAGCTCATCGGGAACCTCCTCATTTATGAAGTCTATCTCAAGGAGAGGAAAAATTCCAAACCATCCACCACTCAATCGGGCATGCAAAATATTCCTAAAGGCCTATTATCTTCTTCTAATAATTCATATTATGCTAATGATGAGGATGATGAAGAGACGGCCACACTTGTCCGGAATTTGCAAAATTTGTGAATGAAAATAAGGCAAGAAAACCGAGAGACAACTCGTGTTTGAAATGCGGAAAATCTGAGCATTTCATAGCCGATTGCCCGAAACTCGATGAGGACGAACGAAAGAAGAAAAAGCCTTTTCCGAAAAAGAAAGCTCTTAATGCGGATGTCAAAACTTGGGATGAACTACTCGCCACATCCGACGAGGAAGGAGAAACCGAACACGGTCTTATGGCCATAGACGATGAAACTAACAAGGTATGCTCTAACTCTTCAACTTCTTCCTTAGTTGATGAATTGCAATGTGATTTTGATGAATTGCAAAATGAATTTCAAAATTTGATTGTTAAATACAAGACTTTGAAAAAAGAGCATAAAGAGCTTAAAATTGAAAATGATAATTTGTTTACTTCTTATTAATCTCTTGATAAAGCTCATGCTATTGCTCTTACTAAAGTCTGTACTCTTGAAACCGAAAAACAATCGTTCACTAATGATCTTGAATGTTTAAAAAAGGATGTGCATCGTTTTAACTTAAGTACGGATAAAGTTACAAAAATTTTAGATGCACAAAGAGGTGAGCATTCTAAATTAGGATTTGGCTATAAACCTTTTCAACCTATTTCAAAGAAAAATGACCAAGGTCCGACTTTTGTACGTGCTAGTAGTGCCCACAATCTTATTTGTTTTTATTGTGGTAAAGTTGGTCATTATGTTACTCATTGTAAATTGAAGAATAATCTTAGCTATTTTTGGAGACCCAAAGGTCTCAAAACTAACCCCCATGGACCCCAAAATTATAGGGTACCTAAAAGTGTTACATTTGTAGGTAATAGGGGCTATAACAACCATAAAGGATTCAAAATAGCTCGTGGACAGCGGGTGTCCGCGCCACATGACCGGAAGGAGAGAACTTTTTACCAACATCAAGCTCCAAGAAGAGGGTATGGTCATGTTTGGGAATGACAAAGGAAGAATTCTTGGAAATGGAGAAATTGGTAACTCTTCTTTCTCTCTTAGTAATGTTATTTATGTTGAAGGGCTTAAGTTTAATTTGATAAGTGTAAGCCAACTTTGTGATTCAAATTATAATGTTATTTTCAATAAAGAAAAATTCCTTATTGTTAAAAATGATGAAATTATTTGTGAAGCAAATAGAAAAGGCAATCTTTACAAAATTTTCACAAGTGATTTGGTTAGTCAAAATGTTTCTTGTCTTGTCGCCAATAATGATTTAACTAGTTTATGGCATAGGCGACTTGGACATGTTGGATACAAAAATTTGCAAACTATTTACAAAAACCAACATGTAAAAGGACTGCCCAAATTAAATTTTGAAAGTCTTGGCTTATGTGACACTTGTCAAGAGAACAAATTGGCTAAAAGTAGTTTTAAGCCAAAAAATGAAATTTCCACAACCAAACTCCTACAATTACTTCACCTTGATTTGTATGGGGATATTGGTACGTCAAGTTTATGTGGAAAACATTATACCTTCGTTATAGTCGATGATTTTTCTGGATATACTTGAGCTATTTTTCTTGCAAATAAAAGCGATGCCGTTAATGAGTTTTTTAAGTTGTGTAGACTTATTGAGAATGAAAAGAAAGATAACATTAAGTCTATTCGAAGTGATCGAGGTGGAGAATTTGATGGAGAATTTAGAGTCTTTTGTGAAACCAAGGGATATGCTCACTATTTTTTGGCTCCAAGAACACCTCAACAAAATGGAGTAGTCGAAAGGAAAAATCGGACACTTCAAGAAATGAGTCGGTCTATGCTCAATGAATTTTCACTTCCAAAATATTTTTGGGCCAAAGCCGTAAGTACCGCTTGCTATGCCATTAATCGAGTTTATCTTTGTCCTAAATTGAATAAAACACCGTATGAGCTTTGGAAATGAAGAACTTCAAATATTAGTTATTTCAAAATATTTGGATGTAAGTGTTTTATTTTGAATACTAACGATCAATTGGACAAACTTGATCCTAAGGCCGATGAAGGAATATTTATGGGGTACTCTATCAAGAGCAAAGCATATCAGGTTTACAATAAGACTTTATGGTTATTAAAGAATCTATCCATGTCAAATTCAATGAAGCTTCGGGTGTTGAAAGGATACCTAATGATGATAGTGATGAAGAGGATGTTATTGAACCTATTGTTCAAAATAATGCTCAAAATGATTAACCTTCAACCTCAAATGTTCCTCAAGAATACAAAGGTGATACTTCGGATCTTCCCGTGGCATTGTAATTTAAGGGAGATCACCCAAAAGATCTCATTATTGGTGATCCCCTTGATAAAGTGATGACTCGAAGAAAATTTGCCGAGAAAGCTCTTATATCTCAAAAAGAGCCTAAAAATGCTAAGGAAGCTATTGAAGATGAGGATTGGTTTTTAGAAATGCAAGAGGAGTTGAATCAATTTGAAAAAAATAATGTTTGGTAATTGGTACCTTGTCCTCCATCTCAAACTATTATTGGTACAAAATGGGTATTTCGGAACAAACTCGATGATCAAGGCAATATTGTTCGAAACAAGGCAAGGTTAGTAGCTCAAGGGTATTGTCAAGAAGAAGGTATTGATTATGATGAAACATTTGCACCCGTAGCACGTTTAGAAGCTATTCGAATTTTACTTGCCTATTCTTGTTTTAAGAATTTCAAGCTTTACCAAATGGATATTAAATCCGCATTTTTAAATGGTTTTATTCAAGAAGAAGTCTATGTAAAAAAACCTCCGGGGTTTGAAAATAATTCTAAGCCAAATGATGTGTATAAACTTAAGAAGGCCTTATATGGTTTAAAACAAGCATCCCGTGCATTGTATGATAGACTTAGCTCTTTTCTTTTGCAAAATGGTTTTACAAGAGGTAAAGTTGATACTACTCTCTTTGTTTTTGAAAAAGGGCAAGATTGTTAATTAGTGCAAATTTATGTTGATGATATTATTTTTGGTGCTACTAATGAATCCTTGTGCAAGAAATTTTCTAAGTTAATGCAAGGTGAATTCGAGATGAGCATGATGGGGGAGCTCAATTTCTTTCCTTGGACTTCAAATTAAGCAATGCCAAGAAGGTATTTATATTTCACAATCAAAATATACAAAAGAACTTTTGAAGAAGTTCGGCATTGAAGAATGAAGAACCGTCTCTACTCCTATGGCAACCAATGTCAAGATTGACAAAGATGAAAAAGGCAAGTCGGTTGATGAATCCAAGTATCGAGGTATGATTGGTAGTTTACTTTATTTAACCGCAAGTAGACCGAACATTCTTCATGCCGTATGCCTATGTGCTCGTTTTCAAAGCAATCCCAATGAAACTCATATGAGTGCCGTTAAAAGAATTTTTCGATATTTGAAAGGAACTATTCAATATGGTTTATTTTATCAAAAAAATGAAAAAATTTCTCTTAAAGGATATAGTGATTCGGATTATGCGGGTAATATTGATGATCATAAAAGTACTTCCGGATCATGTCAATTTTTAGGCGATTGCCTAGTTATTCTTAGTGCTCGATTATCATCATTGTTGCTCGTCTTTACCGATTAAATGGTAAGAATTCCACTCATTTATCTCAATAGGGTTGAACCCTTGAGAACTTGGCTTATATGTAAATTTCTTGATGCAATTCGTATATGTTTGTGATGATCTTATTAATTGTGGTTGATTGGTTGTTGTATAATTTGATTTGGTGATGAAAATGTTGGCTTGATTACATTTTCAAGGGATATATACAACTTCTTCAATTTTTAACGCCCGCCAAGTGTTCGATGAATTGTTACAAAGAAAATTTCACCAATTACATGACTCTTTCGATTTTAAAAGTCTTATATATTTGTAGAGATCATGTTTGTACCAATCAAACGAGCTTTTGTATTTCAAATGATCGACTTCTCCATTTGTATTTGTATTTTAAGCCTAAATCTTCAAAAGGCTCGATAAATTGACTATTTTATGACTCGATATGGATGAATGATGTTTTTATCGTGCTAACATTCTTTTGATGATTCCAAAGGGGAGACACAGAAATTGGCTCGTTAGCTCAAAGAAGCTTATATAAGCTCGTGAAAGAAGCTATAAGCTATAGCTCTTTAAAGCCAAATGTCGTGAAGAACACTTAGTCCATTGGATGTATTATGGACTTATGCATGTTTAATGATTGTCCTTGACAGGGAGAGCTTCTAAGCTCATGATATTTATGTTTACATTGTACTAGCTAAAACTTCTAGCTTTTGATTGATTACTTCTTGATGTGCATGTTGATAGGGGGAGCTTGTGTAAAATATTTTTGAAAATCTTTACTCCCTTCATTATGGCTATTATGCATGGTTTAATGTCACTCTAAACGGATAGTTTATTCTTTGACCGGAAAATTTGTTTTGTTTTCAAAATCGTCCTCTTAAAATTGTTTTGGTTTGTAATCATCAAAAAAGGGGAGTTTGTTAGATAAATATTTTTATCATGATTTTGATGATTTTGTTTAAATGTGTTTTTACACCAAAACAATATTTCTAAATATTTTCCAAATACTCCCAATCGATTTAAAATGTTTTTACTAATTTTTCGAAGTATTTCTTGAAGTTTATTTTCGACAAAAATTGGACAACACTTTTGTCTCATGTTGGACCGGTTGCCCTATAGGGCAACCCATACCTGAAGATGAATTTTGAGACGGAGGAGAAATAAGGGAGGGAGACCGGTCGACCTAAGGGAGACCGGTTGACCTAAGGGCGACTGGTGCCTGGGGCTTTGTTCTTATTACAGAACACTCTGTATTGAGTTTTTGGGGATGTGCAACCGGTCAACATTGGGGTCGACCGGTCCAACCCCATGGTGACCGGTCCCTCTATGTATTTTCGTGTGAAAAACTTTCAAATCATTCTCTCTGCGCGACCGGTCGCTATAGGCTTTTGACAGCAAACTATCCGTTCGGTTTTCAGACAGCTTTTCCTCAATTTAAGGGGTTGATTTCTAACAGCTATAATCTTGATTTTAATTGCATTTTTTTGCAGAATTCACTCTCCAAGAAGGAGCCAATGTCTGAAAATCAATACAAGACTTCTCCTATAAATAGAGGAAGCATTCAAGCAACAAGATATAACACAACATACAAGCAAAAGCATACAAGCAAAACACTTTGTCAAAACTCTTGTTGTATTAGCCTAAATACTTACACTTGCACATCTTGAGGTCTAGGCTTTTCATTCTTGATTACACTTGCACTCAATATTTGTATTATAATTATCTACTTTTAATCTTGAATTTTGTCCATCATCCAAAACAAGATATCCTTGTTGTTGTTCTTGTGGTAAGAACACACTTGGGTGATCTTAGGTGTTGAAGAGTGTGGTACTCTTCATAGGTGTTGAAAGAAGATTGTGGTAATCTCCTTGAAGGTGTTGTAAGAAGATTGTGGTAATCTTCAAAGGTGCTGTTGTATTAATTGTGGTAATTAATAAAATTTCTTTTTCTTTTTCGAAACCCATCCCGGATATACTGGGGTGGTAGAGCACGTAGTCCCTAGGTGGGATGAAGCTCTTTATATCATCGTGTGTTGTTTATTTTCCGCATTTAAAGTTTTTTTCTTTGCTTGTTCAATCGAAAAAGAGGGCGGATTTTGAAAAACCGGCATAATATATTCACCCCCTCTAGATTATCGTAACCACTTGGACTAACAGTTGAGACCCCTCCAGCAAAGAAGAAAACTATGGTATCCAAGCTTGCCCCTACCCTCGCAGCCAAGACAAAGAAAGCACCTTCTCTCGCAACAAAGTCCAAAGCTCCTGCCCATGCGGCCAAAGTCACCGTCGTGCAGACTCCTGCCCTAGCAGCCAAGATAGTGGAGGAACCCCAAATTCCCTCCCCTATCGTAAAGAAGAAGAGGACTGCCAAGCTAAGAAAGGCAGTTGTCTCTAAGAAAGGCGCTAAGGCCCACGCGACTGAAGAATCTACGGAGGTGGAACTGAGATCCAGCTGGTTTGCACCAAAAGAAGATGGCTGTACAAGCATTCTGAGCTTGAAAAGATAGCTGAATCCGGCACTCAGCTGGAGAAAGAAACTGAGATTGCTGATGCTTAGGAAGAGTAGTTTCCAGAAGTTGTTGATGTACCTGAGAAGACTACTGATGATGATTAGCAGAAACCCGTTGAAGACCCAGCTGTGCCGCAAACAACTGAGGAAATAGAAGCTGTTGAGACAATAGAACATGTGCAAGAAAAGGTTGTCTCATCTCCTCGGATGGACGCAGCTGAGTCTGAGGAGGAGCAAGGTCCCTTAGCCCCCATTCAGGAGACTGGAGATGAAGGCGATGATGATGATGATGATTTGATCATGTACTTTCCATTTTACCCTGACATTCAAAGGCGATTGAGAAAATGGAGGGCATGGAAGTTGGATCATTGAAGGCAGTAGTTCACTCGCCCTGAGTTCATCGAAGAGGAAGAAGAGCTTCTCCGATTCCTTGGTCTTACAAAAGTCCAAGATGCTCTAAATGAAGAAAACTGCTTGGACATCCTCCGCATAATTAAGGAGGATGAGCAGGAGAAAACTGAGGAGCAAGCCAGAGCCTTGGAGAAATACAAGATGTGCGTATTCACAGGGACTCTTGAGCATACACATGAGCACCTTCATGAATACACTGAAAGTGATGAAGACATGGATCCAACTGCTGCAGCAGAGAAGTCCGAAATGCAAAGAGTTTTACAGAATCCGAGCCATGCACGAGAAAACTATTTTAGAAGGTCCAGGAGAGTCCTCCCAAACTCTTCTGCAGACTGATCATTTGGGAGTGGCGCAGCTAATTGCGACGGACATAGCTGCAACCATGTCCCCCATGCACTCACCTAATGGCTCCAAGGGAATTGTCGATGAAGCTGGGACTTTGGGCACCCAAGCCAAGCCAACCCCTGAAGAAGGTGTTAACACACCTGCCCCTGCGGCTCAACACTCAAGGGAACAGAAGCCACGTCTCAGGAGCAGAGTGACCCCACTGTCATTAACTCAGCTAGTGTGCCAACTGAGGGGGAAACTCTCTCCACCATTGCTGGGTTGGAGGAAGCTGTGGGAGACAAATCATTGCAGTTAGGAGGCAAAGTTGAGAAAGAACCTACAGAAGAGCAGAGAGACATTAACGACGCTCAGACAGTTATGTCTGTCTCAGCTGCAATATCAGTTGCATTGAAGGCGGACGACGCTGCTGCTGCAGCTGAGGCAAAGAATGGTGAAGCCCTGGGAGTTAACACTTTAGGCTCTGAAAGTACAATCCAAAGGGTTGAGACTCCTGTGGATGCTACTGTACAAGACCCTAAGAATCAGCTGCTGAATGAAGAAAATATACAGTACGGGAAGAGCCAGTCATTCCCACAGACACGATTGTACCAGCAGACTTCAACTTTGACGCAGAGTGGCCGACAGTTGAATCCAACTTGATAGCTGAGTTCCTCAAAGTCTTCAAGAAAATCTGCGAAGAGATTGAGAAGATGGAACATCATCGGGCCTCTCTGGACTTACTCTTGGAAAATCGATATGCCACCCTCACAGCCAATTTGAGAGGGATTGTAGTGCGCATCAGGGAGTGGGCTCAACCGCAGACTGCCATGAGAGCAAAGCAGGTTCGATACTTCAAAGCACTTTTTTCAAAGATGCTCGGATGGAGTGCGGATAATTCCATGTTCAAACAGAGAATGAAGAAGTATATTGCCAGGATTGAACAGCCCCCTAAGTTGGATATGGAGTTGCTATAGCATTTCCACAAGAATGAAATTGCCAGACTCGAGAACAACATGAATGAGAAATTTAGTCTTCTCATGGCTGAAATGAAGATAGTGCAGAGTCTAAGGCCACGCGCTCAGAATTTCGAAAGGCATATGATGCAGCAGACTCCAAGCACAACTCGACGAACAACCGACTAGACTTTATCCTCAGTGGAATGTTTCCTGGGATACCTCTCTCCTTTGGTAATGATGCCAAAAAGGGGAAAGAGGAGTCCCTTAAGCAATTGAAGAAAGAAGCAGTGAAAGTAAGTGACAAAGCTGAGGGGGAAGGAAGTTCCAAAAATCTTCCTTTGAAGATGATGTTCGCTGAAACCACACAGCTGTGTAAAGTCACTACCTCCATTCTCAGCAAGCTACCCGTGAAACTCCCTATTGAGAAAGCTGCAGTGGCCATGGCAGATAAAAGAAAGGTCATTGAAGCTGAATTTGAGGAACTAGTTGAGAAATAAGAAGCCCGTGTTCAAGAGATAAGGAAGCAATATGGTGGTCCTCCAGCCAGAAAGGACTATGCTGCGATTCAACCTCCAAGAGAACTTACAATGCCTGATGATGGATCTGAGCCCAGATCGATGGAGGAGTTTAAAACTCTGGAATCAGAAGGCTATTTTCAAGGAATGACTCTGCCGCAAGCCTGGGATTTGTATTGGGATAAAGGATTCGATTTGGTTAAATCAGCTAAAAAGCAGCAGTCTTCCAGCAGCCACTCAGCTGGAAAGCAGAAGACTCCCATACAGTAGACTCCCAGAGATGGAAGAGCTGAGTCAGGAAGGGGAAGAAGTGGTGGTGGTGGAAGAGGTTCCCAACCTCGACCAAAACCCAAAGACGTATCGTATGTAGATCCTGAAAAGAAAGGTCTAATCTATTGGGCTGGATATGATCACCTTGCCAACCTAGAGGTTGAAAGGAAGAACGCTGAGGTTGTAAAAAGGTAAGAAAAGGAAACCCAAAGGCAAACAAGAGAATGGCTCAAGAGGAAGCAAAGGGATGACCTCACGCAAACGGGCCTATGAAAAGAAGAAAAGAGAAGAAGAGCAAAAGAAAGAGAAAGAGAGTTGATCTTGTGAAGAGGAGTCAAGAAGAGAGAGGAAGGAAGTGGAAAGGTTTCAATCTGGCTGCGAACCCCTTCATGTATTTTGTTGTAAATACATCTCGTGTAAGTCTTCCGTAATAAGTTCATTGAATTTCTGTAATTTTCACTGTGATGTATCTTAGCTAGGATAAACATTGTTTTGACATGTATAAATATTTAGCTCGATACCCGTTGTAAATAGCTTTGTAAAGGACAAGAATGCTATGATCAATAAAATGATCCATTTAAAGCATGCATTCTTTGTTTCGCATTACCGTAGTTATTGATTGATGTTTACTTATGTTTTAAGTTTTGCCATCATCAAAAAGGGGAAATTTGTTAGGAAATTTATTTGATAGATTTTGATGATACCATGTGTTAGGAATTTTATTGTTTAGATTTTGATGAATGCCATGTAAAACTTAGAATAGAAAGTTGGCTCCCCAATTCTTGCTTTGAAATGTATTGTAACAATTAGAGTCGCCAAGCCGAGTTAAGTCGCCTACGCTCCAACTTGCAAGAAGACAATCGAAGGCTTGAAGGAAAACTCTTTGTGAGACAGTGAGTACAACAAAAGAAGAGCTGACAGAACTCGATCGAAGAAAGCGGTGAGATGCGGTGAGTGAAACATCATCAAGTCAACTCAAGAGAAGCAAGTCTCAAGATGAAGTGACAGAAGAGTCATCCAATGATTGGAAGCCGACTTAAGTCACCTGGGGGAAAGCGAGGAAATGCAGTCAAGTCGAGATAATCGAAAAGGAACCGTTGTACGTAAATCAAGAGATTTACTTAAACAAGTAATATCTCCATACTACCTTTCTTGGAGTGCTCATCCCCAGAAGCGTGCAAAGAAATGAACCAATGGGAAGCACTACACCGTGTCGAACTCGAAAAGGTGATAAAACATTTCATACGAGGAAGTGGCAATTCCAAGAAGTGCAAACCAACGATCGCAAAGTGATTTTCAAAAAATGAGCCTATCTCTTCAACGGGCAAATTTTTGAAAGTTCACTATAAAAGGCGAGGAGTTTGATTGAGAAAAGAGATGATGCGTGGATGACACACACGTGAGATATACAAGCTTATCAAAATTGAAATATTCTCAATCCTCAAGCCTACATCTCGAAGAACATCAATCCAACACTTACCCGTGAAGGAAAGAGAACTTCAATCGTTGAAGAGGAAACTATCGAAAACAAGGGGTCTACATTCCAAGAAGGATTGTAGAAAGGTTCAAGGTCGAACCAAGTCTTAAGCGTTTGGAGGGCTTCGTGATCAAATCCAAAGTGCTTGAGCAAGTGAGCTGTAGTAGCAAGGCAAACGCCTGTGAAGAAGCCGAGTCGCACGAGAAGCCACCGAGTGATCAAGGCGTCTCATCGAGTCCCGAAGGATCAAGTCATTTGTTGTGATCAAGACTTGTATCCGGATCGTTACCACTTTGTAAACCGATCATTACTTAGTGGATTCCTCCAGGAGTTGGAGAAGAGAGGAGTAGAAGAATTACCCCATCTTCGAACCTCTATAAAAACTTTATCGTGTGTCATTTACATTTCAAAGATTTAAATTCGCACTTTTAATTGCTTATATCTCACGATAAATTTGCTATCCATTTGATAATCTATAAGTACTAAATCAAGTCAGTAAAAACTTGCTTAATCAAACTTAAGGGTGTTAAGTCTTCCGCTGAAAACAAAACCACAGGTGAGTCAAATTTTAGCCAAATTGAGTTACTCTACTAACACTCAAATTTGAGTCATTAAGAGATTGACTCTCTTGAGTGACTAATTCGATTTGTCCATCAAGGACACAAATGTGTAGAACTCGTAGATTTAAAAGGCCTAAATCAAAAATTTGGTAAGGTTTATTCAACCCCCCTTCTAAACCTTACACTTACACCCCTTGGGACCTACAAGTGGTATCGAGCGGTTGGTTCATTGAACCCTCCGCACAGTTCTTGAACTAGATCTCCAAACTTTTCAAAAAGTCGCTTTAGTACTTAATCTTTCAAAACTCTTTTCTATCATTAAAAGTTATCATCATGGAAGCAAATCTAACACGCATTCCTATGTTCACTATTGAAGAATTTGATGATTGGAAAATTGTATGTGCTCATCTATCAAAGCATTACATGATGAGATGTGGATAGTGATAGAAGATGGGCCTCCGCAAATATTAAAGGTGAAACAATTTTGCACGAAGAGTTGCGGTGAAGGGGAAGAAGATGAAGACCGCACGATCATGGTTGAAAAACCAAGAACCGAGTGGACAAATGATGACGAGAAAAAGATACAACCTGGACAATGTAGCCAAGGACATTCTTTACAAAACCTTGGATAAAGCCATGTTCAACAAAGTCAAATCTTGCAAAACGGCTAAGGAAATCTGGGACAAGTTGACTTTGATTTGTGAAGGTTGAGCAAATCAAAGAAAACAAATTATCATGGTCATTTGTCTGAAGTTTGAGAATTTTAAAATGATCTCGGAGAAAACTTGGATCAACTGGATGCTCGATTCGTAAATCACAAATGAGTCAGTCTACACTTGGAAAGGAATATACACGAAGGAAATGTGTATGAAGATCCCGAAAAGTCTTCCGGTGAATGGGAGATGAAGGTCATGGCACCGAGACATTCCATGGACCTATCAAAGACATCCAACCATGAGTTATTCTCGGACCTCAAAGCCTATGAGTTTGGTGAGAAGGAAAGACCGAGGAAGAGACAATTTGTACTCCAAAACAATTTGCTTCTAGTTGTCAAAGATGGAAGGAGAGTCAAGTCAAAGAGGCAATTGACCCAAGAAAAGAAATAGCCCTAATGGTTAAAAGATTTAACAAGTTCTTTAACAAGAACTACAAGAGAGGAAAGGGTGAATCCTCCGAAGACACTCGGCTCCCTCCAAATCAAGGGATGATAGGCCAACCAAGAGGATGATCATCAACAAGTTGAGTATCAAAGGGTGACAACTCAAGAATAGAAAGAGTTGAGCAAAAGGTCAATATCTATGTTGGAATTGTAGACAACCAGGTCACTATACCATTGATCGCTCATATCCTGTAGTCAACAAATGCGAAACGAAGAAGAAAGAAAAGTCTTGAGAGAAAGAAGACAAGAAAAGAAAAAGGCAATGATGGGCTGCAGAGATCCGAGACAAATGCCAAGTCAAGAGAGGTGACTCGAGAGCAAATGAAGTTCGACTACTCAAGTGACTCACGAAGAAGAAGCCTTGATCCGCTTAATGGCCAAAGAACAAGATCAAGAAGATGAGGTACAATCTAACTCAACAAGCTCGTACACTAGTGATAGTGATGTGACACACACACTTCATCACCCACCGATCTTTATGATTCATTAGGCAAAATGATGAAAGATTTTGAGCACATTAAAACCTCACACACATGTTGAATGAGGAAAACAGCCTACTCAAAAATCAAAACTCAAAGCCGACTAAGGAGCCGAGTACTCTAAGTCAAATAGCCGATGAGAATAAAAGTTTAAAGGCTGAAAATGCTAAATTAATAAGCGTAAATTGCTGCTATAGAAAAGAGGGAGAATGACCTCAAAATGTTATTGCCTCATTCACTAAGGCATCTAAATCTTTGGATGATCTTATTATGAGTCAAAGAGAATGTGGAGACAAGACAAAGCTTAGGATTTAATTCCTTTGTGCCATGTCAAACCTCAAGAGTAACTTTGGAAAAAGGATCTTCAAGTCATGATGAGTCCGAAAAATCCAAAACTCTAAATGATGCACACACTTTCAATCCAAAGCACAATGCTAAGCAAACCGGCCTTGGTTACAAAGGAAAAGGAAAACAACCAGGTTGAGAGTCTTTGAAAGGGCATGTGAGAAGAGATTCAAATGAGTCCTCAAACAGACTCCAAACAGTAAAATACTCAGTAAAGAAGAAGCAGAGCTACCAAAAATCCCAGAAAACTCATAAAAGAAATACACATGATGGGAATGGTAGAAAATATCCAAGCCAAGCCGATCGAACAATGTGAACTATCGGCTAGACTTATGGAATACAAGCCCAAATGGCAAAGGCCTAGAACTCAACAAAGGCCATTCCAAAAGCATAAGAGCTTTCATCAAAGACACACATATGCACCTAGGCACTACACTCAAAGACACCACAATTACCCAAGAAAGGCAATTGCTAAAACACATATGCAGCATACTGACAAAAGAGACAGTTGTATGAACCTAGACTCCCAAGCAATTTGCCAGGATTGATTATGATTATGGCACCGATAGATGGCAACCTCTTAGAGTCAAATCATTTGGCTATAGGTTGGTTGGATCATCTTATAATTCTAACCCCTCGGGACCTGCATAAGAATGGGTACCTAAAACTTAATTTCCTTGATTGCGGGTTCAAGGAAAGTGAGTGCCAAGGAACTGGTACATGGATAGTGGCATTCCGGACACATGACAGAAATAAGAGAAATCTGTCAAAATTCAAGGAAGTCAAAGGAGCAAAAGTCATATTTGGAGGAAATGAAGCTCCTGGTGAAATAAGAGGCATTGGATCCATCAATAGGAATGGTTTAGAAATCACAGATGTTGCATATGTTGAAGGACTAAACTTCAATTTACTTAGCATCAATCAACGACTGCGACAAGGGCTACAATGTTGGATTCAACATGGGAATATGCCAAATCAAAAATGTTGAATCTAATGAAGTTGTCTTTGCAAGGATGTAGACAGAAAAATATGTATGTAGTGGATTGGTCAACCGCAACACCCAAAGACTCTACTAGCAAAGAGCACAATTTGAATCAAGTTTCGTGGGCACAAAAAGCCGAGTCACCCGAACTTCAAAACAATTAATAAGCTAGCAAGAAGTCATCTTGTAGAAGGACTTCCGACTCAAAAGAGATACAAGAAGGAAAGTATATGTGATGCATGTCGAAGGGAAAACAAATCAAGTCGTCATTCAAAGAAAAGACATGCCCATTCTCAACAAGAATATTGCATCCGCTTCATATGGATCTATTTGGCCCATGGAACCAAAGCAAGCATAAGTGGAAAGAAATACACCTTGGTGGTAGTAGATGACTACTCAAGATATACATGGACAATATTCATGTGCAAGAAGAAAGAAACTCTACAAAAGCTACCACGGTGATGAAGAGAATACAAAATGAGAAGAGTCAAACCATTATCAAGATAAGATCGAGATAGAGGAACCGAGTTTGTCAATGGAATAATAACTCAAGATCTTGTATTGAGAATGGTATTGGTCATGAACTATCACCGCAAGGACTCACACAGAATGGAGTTGCGAAAGAAGGAAACAAACTAAAGGAAGCGAAGGACCATGTTAGTCAAGCGGGGTTACTAAAAAGATTTTGGGTCAAGCAATCAACACGACTTGCTACACCCAAAACAGATGTATGATAAATAGGCGGTGACAAAGACTCCCTATGAGATCCGGGTGGAAGAAAACCAAATGTTGCATATTTCAGGATATTTGGATGTAAATGCTTCATCCACAATAATGGCAAAGACAACCTAAAGGCTTTTGATGCTAAAGTCGATGAGGTATCTTCTTAGATACTCGAAAGCAAAGCCTACTGCAGAATACTCAACAAAAGAACTATGGTTACTGGAAGAATCCATTCATGTAGTATTCGATGAGCCAAACATAAATGGAGAAGACATTGAAGAGTCGGTGATAAGTGAAACATCCAACCTTCTGAAGAGTCCTATCTATGTCAAGTCAGGCAGAATTATCAATTCGTAAGAAGATGAGATAGTTGAATCTCAAAAGTGGGAAAATCTGCACGGTGAGTGATCACGAGAGAGTCGACCACAAAGAACACGGTACCGCAAGTCGATCAATCCAGCTAACTTACTTCAACCCGACGTAAGATGCCGAGAGACCATCCACCGAGATCTTGTCATTGGAGACATGAGAGAGAAGGTGTCAAGACAAGATCCGAACTCAACAAGAAGCAATGTTCCCATGCTTCATCTCGCAGATAGAGCCCAAAGATGTGTCACAAGCATTGGATGACACACATTGATTCAAGCTATGCAAGAAGAGTCAATCGGTTTGAGAGAAATAAAGTATGGGAATTAGTACAAAGACCATACATCAAAATGTTATTGGAACCAAATGGGTATTGAGAAATAAGATGAACGAGGAAGGTTCGTGGTAAGAAACAAAGCAAGATTGGTAGCCAAAGGATATTGCCAAGAAGAAGGAATAGATTTTGATGAAACATTTGCTCTCGTAGCAAGATTGGAAGCTATAAGGATGTTTCTTGCCTATGCACTCACAAAAACTTCATTGTATATCAAATGGATGTAAAAAGTGCATTTCTAAATGGATTATTGGAAGAAGAAGTGTATGTTGAACAACCTCCAGGATTTGAGCGGAAGACTCTTGGAGACAAAGTGTACAAACTCAAGAAAGCCCTGTATGGATTGAAACAGGCACCCGAGCATGGTATGATACCCCTGTCACAATTCCTAATCGAAAATGGATTCACTAAAGGAAAAGTAGATAGAACACTTTTCAGTAATTCAAGACAAGAAGAGTATCTTCGCTTGTTCAAATATATGTGGATGACATCATTTTTGGATCCACTAACAAAGAGTCTGTGTGAAAAATTCTCAAACCTCATGCAAAGTAAATTTGAAATGAGCATGATGGGAGAGTCGACATTCTTCCTTGGACTTCAAGTGAAACAAGTGAAGAATGGAACCTTCATAAGCCAAACAAAATACACGGAGATTTAATGAAGAAATTTGGTATGGAGGAGAAGTCTTCGTAAAAATACCAATGAACACATCGATCAAAATGGACATGGATGCGGATGGCAAGCACGTAGATCAAACAAGATACTGAGCACTTATTGGATCATTTGCTTTCTATCTCACGCCTAGCGAGGCGGACATCACCTTTTTTGTAGGTGTATGTGCAAGATTTCAATCTGCTCCAAAAGAGAGCCATATGATCGCAGACTAAGAGAATATTGAGATACTTAAAAGGAAACCAAGAAGTAGGGCTATGGTATCCAAAGGAAGGTGGATTCAAGCTAATTGGCTATTCAGACTGACTATCTTTGGATGCAGAGTGGACAGAAAAGTACTTGAGGCACATGTCAAATGCTTGGAAACAGACTAATTTCCTGGTTTAGCAAGAAACAAAACTCAATAGCCACTCTACAAAGGAGAGAATACATAGTCAAGGCAATTGTTATTGCCCAAGTCCTATGGATGAGACAAAGATTGAGAGATTATGAAGTTGAAGAAAAAGAAATTCCAATCATGTGTGATAACACAAGTGCAATTGCAATCACTCAAAATCTCGTGTTGCACTCAAGAACAAAACATATAGATGTCGGTATCATTTCATAAGAGATCATGTTGAAAAGAAGGACATTATCTTGGAATATATCTCAACGGACAAACAACTAGCCGACATCTTCACAAAACCATTATGTGAGTCAAGATTTGAAGAACTCAAACATGAGTTGGGGCTAATTGAGCTAAGGCCGAGACACGAGAAGAGTCAAAGAAACGAAATGGAACAGAAAAAGAAGGTGAAAAGGAGTCGAAAACAAAAATTTAGCTCAATAAATGATTTTATGTCGGAAAAGTCACTATACCAAGTCGGTGATAAATGAGTCACTAAGAGAAATGTGAGAAGCGAGTTAAATCGGCCTAAGAGATAAGTGAATAACTTATGAGCAAAATGACAAAAACGTTGATCGTTTTGACTAAGCGGAAATGTTTTAAGGAACACGTCAAAGATAATGATGATGTGTACGACATAAAGCCGCACACCAAGCTTATGATTGGATATAAATGTCACGCATTAAATACGAGACATGAATCGCTTCAATATGCGTGCGAAATCCAAGCCGTTGATTTCGATCACGATTCAAAAAACCGTCGCACGCCCTTTCATAAACCATATTTAAACCATTTTTCGTCCGCTTTCTCTCTCACACTTCTAAAAACTGCTCAATCTCTCTCTCTCAAAAAGCAAAGGCAAACACTCTCAAAACCCTATCAAACTTCAAATCTATTTCTCAATTTTTGAAATTATTTCGAGAAATGGCACCAACGTATAACTTTACCAAGTTGGGAAAACAAATCCACACCGGTTCGACCGTGGATTTCGACGGAATGGTGAAAGCAGGTCCGACGACACCCTGGTGAAGAAAATCGCAGAAAAGTTAGAAACGCCAGGATCAAAACCGCTTTCTAACACCGAGTATCCTATGACCTATGTGGAGGAGGTCGCATACAATTCTACGTGAATGCCGAGATTCACGATGAAGGAATCAAGTCATCTGTTCATGGGAAGCAATGACTATCACCGCCAAAGATTTGGTGAATATTGCTCACTACTACCAGAGAGGGAGCATCCGATATCAAAGAGGCCGATGTAAACTTGGTGAAGCATGGAAAGAAATAGCCAAGTCCGACGTTGTCGATAAAATAATATACACAAGCAAACAAGAGATGGCTGAAAGAGGACTATCACAAATTGTTGGATATTGTTGCCAAGTGTATCGACATCAAATTTGGCGCTTCACCAACCAACTGTCAAAGGCAAAATTGATTGTGATGGCTGCAATAATCGAAGAAAAGAAGATAAACCGGGCTGAGTTTATCTACAAAGCAGACTCGCCAAAACGTGGGAAACAAGTCCTTCAAAGAAGATGGGTCATTTGGAGGATCCCGGGATATGGCCTGGTGATTTCGGCTATTGGAGGTGAAAGGAGTACCTCTTAGACATGGGAAGGCCTTCCATGTTAACAAGAGGATGTTCGAGCTAATCTCTCCGGTGCTCGAAGCGTGCGTACGCCAAGAGAGTCGACACTGTGAGGGGAATCGGTGACCCAAGACACAAACCGCTTCCTCTCCAACTAAGAAGAAAGTCGCCCTGCAGCCTACCAAAAAAAGTCACGCTTTGCCCTGCAAAGAAAGAAAACCAAACATGCTCCCCGCCCCGCAGCAGAGTCACCGCCCAGCAGCCGTGTCACACCCCCCGCAGAACGGGGTCGAGAAGGACTCACAAATTCCTTTCTCGATCGTCAAAAGGAGGAGATCGACAAGCCTAGACGGCCCTCCTCGTAAACAAACACAAGCACCGGCCCCGGCCGCCAAGACTCGAGAGGACACCGCCCGAACTGTAAATTCCTCGGTACAAACCAGAGACGAAGAAGACTCGTCAAGCATCGAACAAGAGAAACTAGTGAGTCGCCTACTCACCTAGCAAGACAGATATCTAGGAGACTACCGGAGAAGTAGAGTCTCCGGATGTAATTGATGAAACAACCAAGTCTCACCAAGGTGATCGCAGAGGCAACCAAGACACAATTTGTAGTTCATACAACAAACTCAAGAAGAACCAGCCCAAGCAGATAGTGATGTAATGATCCTATCTCCACCTTACCCGACATCCAAAATCGTCTGCGTGAGTGGAGAAAATGGAAGCTAAGCAGTCAAGTGGAACAGTTCCAACGGCCTCGAATTCATAGAAGAAGAAGAGGCGCTGAATTTCCTGGATTATCTATGTGCTCCCGGCTCTCTAGATGAAGACAACGCATGGATATTCGCAGATCTACAAGGACAAGGAGAGAGAAAAGCAAGTCAAGAAGCCGAAGCACGCGAAAGGCAAGTACCGCCCTATCTCCGCAAAGACCTAAGTAACACTTCCATCCTCTCCTTGATGTCTTCTCCGAAAGTGATGAGGAACCGAGAATGTCACGCCGCCACGAAGAATTGCATGCAAGAAGCATTGCATGAATCAAGAATCCTTCACGAGCAAAGATCGATGGAGGGACCAGGAGAGTCCTCCGTAACACAACCGAAATCGACCCAATGGGAGTGGTTCAGCAAATAGCCATGATGTTTCGCTACCACTTCCCAGCCTAACTTCGGAAGAAGGCAATAAGGAAATGGCGATGAAATCGGGCTAGTGGGGACCCCGGTCGAGCCAACCCCTATTGAAGGTGTGCCACCACCGCCCAACGGCTGAACCATCAATTGCAACAATAAGGGAGTTTGGAGATGAGTAACCCCACTCCAAGTCACTCGGTGATGCGCCGGTGAGGGGAAACTCCCTCCACTGCAGCAAGGTCGGAGGATGTCTGCAGATGACTCCACAAAGAATGTAGGAGGCGAAGCAAAAGACACTCAAACACAAGAAGAAAAAGCAAGTTGCCACCAACGAAGCTCGAGGCGATTGAGATCTGTCCCCACTGAGGTGCCAACAAATACGAAGGCTAATGACGCGCCGATGCGATCGAGGCATTGAGAAGCGAATGTACGGGAGTTAACACTGGCGATGAAAGCGCAATCCATGGGGTTGAGACTCCAATGGATGCCATCGTAGAAGACCCTAAGACGGTGACACTGTCGAAAGGGAAGGCCAGGCCTCGCAGCAGAGAGACCGCCGGAGGAAATGAAGGCCCACGGGAGGTTGAGACTTCAGGGGTAACACAAACAAGTAGAGAACATCCTCCCGCAACCATCGATCCATCTCGAGAAGGAGATCGCCGCACTTCATGATTCCCGGACAACCCTCGATGTCACCTTTTCGGGATCGGGGCGAAGAAGAAAGTTCGAGTCAACCCCCATGACAAATCCAAAAGATTCAGTGCGGATGTTCCAGGCACGAGCAAGTCCGATCCCAAGACTACTCGTCGACCTTTAATTTTGATGATGAGCCACCAATGGAAATCTCATCATCGTCCGATGACGCGACGATAAGGCCGAGGACCGTCTACAAAAGGAGAAATCGGTGAGACCAACGGCTGTTAAGACCGAGGCTCAGCAAGTAGCCGAGTCCATCGCACCACAAAACCAAGTGAACCGGCGATCACTACTCCGGCTCCTCAAGCTACACTAGATCGATTCCCAAAAGAACTTCACGCCCACCGCTTATCATCGAACAAATCCCGGATGGCGGTGATGAATCCTTTGAGGAATCTTTCCCTTTCTCACCGGGAGATACGTAACTCCACGAAGAGTCGAAAATGAGCAAGCACGCTATCACTGACCAGCTCCTGCTTTTTCACTCAGGCACCATTGTTCCAGCCGATTTCGATTTTGATTTGTCAGATGGCCATCACCGCAATGAAGAATCAGTCAAGTACGAGAAGTGTTCAAGGCACTCTTTGTTGAAGTTGAAAAGATGGAGAGGCATCAGCCTCCTTGGATATGCGCTGGACAACAGAGATGCCAACCTTACACCGACTTGAGAGGCATCACAATCGGTGGTAAGGGAATGGTGGCAACAAGAAGAATCAATGCGTGTGGAACAGTGAGATACTTCAGACAATTATTCAAAAAAGCTCTTGGTGTGAGAGTCGAAAATGTTGATGCGAAAACAAAGTCTGCGGGAACACATTGAACATATGCACGAAGCTCACACCGCCGAGATCAAGTCGCTGCGTGAGCGAGAATGCAAACGATATACAGCGTTTGGAAGAACACATGACAAGAAAATTCAGCCTTCTCATGGCCGAGATGAAGTCGATTTGAGAATCCAACGCTACTCGTCAATTCGCGGCAAAGATACAACGCAGCAGACTTGAAGCAAAATTCAACCATCAGAGACTTCGACTTCATGCTTGCCAAAGATGTTCCGGGGGTTCCTCTATCCTTTGATGATGCCAAAAAGGGGGAAGAGGAATACCTTAAAGCAAAGAAAATCAAGTCGAGAAGAAAGGAGCAAATGACAAGGGAACAACCGAGAAGGGAAAATCACGAGGAAATTTTGAAATCAAGAAAGGAAAATCTGAGGGGGAAGGATCAAAGAATATGACCTTGATGATTGCACAAACCCCAACAGGGTCCTGTCACGGTGACATTATAAGCAAAAACTCCCGTGACTCGCCACTCCAACACTCTTTGTATCTACATGGAGAAGAGAAAAGAAATTGAAGCGAGGGATGAAGGAGGTGGAAGGAAGAATGGATGCCAGGGTGATGAACATTTTGAAAGAACACGGAGGCATTCCGGTTGACAGAGACACGTATGCCATTTCGGATGTCGGGGACAGAGCCAAGATCGGTTGATTTAATTCAAAACGCTCGAATCAAGGTTATTTTGCAAATTTGTCCTTGGCTCAAGCTTGGGATCATCTTTGGGAAAAGGGTCTCACACTATGTGAAGAAGGCTGACATGTGCCAGACAACCAAGCGATCACTCTGGCCGGGTCACTCCCTACCGGGCACTCACCGAAAGAAGAAGGCCCCAGTCAAAAGATACGCCCGCAGGTAGAGGAAGAAGAAGTGGAGGAAGAAGCTTGGACCAGGCCTCGCCAAGAATATTGAATACGTAGATCCAGGAAAGAAAGGAGGGATCTTCACGGGCCGGGCTTGACCATGTGGCGAACTTGCAAGTGGCCAAAACCAACGCCGAGTATGCAAGAAGGATAGAAGAAGAAAACAAGAGACAAACTCAGCTATGGCGGGAGAGACAGGAAAGAATAAGGAGAGATGAAGCCGCCAGGAAGGCGTATGAGAAGAAAAAGAAGAAGCGGTGATGACGAGAAGAAGAGAAGAAGAGAAGAAGATCTTTGATCAAGATGAAAGAAGAGACAACGAAGGAGATGAAGTGTTCTTTGTCCAACCCTTCGTGTATTTTATATGTAAATACATACAATGTAAGTCCTCTGTAATAATGCTATAAATTTTTTGAGACAATTACATACTCGATACACCTTGTAAAAACATTGTGTTAAGTACAAGAATGATATGATCAATAAAAAGATTGATTATGCGCATACATTCTATGTCAATACACTATCTCAGTATGTATCTTTGTTATTTGCATCTTTGTATGATTTAAGTTTTGGCATCATCAAAAAGGGGGAAATTGTTAGGAATTTTATTGTTTAGATTTTGATGAATGCCATGTAAAACTTAGAATAGAAAGTTGGCTCCCAATTCTTGCTTTGAAATGTATTGTAACAATTAGAGTGGCCAAGCCGAGTTAAGTCGCCTACGCTCCAACTTGCAAGAAGACAATGAAGGCTTGAAGGAAAACTCACGTGAGACATTTGAGTACAACAAAGAAGAGCAGACAGAACTCGATCAAGAAGCGGTGAGATGCAACTGAGTGAAAACATCAAGTCAACTCAAGAGAAGCCAAGTCTCAAGATGAAGTGTGAAGAGTCATCCATGATTGGAAGTCGACTCTAAGTCACCCGGGGAAAGCGAGGAAATGCGTCAAGTCGAGATAATCGAAAAGGAACCGTTGTACGTAAATCAAGAGATTTACTTAAACAAGTAATATCTCCATACTACCTTTCTTGGAGTGCTCGGTCTTAAGCGTGCAAAGAAATGAACCAATGGGAAGCACTACACCGTGTCGAACTCGAAAAGGTGATAAAACATTTCATACGAGGAAGTGGCAATTCCAAGAAGTGCAAACCAACGATCGCAAAGTGATTTTCAAAAAATGAGCCTATCTCTTCAACGGGCAAATTTTTGAAAGTTCACTATAAAAGGCCGAGGAGTTTGATTGAGAAAAGAGATGATGCGTGGATGACACACACGTGAGATATACAAGCTTATCAAAATTGAAATATTCTCAATCCTCAAGCCTACATCTCAAGAACATCAATCCAACACTTACCCGTGAAGGAAAGAGAACTTCAATCAGTTGAAGAGGAAACTCATCGAAAACAAGTGGGTCTACATTCCAAGAAGGATTGTAGAAAGGTTCAAGTGAACCAAGTCTTAAGCGTTTGGAGGGCTTCGTGATCAAATCCAAAGTGCTTGAGCAAGTGAGTTTGTAGTAGCAAGGCAAAGCGGTGCCTGTGAAGAAAAGTCGAGTCGCACGAGAAGCGGTGGTGAGTGATCAAGGCGTCTCAGACATCGAGTCCCGAAGGATCAAGTCGTTGTTGTGATCAAGACTTGTATCGGACTGCTACCACTTTGTAAACCGATCATTACTTAGTGGATTCCTCCGGGAGTTGGAGAAGAGAGGAGTAGAAGAATTACCCCATCTTGAACCTCTATAAAAACTTTCTTTGTGTCATTTACATTTCAAAGATTTAAATTCTGCACTTTTAATTGCTTATATCTGGCCGATAAATTTGCTATCCATTTGATAATCTATAAGTACTAAATCAAGTCAGTAAAAACTTGCTTAATCAAACTTAAGGGTGTTAAGTCTTCAATGAAAACAAAACCACGGTGAGTCAAATTTTAGCCAACAATGTGAGTTACTCTACTAACGGCTCAAATTGAGTCTGTTAAGAGATTGACTCTTGAGTGACTAATTCGATTGTCCATCAATGACACATTGTGTGTAGAACTCAGAGATTTAAAAGGCCTAAATCAAAAATTTGGTAAGGTTTATTCAACCCCCCTTCTAAACCTTACACTTACACCCCTTGGGACCTACACCATGTAAAACTTAAACTAGGAAGTTGGCACCCCATTTTTCTTGTAATTTGTATTATAATAGATAGGGCTAAAAAAGCTGAGTCAAGTCAGCTATGTCAAAGATTACAAGAAGTCAATCATGGATCGTGTGAAGACTTCTGGCTTGTATGTCACCGAGTAAGGCCATGAAGGAAGACAAGGACTTGACTAAAGAAGATTCAGCTGGGGAACAACTGTGAGTAGTGTCAATGAAGTCAACTCAATAAGCCAAGTCTACAAGTTGAAGTAATTATCCAATGATTGGAGAAGACTCAAGTCACCTGGGGTAAAGGCAGCATTCAAGTCAAGACAACTGACTTAGATCCATTGATTAAAGTTAAGAATATTACTTCATTTGGTAATATGACAAGCTGCCAGGTCTAAAGTGTTTGGCCCCAAATTGTGCAAAAGGAATAAGCCAACGGGAAACACTGCACCTTGTGTCAGGCACCTACAATTGTTGAAATGCCATTACTACGAGGAAAAGTCAACATCAAGGATCGAGACCAAGACAAGACAAGCTAACGAACACAAGTGACATTTGAAATGCTTTATCTCTTCAACGGCAAAATTTCAAATGTGCACTATAAAATGTTGAGAAAGCTATTGAGAAGAGGTTACCTTGCACACCTGAGAAATCAAGCATTTAACCTGCAATAATCTCAAAACAAATCAAGATATTCCTCAAGCCTGAAACTCGAACAAACTCAATCCAATACTGTTTTGTGAAGGAAATATAACTTTTGAAGAAAACAAAAGGGTCTACTCTCCAAGTCAGGATTATAGAAGGGTTCAAGGTCGAACCATTATCAAGTTTGTTGGAGGGCTTCGTGATCAAATCCAAGAACTTGAGAAGTGAGTCAAGAGCGGCAATTGCCTCGTGAAGAAGCCGAGTCGCAAGAGAAGCCATTTGTGTGATCAAGGCGTCGTCTCCAAACCTGTTCACCGCTTTGTAAACCGATCTATTACATAGTGGATTCCTCCAGGAGTTGGAGAAGAGAGCATTAGAAGAATTACCCCATCTTCGAACCTTTATAAATATTTGTGTCATTTACTTTTAGCAAATTTACTTTCCTGCAAATTTCTTTATAACTTTTGTTAGAATTATATTTGCTCTCCAACTGATTAATAACCAAGTGCTTAAAACTAAGTGTTAAAAACAAGCTTAAAACACATCAAAGGGTGTTAAGTCTTCCGTTGTTAAAAACCAAACCAGCCAAGTTATGCATTTGGCTTAAGCAGCAGAGTTATACTATCAACAGCTCTATCGAGTCTGCTGAGTGGGTAACTTGGCTGAATAGCCAACTTAGCTGTCCCCCAAGGACACAACTGTTTGAGTCAACTCTGTTGAATATTTTTAAAGGACTATAATCGAAAATTTGGTAAGGTTTTATTCACTCCCCTTCTAAACCTTACTTCACACCCCTTGGGACCTACACATAGTTCATATGGTAAGTGGAATGAAAAATAGTTTTTATTGTAAAGTTTAAACACTCGAATAGTACAGGTTTTATAATGTAATTTTCTCTAAATTAAATGACATAAGAAATTTATAGTAGTTCGAAGGAGGGTAATCCTTCCACTCTACTTTTCTTCTATCTCCAAGAGAACCTACTCAGTATCTGAGTTAGTACAAAACTTTTACTAAATACAAAGTACATGTGTTTCTCCTTGTAGTGTTTATAACACAAACAACTGCTTAAACCAACCTATTTACTGGATCTACTCACATAATTATTCTGTTACTTTTGCTTAATCTTACCTTTCCAATCAGCTCTTCATTTCTTTAGTTGATGAACCCTATTTTTTGTTTTTAGTTTCCTCTTCAATTGAGTTACACCCATGTTCTCAATATAAGTTTGAACCCAGGTTGTTTCATAAGTAGGCTTGAAGAATTTTGAATGTTTCATGAAAGCCTAAGATAATTCTTGTTATCTTGCTTGAAAACTCAATGTATCATTTATCTTTTCGGTGAGTGTACTCGAGCCAATTTATAGATGAATTTTAATTTGCCCATTGAAGAGATAAATAATTTCAAGGTGCATTTGGATGGGGGGATTTGGGAGGAGATTTGGGATGAGGGATTTGAAATCCTTCGCTAAATCCACACCTTTGTTTGGCTTATAAATCCAAACAATGGATTTCAAATCCCTCTTTAAGTTTTAGTTCATTTTCAAAGGATTTGAAATCTCTCCCAAAACCTACTCATTTGAAATCAATTCTTTTTTTTCCTTTATGCTTACTTGTAATTTACATACACTTACACACACTGCACACATCTACACACATTTACACACACTGCACACAATACACACATTACACACACTGCACACTCACACCGTACTATCTTCACACACATATTAACACATAATAAAACTTATATATTTCATATTTTTATTAGTGTATAAAAGTATAATTATTTATAAAATAATAAGATTATCTCTTTTACTTTTATTTATTAAATGTCAATTACGAAAATGAATAGAGATTTTAAATCTTTTTATCCAAATTTACAATGGATTTGAAATCCCTGTACAAATCCACATCATCCAAACAAGAGGTGGATTTCAAATCCAAGGAGTTTGAAATCCATTCATCTGAAATCCCACGGAATTTAAAATCACTCCATCCAAATGGACCCTCAGGGTGCATTTGGATGGGGGGATTTGAGAGGAGATTAGGGATGAGGGATTTGAAATCCTTAGCTAAATCCAAACCCTTATTTGAATATAAATCCAAATCAATGGATTTCAAATCCATGTTTAAGTTTTATTTCATTTTCAAAAGATTTTAAATCCCTCCCAAAACCTAGTCATTTGAAATCCATTCTTTATGCTCATGTGCATATTCACACACACTTACACACAATGAGATACACTACACACACTATACATATTTAAACACACTCGCACACATTTACACACGCACACACACACCGCACACACACAACCCACACTTACACCCAGCGCACACAAACTGCACACACTACACACACTGCATAAACACACGTTTACATCTTTGTTTTACACACATTTACATATATACTATACATATTTACACACTTACACACATTTACACACACTACACACACTACACACACTTACACACATTTACACACACTTGCACATATTTACACACACATCTACATAAGGGTAAGATTTTATCTTTTATTTTTATTTATTAAATGTCAATTAAGAAATGAATAAAGCTTTTAAATTTTTTATCAAAATTTACGATGGATTTGAAATCCCTAGACAATCCACATCATCCAAACAATAGGTGGATTTCAAATCCCTCTTTAAGTTTTAGTTCATTTTCAAAGGATTTGAAATCTGTCCCAAAACCTACTCATTTGAAATCAATTCTTTTTTTTCCTTTATGCTCACTTGTAATTTACATACACTTACACACACTGCACACATCTACACACATTTACACACACTGCACACAATACACACATTACACACACTGCACACTCACACCGTACTATCTTCACACACATATTAACACATAATAAAACTTATATATTTCATATTTTTATTAGTGTATAAAAGTATAATTATTTATAAAATAATAAGATTATCTCTTTTACTTTTATTTATTAAATGTCAATTACGAAAATGAATAGAGATTTTAAATCTTTTTATCCAAATTTACAATGGATTTGAAATCCCTGTACAAATCCACATCATCCAAACAAGAGGTGGATTTCAAATCCAAGGAGTTTGAAATCCATTCATCTGAAATCCCATGGAATTTAAAATCACTCCATCCAAATGGACCCTCAGGGTGCATTTGGATGGGGGGATTTGAGAGGAGATTAGGGATGAGGGATTTGAAATCCTTAGCTAAATCCAAACCCTTATTTGAATATAAATCCAAATCAATGGATTTCAAATCCATGTTTAAGTTTTAGTTCATTTTCAAAAGATTTTAAATCCCTCCCAAAACCTAGTCATTTGAAATCCATTCTTTATGCTCATGTGCATATTCACACACACTTACACACAATGAGATACACTACACACACTATACATATTTAAACACACTGCACACATTTACACACGCAATACACACACTGCACACACACAACCCACACTTACACCCACTGCACACAAACTGCACACACTACACACACTGCATAAACACACGTTTACATCTTTGTTTTACACACATTTACATATATACTATACATATTTACACACTTACACACATTTACACACACTACACACACTACACACACTTACACACATTTACACACACTTGCACATATTTACACACACATCTACATAAGGGTAAGATTTTATCTTTTATTTTTATTTATTAAATGTCAATTAAGAAATGAATAAAGCTTTTAAATTTTTTATCAAAATTTACGATGGATTTGAAATCCCTAGACAATCCACATCATCCAAACAATAGGTGGATTTCAAATCCAAGGATCTTGAAACCCATTCATTTGAAATCCCTTGGAAGTTCAAATACCTCCATCCAAATGGACCCTCAAAGTTTTCAGTTGGACAAATTTTTCGTCCTTTCATGCAGACTGATTTGAATTGTAGCATGCATTTTTCTGAAAAGCAGATTCACAGATATGTTCTGACACCTTTTCACTGTATGTCAGCCTCTCACTTTTTCTACAAGTACGGTAAATTTAATGATACCCAACTTGAGTGGCTATCCAAGTGTGTTCATCAGTATTGTATGAGCACACACGCATGTGGGTGTATACGTGTGTGTGTCCATTCAATGGTGATGAACCCACTTGGGTAGCTATCCAAGTGGGTAACATGGAATAGACTAGGTATGTACATGCCCGTGTGTCTTGGTTAAACATAATAAAAATTTTGTTTTGACTAGTTGAAAATCTTCATTAATTTAAGGCAACAATCTCATAAATAATTGACTTCAGATAATGTTTTCTCAATTCTGTCAACTTGGTTGTCAGATAATTGATAGTTAATTAGATTTTACTAAAGTCCAAGTCTTCTGGCATTATACATTTAAGTCAGCTTGTGGTTCAGTTAAATTGATTGTTGTTTCTACTCAATTACTAAAACTCTTATGAAGTTCCTAACTCTTTTGATTTGTTGAGTCTTATGGTATTCTCTCTAGTCTGTTTTATACACCTGAGTCTGCTTAGTCCAAGTTGCTTTAGACTTAGTTGCGGTTTTCTTCTTCTCGTTCACTTATTTGCTATTAGTATTAAAACTCTCCTAATGAGTCACTTAGTCGCAACCATTCTTGGTTGGGGGTGAACTCGTCTACTAACCAATACAGAAGAACTACACAAGCAAATGGACAAATTGGGGTGCTAAAATTGTAGATCCCAAGGGAATTGGATAAAGTCTAGGGGGTGAATTTACAAGTTTCAATTTTACAAATCAGAGTTTTAAGAAAATAGCTTAGCCCTTTAGACAATTAAGTTAAAGATCAGCATGAGAGTTAACCACTCAACAGTTCTCTTGAAAAATTTGTTGATAGAGTAACTCACCAAGATGAACAATTGTTTTATAAAATCGTTTTTTTTTGATCAATGGAAGACTTACACCCTTTTTAGTTTTGGTTATCAACACTTAGTGTTCTGGAGAGTTATGTAGTTGATTCGATAACAAATATATAACAGAATATAAAATGCAGAAATTTAAGAACAATAAAGTAAAGACACACCAATTTATAGTGGTTCGAGAATGGGGTAATTTTTCTACTCCAATTTTTTCTACTCCAGGAGGAATTCACTAATGTAACATATGACTTTAGTTACAAAAGATATAGTCCAAATAGCCTTGATCACACAACAAGATATTTATAGGACTCAGCTCTTCATCAGACAGTTGTCTAGCTACTTCACCTCTATGAATCTTCAGGATTTGTTCACACAGTCTTACTTTGATTCAGAACTTGGTTCGACCTTGAACCTCACTATATTTCATTCAATACTTGGCAGTGTAGGTCCCTTGTTTATTTTCACAAACGTTTCCTCTTCAACTGATTAACAACTCCAATCTTTCAAAGTGTGTGTTAGATGAAGTGTCTTTAGAATGAGCTTGAGGATATGCAGATATAGATTGATAGAGTTTTTGATATTTCTTGCTTGTTCACTTGTCTGTGTCTCGTATCTTATGTCTTGTACATTTCTCTGAAATTCCTCAGCTTTTATAGTAGGATTTGAATTTTATCTATTTACGAGATTGACAAAAATTCAAACTGTACTTTTTGTTTGTTGGCTTGTCTTGTCTTGTAGTTTTCGATGTTGACCTATCCTTGTAGTCAGGCTTTCTGCAGATTTTCTGAAAATGTGTCAGATCCTGCTTGGTTCCTATTCGTTTATTCCTTGTTGGGGAATTTATGTAAAAAAATTTGATGATACCATGTAAAACTTAGATTAGGAAGTTAGCACCTCAATTCACATAAAATCAACAATGTAATAGATAGGGTTCTATTAGGCGATTTGAAGGAGCCAAGTTGAAGATTGTAGAAGTTATCAAGATCGCGAAGACTTTGTTGTGTATCAGCTGAGTATTGCAGTGAAGTATCAGTCAAGTATCAGAAAAGTTGTCTCAGTCTGCAAAATGATAGCTGAGTCACTCCTAGATAAGTGGAAATAACTGTCAAAGGGGTTAAGCAGCAAAAAAGACTCAAGAAAGTTGAAGAGATATGTTGTTAAGCAAAGTCAAATGGTTTTTGAATGTAGAAACATGTCAGACTGCATACAATAAAGTTGTTTTGCTAAAAGAGTGCAAAAAGCAAGGAACTAAGGGGATGCTCCTGCAAACTTGCAGAGATTCTGGCAAGGCTGCAGAGCATTAATACTAGGATCAGTCTACATCAAATGTTGCAAGAGAAGACAAGCCAACGACCTCAAAGTGTAGTTTGAAAAATGCATCTATCTCTTCAACAGATACATTTTTCAAACAGGCACTATAAAAGGCTGAGGAACACTAGAGATAGCATACTTTTGCAACAGACATATACATGCAAACATTCAAGCAAAGAGAAAAATACTCTCAAGAAATCAATACTATCCTCAAGCCTAAAACTCGAAGGAAATCGATCCAACACACTCAGTAAAGGAAATACAAACTTCAAACTGTTGAAGAGAAAAACATGTGTTGAAAAACAAGCGGTCTACAAATCCAAGGTTGAAGGACGTGTAGTGAGGTCCCAGTTCGAACCAAAGCTTTTAACTTGTTGGAGGGCTACGTGATAAAATCCAATAGTCTGAAGGAGCTGAAGAAGCAGGACAACTGTCTTGTGAAGAAGCTTAGTCCCAGGAGAAGCCAGCTGTGTGATCAAGTTGTTTCGGACTGTCATCCTTTTGTAACAAAGTCATCGTTACTTAATTGATTACCTCTAGGGGTTGGGGAAGAGTGGATTAGAGGAATTACCCAATCCTCGAAGCACTATAAAAATTGCTCTCTGTTATTTATCTTTCATCACTTTAATTCTTGCACATCTTATATCTGTTGTTCGATAATTTGCTAAGTCTACTAATAATAACTTAACCATAAAACAAAAGTTCAAAATATATTTTAATCAAATCGTGAAAGAATTCCACTGAAAAACTAAATCTGATGTTTTTATAAAAGAGTCAACTCATCAGCAGATTAGAGTTATCTTATCAATAGCTCTATCGAGTTCGTTGAGTGGCTACCTCTATTGTGAAGGTTTGACTAATCAGTTCCTCAGGGACTAAGCTGACTTGTGACTAACTCTGATTTAAAAGGATAAAATCAAAAATTTGTAAAGACTATTCAACCTCCCACCTCCCTTCTAGACTTTACTTTATCACCCCTTGGGGCCTACAAGTGGTATCAGAGCGGTTGGTTCATTGAGCCTTCTGCACTGTTTACTGAACTAAATCTCAATATTTTTCAAAGATACAACACTTGTTGTTCTTAAAATTTTCTTTTAAAAATTATTATCATGGAAGCAAATCTATCTCGTATTCCTGTGTTGACTATTGAAGAATCTGATGATTGGAAGATTCGCATGCAGGCTCACCTTTCTGCATTACACGATGAAATTTGGTTCGTCATCGAGGATGGGCCCATACAAATTATGAAGGTGAACACAGCTGTAAGGGCTCCTGCTCTTGATGTTGTTGTTGTTGCACCCGTGGCTGAAGAAGAGGCTACTGCAGCACCTGTTGCACGTGGTGCACGTGCTGCTCCTGCTTTTGCCATACCATCTATATCTGTTGTACTCAGACCGCAATGGTTGAGAAGCCAAGATGCGTGTGGACAAATGAGGATCAATAGGGATACAACTTGCACAATTTTGTCAAGGATATTTTGTAAAAGACTCTCGATAAAGCCATGTTCAATAAAGTGAAATCATGTAGAACGGCTCGAGAAATATGGGAAAAGGTTACTTTAATTTGCGAAGGATCTGACCAAATTAAAGAAATTAAATTAACTGTTGCTGAACTAAAATTTTAAAATTTTACAATGCTTGCAGGTGAGACTCTGAATCAGCTGGATGCCAGATTTACAGAGATAACTATTTTGCATGTTTTTGTGTGATGATTTATACATATTTTTAGCATGTTTTATTTGCATTTGCATGTTTTAGTATTATGTTGTGTTATTTTATTGATTTTTTAGGTTTTGGTGGAAAAAACAAGTTTTGGAGCAAAAACGTTAAAAAAGTCATTTCACAAGAATCGCGGCGATCATCGTATTTTGGACGTAACGTTCACATCCGAATTCCAATTGACATGATTCATATACCATTTGAAATCAAAGACAAAGTTCTATAATGTCTATTGCTGCTACAAAATGCTAATGAAGACGTTTGGATGGGTTAAAATCAAGTGCAAGTCGAAATAATATGTTGAAATTTCGGAAATGACACGTCTTGGTTTTGTGGCCATAACGCTCTCTAGAAAATTGATATTAATGTGATTCAAGTGGCTATGGAAAGCTAAGAGATAGAGCTACAATTCATAAGAATACATCAAGATGAAATGTCGACGTTTAGAGGCCGCTCTGGAGCCCGCAAATGGAGCGCGGTCGCGCGCTGTGGCCAGCAGTTGGACAGCAGCACGGCGCAAGCGCGGGCACGCGGTCGCGCGCCGTGACTTGATGAACACGAAATTTTCGATTTTTTTCCAATTTTTGGCTCTTCCTCCTTGTTTAGGACTCTAAGCTTATAAATAGGACTTGGGGAGCCCCTATTTTCGATACTCTCTCATTCATAGCACTTCTATACTTTAGTTTTTGGTATTTGTTTCTCTTACTTTCAACATTGGGATTGCTTGGGTTCTTCCCCTTGAAGTTATTTTTGCTTCTTAATCAAAGAGTAAGATTTCTTCATCTATTTTGTCTGATTTCAATTGTTGGGGTGATTATTATTATTGCATGATCATGTTTATGATTGTTTTCTTTCCTTCAATTGAGATTATGATCCCATCCCCAAGCATGAACTAATTTTCTTGTTCTAGGATTATGATGATTTGATTCAAACAAACAAGCATGAGTATTGATTAATTGATCTGCTTTCCTGAATAAATTGTTTTACTTGTTGATTGATTGTTTGGCCAACTCTTGATTGTTTAAGGGGATAATTGAGATCGATCGAAGATATTATCCCTGGATTAAATTTATTCAGGGGGTTAGATTTGAATCAGAAATGTATTATCTAACCCTAGGTTTAATGAAAATAGCAAATTATGTTGGGATAGCCCTAATCTGTGAATACGAGAGTTATCAGAACTAATCCTAGTCTTTGCATGATTGTTATATTTGTTAAACGCATGATCAATTAATTGATATTCTGCTTGCAAGTTTGATGAGATGAATCCATAATCCTAGACTTTCTCCCATATCTTTTTCTCCAAGTTTAATCCTGGCTTAGTTTTAATTTGTCTTTTTAATTGTTTTCTTTTAGTTTAAATAAATCCAACAAATCTGGTTAGAGTGTTTAGGTTTTATTTTCTGTCAATTGTGATACATAACAATTATTTGTCGGCTAAGTCTTCCTTGAGAGACGACTTGTGGTTAACTTGCTACCCTACAATTGATCTCGTTCTCTTGCGAGGATTGCTAGATTTATTTTAGGTGCTTAGCGATCGAACAAAATTTTGGCGTCGTTGTCGGGGAAGGCTTTAGGCGTAATAATTATTGTATTTTTTTTCGTATTTCTAGATTAGGATTCTTTTTATTTGTCTCTAGTTTAGGTTTATTCGTCAGGTGCGTTTGATCTATTTTTCTAGTGTTGTTTATACAAACACCAGGTATGGCGACTAGTCAAGAGCAACCACCACGACCCACATTGGAAGAGAGCTTGAATTCTTTTATTCAAGTTAGTCAGCAAACACAAGAGTGGAATAACAGACAGTTTGAATCCTTGGAGGCCTCTCTTAAGCGACTTGCGACTCAAGTCGGCCAATTGGCTACGCAAGTTGGTGAAATAGCTCAATATCTTGTCAAAAAGGACTCGTTGCCTTGTCAACCAGCGCAAGCTCAAGCCGTCACTAATCCTGAAATTGGTTTTGCTAAAATTGAAAAGAAGGATGATGCAAGTGAAGAAAGCACGAATGAGGAGACAAGACGGATCGCCCTTACACAAACCGACAATCCTTACAAATCTCCTAATCCATCCCAAATCCACCACCAAAACAACAAGATCCAGGTAGTTTCCTCATTAATATTGTTTTTGGGAATGGTAAGAATGTCGCAGGTATACTTGATCTAGGAGCTGGAATTAACCTTATGTCTTACTCTATATTTAAACAATTAAATTTAGGAAAATTGAGGTCCACTAGATTATGTTTGCAACTTGCTGATGGGTCACTTAGGTATCCTAAAAGTATTGTTGAAGATATTTACGTCCAAGTAGGTGGTCTTAAAATTCTCATTGATTTTGTTGTCTTGGATATGGGGAAGAATAAAGGTAATATTAAGGATCATACCATTTTGTTGGGTAGACCGTTCATGGCTGCCACTAATACTATGATAGATGTCAAAAATAGAAAATTAAGTATGAATGTCTTGGGAAAAACTGTAACGTTTTCAATTTTTGATATAACTCATGGTCCTGCTTGTGCTTTGTCTGATAATTTTATTGTTGACTTTGTCGATTCTGTTGTGAAAGATATCTTGTGGCAGGAACATAATGAAATTCAGCCGGATAAAAATTCCAAAGTAGTTAAAAGGGTCTTGCTCGATGACCCGCCATGATTTTTTTTAGTTGATATCGTCAAGCTAATGACGTTAAATAAAGCGCTTTTTGGGAGGCAACCCAAACATTTTCCCTTCGCGTGAGTTTGCATGTGTTGTTTGTTCCCTTCACATGGCTTTTGCAGATTTGTAGGTCGATATGACTATGGTGCCATTTATCGATCTTCACATTTTTCAGGGACGTATCTTTTTCCTTCTCTTTTACTTTTACGCATTGAGGTCATTGCGTGATTTAAGTGTGGGGGGACGACTAGTCATTGATAAAATATGATGATTGCATGTGGCTATTCTTTTACTTTGCCTAGTGATTATCCCAAGTTTAATAATAGTCAACTTGAAATAGATGTATTAATTTGAGTTTCAAATATGAAATGACTTTGTGAACTTGATACGTAGGATTTGACTAATTCGTGAAATAGCCTTTGTGGTGAACGAATTAGGTGACGGTTAAACAATAGTCCAAGTTGTGGGGCTTGAATTACGAGATTTCGTTGATGTGAATTAAGTTAAAACCCTATTTTGATTTGTATGTCACAAATTTGCTAGCCTTGCGAAAAAAAAAGCATTATATAGCTATAAAAAAAAAAGAGCATTATAGAGCTATATAAAAAAAAGAGAAAAAAAAAGAAAAAGAAAAGAAAAAAGATGGAACAATCGAGATTATACTCCGCTGGTTGAGCTGCTTAGTAACTAGGATCATTCATGAGCTCCATGTTTGACTTTTACGTAAAACGGTGGCTCAAAACATGAGTATGGGAAACCACCCTAGGAGCCTTTGGAAAACATCCAAAGTTTAAACCTAGTGGAATAATATCTCGGGAGTTCTAGCGCAAAAAAAAAAAAAAGAGAGAGAGAGAAGGGCTAGTGATTGCGTGATTGGTGGTGTGAGTAAAAGGGTTGCAACTTTTGACACAAATTTGAAATTTAGTAAGGAAGGTCAAACACTTTGGTTAATGTTTAATTTGAGTTGAGTGAGTTTATTGTGAAGGTTGGGGATCAATGAGGAATAATCCGAGGTAGATAGAACTTGGTGTTATGGATTAATTGATTTTCAAATTGGACATTATATTTCTTGTCGGGTTTGTTGGCATTATTATTTGCTTGAGGACAAGCAAAAGGCTAAGTGTGGGGGAGTGGTTTTGCATGTTTTTGTGAGTGTTTTGTGTGATGATTTATACATATTTTTAGCATGTTTTATTTGAATTTGCATGTTTTAGTATTATGTTGTGTTATTTTATTGATTATTTAGGTTTTGGTGGAAAAACAAGTTTTGGAGCAAAAAAACGTTAAAAAGTCATTTCGTGCAACTGCGGCAGTCATCGTATTTTGGACATAACGTTCACATCCGAATTCCAATTGACATGATTCATATACCATTGGAAAGCTAAGACAAAGTTCTACAATCTGCTACAAAATACAAATGAAGACGTTTGGATGGGTTACAATCATGTGCAAGTCGAAATAATATGTTTAAATTTCGGAAATGACACGTCTTGGTTTTTTGGCCATAACTCTCTCTAGAAAACTGATATTAAGGTGATTCAAGTGGCTATGGAAAGCTAAGAGATAGAGCTACAATTCACCAGAGACATCAAGACGAAATTTTAAAGTTTAGAGGCTGCTCTGGCGCGCGCAAGTGTAGCGCGGTCGCGCGCTGCGGCCAGCAGTTGGACTCTAAGCTGTTGAATAGGACTTGGGGAGCCCATATTTTCGACACTCTCTCATTCATAGCACTTCTATACTTTAGTTTTTGGTATTTTTTCTCTTGCTTTCAACATTGGGATTGCTTGGGTTCTTCCCCTTGAAGTTATTTTTGCTTCTTAATCAAAGAGTAAGATTTCTTCATCTATTTTGTCTGATTTCAATTGTTGGGGTGATTATTATTATTGCATGATCATGTTTATGATTGTTTTCTTTCCTTCAATTGAGATTATGATTCCATACCCAAGCATGAACTAATTTCCTTGTTCTAGGATTATGATGATTTGATTCAAACAAACAAGCATGAGTATTGATTAATTGATCTGCTTTCCTGAATAAATTGTTTTACTTGTTGATTGATTGTTTGGCCAACTCTTGATTGTTTAAGGGGATAATTGAGATCGGTCGAAGATATTATCCCTAGATTAAATTTATTCAGGGGGTTAGATATGAATCAAAAATGTATTATCTAATCCTAGGTTTAATAAAAATGGCAAATTATGTTGGGATAGCCCTAATCTGTGAATACGAGAGTTATCAGAACTAGTCCTAGTCTTTGCATGATTGTTATATTTGTTAAACGCATGATCAATTAATTGATATTCTGCTTGCAAGTTTGATGAGATGAATCCATAATCCTAGACTTTCTCCCATATCTTTTTCTCCAAGTTTAATCCTGCTTAGTTTTAATTTGTCTTTTTAATTGTTTTCTTTAAGTTTAAATAAATCCAACAAATCTGGTTAGAGTGTTTAGGTTTTATTTTCTGTCAATTGTGATACATAATAATTATTTGCCGGCTAAGTCTTCCTTGAGAGACGACTTGTGGTTAACTTGCTACCCTACAATTGATCTCGTTCTCTTGCGAGGATTGCTAGATCTATTTTAGGTGCTTAGCGGTCGAACAATAACAAATAGCTCTCAGCTCTTGGAAAAGAATACACACAGAAGGAGATGTGTATGAAGATTTTGAGGTCGCTCCCAGCTGAGTAGGAAATGAAGGTGATGGCCTTGAGACACTCCATGGACTTAACAAGAACATCTAACCATGAGCTATTCTCAGATTTGATAGCTTATGAATTTGAGTTCCGAAGGAAAGAGCAAGAATAGACAGTTGTACCCAAGACAACTGCTCTCATGGCTAGAGAAACCTAGAAAGCTGACTCCAGTAACATGGACCAAGTGGAGAGTGCCCTTATGGTGGAAAGATTCAACAAGTTATTCAATAAGAACTATAAAAGGAACAAAGGTGAAACCTCCAGGAGACACTCAGCACCTTCCAAGACTAAGGGAGACAGACTGTGCAAGAGAGCTTACCACCAGAGAGCTGATAATCAGAGAGCTGACTACCAGAAAGCTGAGAACCTATGCTGGAATTGCAAACGGCCAGACACTTTTGTCGGCCGATTGTTTCTATCCACCAGTCAACAAGTATTGGGATGAGAAGGAAACTGACACAGCTAAGTGCAAAACCAAATTTGAGTCGACATCGATGAGGCGTACTACTCCTCGTATTAATGAAGAAGAAGCATTGATATGCCTCATGGCCAAAGAACATGAAGAATGAGGTACATTCTGACTCATCTCATTCTAATTATGATGATAGTGATAGTGATAAAAACACTTCATCACCCACAGATATTTATCACTTCATCACTCATCTCATACTCACTTTTAAATGAGGAAAACAGCCCTCTCAAAAGCCAAAACTCAATGAGTACTCTAAGTCACATAGCTGTTGAGAACAATGAGCTGAAGGCTGAAATTACTAAGGTCAAAGCAGACTTAGCTGAAACAGAAAAGAGGGAAAAAGATTTGAAAAATGTGATTGCATCATTTAGCAAGGCATCTAAATCATTGGATGAATTGATAATGATACAAAAAGAAAGTGGAGATAAAACAGACATATGATTCAATTCATTTGTCAATGCCCAAACTCCAAGAGTGGGTTTGGAGAAAGGATTTTCTAGAAATGGGGGAATCCTAAAACCAAAAGAACAATATATTGCACCCACTCACACTCACAATCACAAACATGCTAGCCTAGGTTATAAAGGCAAAGGCAATAAGCCAGCAGAGTATGCTGAAAGGACAACTGAAACTAAATTCAGAAGAGTCCATCAGCAGACTCCTAACAAAAAGTATTTTGTAAAGGCAAATCAGAACTACCAAAAGCCCCAAAGGTTTCAGCACATAAATGCATATGAAGGGAATGGTAGAAACTATCAAAGTCAGGCTGAATGGAATAATCAAATTAGATATCAACCAAGTCCTAAGGGATACAAGCCCAAGTGGCGAAGACCTCAAACTCAATATAGGTCATTTCCTAGGAAAATGAATCATTATCAGCACACATATGCACCCAAGTACTATGCCCAAAATGCATAAAATTTTCATTATTATCCTAAGAAATCAAATGCACAAGCACGCCCACAGGTATACGGACAAAAGACATATTTGTATGTGCCTAAAGCTCCCAAGCGGTTTGCTAAAATTCACTATGATTATGGAACAGAAAGGTGGCAACCTCTTAGAGTCAGATCATTTGGCTATAGGTTGGTTGGATCACCTTATAGCGCTAACCCCTTAGAACTTAGACAGGTTTGGGTACCTAAGATTACCTTGATTGCGGGTTCAAGGAATAGCTAAGTGCCAAGGAACCTGGTACATGGATAGTAGTTGTTCTAGACACATGACTGGCAATAAGAAGAATTTATCAAACTTCAAGGAATCAAGAGGAGCAAAAGTTATATTTGGAGGAAATGAAGCTCCAGGGGAGATAAGAGTCATTGGATCCATAAAGAAAAAGGACTGGAAATTACGGATGTAGCCTATTTTGAAGGGATGAATTTCAATCATTGAGTATCGCCCAACTCGTGGATAAGGGCTACAATGTATGATTCAACATGGGTATATGCCTGATCAAGAATGTTGAATCAAATGATGTTGTGCTATCAGGATCAAGAAACAAAAACATGTATGTAGTGGATTGGTCAACTACTACACCAAGTACATGCCTATTAGCAAAAGAGAAAAAGTAACCGAATCAAGTTGGCGTGGCACAAAAAAGTCGAGTCACCCGAATTTCAAGACAATCAACAAGCATGCAAGAAGTTATCTTGTGGAAGGATTGCCGCGGACTCGAGATACAAGAAGGAAAGCATTTGTGATGCATGCCGGATAGGAAAGCAAATCAAGTCTTCATTCAAGGATAAGACAAGTCTTTCTTTAACCAGGATCTTGCATTTATTGCATATGGATTTATTTAGTCATGTTGAAACAACTAGTATCAGTGGAAAGAAATACACTTTAGTGGTGGTGAATGATTATTCAAGATACACATGGACCATCTTTATGTGTAAGAAGAAGGAAACTTTGCAAAAGCTTCCACAGCTAATGAGAAGAGTTCAAAATGAGAAGAGTCAAACCATTATCAAGATAAGATCTGATAGAGGAACTGAGTTGGTCAATGAGATTATAACTTAGTATTATATAGAAAATGGTATTGCTCATGAGTTATCAACTATGAGAGCTCCACGACAGAATGGAGTGGCTGAAAGAAGGAATATAACCCTCAAGGAAGCTGCAAGGACCATGTTAGCTGAAGCTGGATTACCTAAGAGATTTTGGGCTGAAGCCATTAATTTTTCCTGCTACACTCAGAATAGGTGTATGATCAATAGGCAGTTGTCCAAAACCCCCTATGAAATTTGGACAAAGAGAAAGCCAAATGTTGGATATTTTCATACCTTTGGATGTAAGTGCTTTATTCACAACAATGGCAAGGACAACTTGAAAGCTTTTGATGCTAAAGCTAATGAAGGTATGTTTTTGGGATACTCTGCTGAAAGTAAAGCTTTCAGAGTGTTGAACAAAAGGACTATGGTCACAGAAGAGTCTATCCATGTGGTTTTTTATGATCTTAATATTAATGGAGAAGACATTGATGAGTTAGCAGACCAGATGAATCAGCCAACTATTCAGAAGAGTCCATATGTTGAGGCAGACATCAAAAGACTCAACCCAAATGAATATGAGATAGCTGAATTTCAAAGACAGCTGGAAGGTTTGCAGTTGAATAGTGATCAAGAGAAAGTTGTTCAAGACAACTTAGCTCCAAGAAGATTTAATCCAGTAAACTTACTCCTACTAGATGTGAGATGTCTGAGAGACCATCCTCCAGAGTTAGTTATTGGAGATGTTAGAGAAGGAGTAAGAACCAGATCCAAGACTTAACATGAAGCTATGTTCTCTTGTTTCAGTTCCCAGATTGAGCCAAATATGTATTACAAGCATTGGATGACACTCATTGGATTCTAGCTATGTAGGAAGAGCTGAATCAGTTTGAGAGAAATAAAGTTTGGGAATTGGTTCAAAGGCATACCCACCAGAATGTTATTGGTACTAAGTGAGTATTCAGAAACAAAATGAATGAAGAAGGATCTGTAGTGAGAAACAATGCATGATTGGTAGCCAAAGGGTATTGCCAAGAAGAGGGTATAGATTTTGATGAAACATTTGCACATGTTGCCAGATTGGAAGCAATAAGCATATTTCTTGTTTATGTAGCACATAAGAACTTCACTATTTCCTGCATATCTTTTATCTGCTGTTAGATAATTTGCTAATTATAAGTCTACTGATAATAACGTAATCATAAAACAAATATTGAAAATTTATTTTAATCAAAGGGTGAAAAACTTCCGCTGAAAAACCAAGTCTGCTATTTTTATAAAAGAGTCAACTCATCATCTGAGTTATCTTATCAACAGCTCTCTCTCAAGTCTATTGAGTGGCTAACTCTACTATGCGGGTTTGACTAAGCTGTCCCTCATGGACTAAGCTAACTTGTGACTAAACTCTGATTTAAAATGATAAAAATCAAAAATTTGTAAAGTCTATTCAACTCCCCCCTCTAGACTTTACTTTATCACCCATTGGGACCTACATTCCTTTTGCATTCTTATAGTTTTAGCATTTTAAGGTTTCAGATATGTCCTTGTGCTAAAATAAGTAACTTTCTTGGACTTGGCGCAACGGACTTCTTCATATGACTTAGTCCTCAAGATGTTTTACCTCTTTTGACTTAAGCTTGAGTCTTCTGAGTTATTCTTCTGATGGACTATGTTGTCAGTCTTCTAAAAGACTTGGCTATCGCACTCCACTGAGAGTCTTTTGATGTTCACTTAGCTGTAAGACAGTTGACTCTTCCCACCCCTCACCTGCGAGTCTCTTGATTCTTTCTTCAGCCAGCCTTCTGTACTTTTACTTGGCTACTTTGTCAAGTAGAAATTACATTGAAATTGGGTGCCAACTTTCTAATACAAAGTTTTCTAAGCATCATCAAAAAATTTGTATAGTAAATTTTCTAATAAAAGTCATAATACAATTCAATTGTACATCATCAAACACTAGAAATAATTTTCCTAACAATTTCAAAATTCCCATGATATTAATAGAAATATTACACTTAACTCCTTAAATTTAAGATAAAATTAAACTTAAAGGGAATTTTTATAATTTTTAAAAACTTCACAACTTTTTTGTAATTAGATCAAACCTTAGGGTGGTTTTTGTAATTATCCTAATGAATAGAACATACAAAATGTAAACTGACATGCACTGTATAACCTCAACATTTGGTGTCGAGCATTTAATGTGGACATTGTTCTTTACGAATTTGAAAAACGTTCTGCTGCTAGTTGCATAAATCAATATTTGCATTATTGGTCCAAAGTAATAAGTTTTTATCACTGGCATTTTGTGGCTAAAAAGTTGGGTGCTAAATGAACATATTGTTGACCCATATGCATGGAGTACTTATCACCAACATAGAAATTCATCAAACACTGTGACATTTTTAATGTCGGTGTAACTGGGTCTTTTTATGAATTATTAGGTTGCTTTTTTATGGTGATTAGAGATCCATTGGAAAACTGTATACTTTAAAGCTGAAATGTATTAGTCACGAATTCACATTATGCATTTCACTAATTATTACTACCATCACGTGATTTATATTAACATCACATGTGAGAAAAGTCAAAATCAACCAAAGTATGTAAATCATTTATCATATATATTATATCTATCTTGATCACGAAATTATCTTTACACTGTGATACATGACGCTAGGAGTTTGATGATCAATTGACCGAGTCAAAAATAATACTATTAAATTTCGAAAGATTTTTATCGAGTTTTAGAAATTGTGTTTAAACTTGATTCAATTATTATTAAAATAAACCTAACAAGTTTTAATTGAATACCCGAATTAAGGTTGAATAACTTGACTAGATCTTTTTGATATGTTTTTTTAACTGATTGAATCATTTTAGATGTTATCGTAAGAAAATATGGTATTTAAACTTGGTTTGCATTATTTAAATAATCGAACTCAAATGAGGTTTTTAACAATCAACACTACAAGAAAAAACTGATTTCAGAAAAATTAGTGTGGAACTGAAAACTGTAAAATGACCAATGAATTTAACATACCTGAATATGAAATAAGTATTTATAAGTGTGCAAATTAAGGGTTGTTTAGCAGGATATGCATGATACATAGATACTTGGGGAAATTCCATTACATACCCTCCTTTTTGGGAAAATCCCATTGTTTACCCTCCATTCCCTTAATTACTCTCCGTGTTGACTTTTTACGCTCCCTGCATATTTTTTTGTTATTTTTACGTTTTTTTCGATTTTTTTGTTCATGTATTGCTCTATATGTTATTTCTATTGTTTCGATGGTGTTTATATTTGTTTCTTGGTTGTTTCTATGTTGTTTTTCTATGTTTTTTCGTTGTTGTTTCGATTTTTCAATACAACTTTTACTTATTTTTCATGCTCTTTTTTGTTTATGTGTTGTTTTATATATTATTTCTGGGTTATTTTCTATGTCGTTTTTAATGTTGTTATGATGTTTCTTGGTTTTTTCCATGTAGTTTTCAGTGTTTTAATGCAGTTTTTACCTATTTTTAAACTCGATTTATTGATGTGGTGTTTTCTATATTGTTTATGTTATTTCTGGGTTATTTTCATACTATTTTTAATATTGTTATGATGTTTCTTTATTGTTTACATGCTGCATTTGATGTTTCAATATATATTTTACCTATTTTTAAGTCTTTTTGTTTCTATGTTGTTTTTTATATTGTTTCATGATTGTTTCTATATAGTTTTAATGTTGTTCTATTGTTTCTTGGTTGTTTCTATGTGTTTTCGACGTTTTCAATACATTGGATCAAAAATTAAATTGTATTTTTCTATACATGTGTTGTTTCTATATTATTTTCAATGTGTTTTGTTTTAATATGTATTATTTTATGTATATATTTTTTGATTGTTTATAATATTTCGAGTATAAAATTGATTATTTAATGGGGGTAAAATATTTTTTTTCACTGAAATTTTACTAGATGAAACATGTTCGAAACAACATTGAAACAACAACGTAAAAATTCTGTGAAAATTGGCAGGAGCGTAAAAATATCTGGAAAAAGAGGCAGAAGCATACAAATGTCCAGAAAAAGGACCGAGAGCGTAAATCTGGTTTTTTTTTTCTAGAATGTTAGGTAATTTTGTCCTTATCCTGATATTTAGATAGAGCCTTAAATTATTGTTGTGAGCCCTAGGCTTAGACAATTATTATGTCCATCACATAATGTTTTAGCTTTTCCTCTATTGTGCATTGACCAAAGTACCCTCAAGTAACATTTTCACCATTGTCAATAACATATATGTTGAGATATCAGTTGGTTGAGGTGGTTGATTTGGTTTTGATGTATTTCTCTTGTAGTTGTCATTTTGCTTATTATGTTTTCATTAGTTGTAGGTTATGTTTTAGCAGTTTATTTCCTCCATTCCTTGCCACGTGTTGGATAGGTATTGGCTGATGAGATCTAGCAGCATTCTAGTTATAAAAAGTTGTAACCTTCCTCTCCTTCATTTTGAGTTTGTTGGAATAATATTCGAGCTGATTTTCTTCTACATAAAATGAGATTTCTCTAATTCTACATGGTACCAGAGCATGGTACGATCATGGCTCAAACTTTTCAAGGAATGTATAATGTGATGGATGATGATATCACAGTGAAGACGATCTCTGTTTATGCGAAAGATCTCGATCCTCTTTCCCTGCCTGGATCGGATCATCCAGAAATGATCTTAGTTACGAATCAGCTGACTGGATCTAATTACCTACATTGGAGTCGAGCGATGAGGTTACCACTGAAAGCTAAATCAAAGCTTGGATTTATCTATGGAACAATTGTGATTCGAGAACCAAACACTAAGGCATTTGAACAAAACCAAAAGGTTGATTATATGGTGATTTCGTGGTTGTTGAATGCAATCTCGAAAGAGATTGTAGAAGTGTTTATGTATGTGAAAAGTTTGAAACATCTATGGGATGAATTGGCGAAAAGATATGGGGAGAGCAACGAACCGCTGCGATACCAGCTGCAAAAGGAAATTGCAGATTTCACTCAAGGTAACTCTATTGTCACGAATTATTTCATGAAGGTCATATGTATGTGGGATGAGTATGCTTGTATTGTGCAACTACCTGAGTGTATGTGTGGAGCTGCAAGAGCTCTATGTGCAAATGATATGGACATTAAATTGATGCAGTTTCTTAAGGGGTTTAATGAGAGTTTTGAGCCTTTTAAAAATCAAATACTATTGATGGATCATTTACCAACAGTTAACAAAGCATATTCCATGACCTTGAAGATAGAAAAACAAAATGTGACACATCCTAAGCTGCTAGATCCCCTGGATACCACTGCTATGCAAGCCAAAGGGAATTTTAATAGAACTGCTAATGCACATGGATCTTGTTTTGGAAAGGGAAATGAATCGTACTTTTTCAGGATCTTCTTCATTTGGTAGAGGCAGGGGACAGCAGAGGAAGAGCAAGGAAGAAAAGGCAAAATTAATGTGTGAACACTGTGGTTTTAATGGTCATGAAATTAAGGAATGCTTCAAATTGAATGGCTATCCGGATTGGTATAAGGAATTGAAAGAAAAGATAAATAATCATCAATAAACATGGTGGAAGGTGGTGAGTTGCCATCAGCTAACCGCAAAGGTGAGGAGGATATAAGGAAAGTTGAACTTCCGGATTTTGCTAGCATGATTCAAAAGAAAATAACAAAATATTTGTCTAGTAAGACAGCCACACATTCAGGGGATACACATAGCTTCTCTCACTTTGCAGATTACTCAGGTAACACACACAATACTCACTTTGCTATCTCATTGCTACATGCTCTTGGAAAGGACAATTGGATAATTGATAATGGGGCTAGGAGACATATTTGTTCATCTCCAGATTTGGTTGGTAAGACTATTCCTATATGCACCCATGTGAATGTTCATTTACCAGATGGCACAAGTGTTTCAGTCACATACACTGGTAGTGTCAAGTTATCTGTTGAAATCACACTTACTGATGTATTGGTTGTGCCCAATTTTAAGTATAATCTTCTTTCAGTAAGCCAGCTGCTTGATGGAAATAGATTGGAATGTGTATCTTCTCAGACCAAATGCTGGTTTTAGGACTCAAGGAATGGAAGAGTGAATGTTGTTGGTAAAATCTTGGGAGGACTTTAAATCTTTGGGAGATCAGAGTTCAGTGGCTATACACATAGCACTAATAGCATTGGAGATTTGCAAGTCTGGCATAGGAGATTGAGCCACACTTCAATAAGTTTCTTAGAGCACATTGACTTTCTCAAATCATTTTGTAATAAGGATGCTTAATATGTTTTTCCTACTTGTCATGAGGCAAAACAATGTAGATGGTATTTTCCTTTGAGTTCAATACAAACAAAGCATGCTTTTGAGTTGATTCGTGTGGATATTTGGGGCCCCTACTGTTTGATACATGTTTTTATCTTAATTTTGATGATTTTATTTTTACACCAAAACAATGTTTTTACTTGTTGTCCAAATACTCCTAAATGAATTAAAATGGCTTTAATATCTTTCGGAGTATTTCTTCAAGTTTTACTTTAGATAAAATTGGACAACACTTCTTATGATTTTATGTTTATAAGTTTTCACTTCAAAACAAGGTTCCTAAATGTTGTCTAAATACATCCGATTGGTTTAAAATATTTTTACTATATTTTTGGAGTATTTCTTGAGTTTTATTTTCAATAAAAATTGGACAATATTTCTGTCTCGAGGTCGACTGGTCGCCCTATAGGGCAACCCGTACCTGAAGATGATTTTGGAACAAAAAATGAGACGGAAGTGAAAAACGGTCAGGTCGATCGGTCGCCCTGGGCGTCGACCGGTCCGGACGACCGGTCGCCAAGGGGTCGACCGGTACCTGAACGTTCTTCTTGAAACAGAACGTTTTCTTTCGTCCAAATTCATGAGGGGGCCGGTTGGAGTCAGGGTCGACCGGTCGAACCCTACGTCGACCGGTCGCCCTGTGTAAATTTCCTGTATTTCGTTTTAAACTTTTATTTCTGTGCGACCGGTCGCCCTGTGCTTTGACAGCAAAAATATGACCGTTTGACAGCAAACATATTTCCTTAAAATGTGGGATTGATTTCTAACAGCTATATTCTTGATTTTAATTGTATTTTTCTGTAGATTTTCAATCCCCAAGAGGAGCCTATGCTTGATCAATCATCTCCTATAAATAGAGGAAGTTTTGGAGCAACAAACACAACTATTGAGATACAACACAACAAGATACACTTCAAGCAAATATTTGTTCTTCATTGTTATTATTCTTGTTGTAAATTTTGCCTAGCTTATCACTTTCACATCCTTGAGGTCTAGGCTATTCTTGATTACACTTTGCACTCAAATTGTAATATTCATTATTGAGTTGTAATCTTGTTTTTCGGTTATCATTCAACACAAGATATCCTTGTGAGTGTTCTTGTGGTAAGAACACACTTGGATGATCTAGGTGATAGGTGCAAGAAGATTGTGGTGATCTTCTTATTGAGGTGTTGAAGAATTTGGTATTCTTCAAGGTTGAAGATTGTGGTAATCTTCACAAGGTGCCGTTGAAGGAAGATTGTGGTGATTTTCAAAGGGAGATTATGGTAATCTCCAAAGGTGTTGTTGAAGAAGAGTGTGGTGCTCTTCAAGGTGTTGTAAGTTGAGTTTGTATTAATTTTGGTAATTAATAAAATTCTTTTTCTTTTTGAAATCCATCCCGGATATACTGGGGTGGTAGAGGATTAGGCCCTAGGTGGGTTGAACCTCTTTAAATCGACGTGTGTTGTTTACATTCCGCACCTTTATTATTGTCTTTGAGCTCTCGGTTCGAAAAAGAGGGTAAAATCGAAAAGATGGAGATAATCTATTCACCCCCCCTCTAAATTATCGTAGCCGCTTGGACTTACAAGTGGTATCAAAGCCAAACTCTTTGGCAAGCTCGTTTCACATCGCGAGTGAAGAGGAACGATCGTCGGCTACGAACGAAGCTCATCCTACCGGCACCTCCACCACCAAGCCACCTCTATTTGATTCCAAAAATTATATATTTTGGAAAGAAAGAATGGAATGTTATTTACAAGGTTGCGGGTTCGATTTATGGAACATCATCATAAATGGAGAATCCATTCCGATGATAGACACACCACACACCTCCAAAGGATTCAAAGAGCTCAATGATGAAGAGAAGAAAATCATCTCCTTAAACGGTAAAGCTCTCAATATTTTGTATTGTTCATTTACTAATAAGGAATATGAACATATTGTAGAAATTCGATCGGCACATGAAGTATGGCAAAAATTAGAAGCCATCTATGGAGTATTTGCAAATGGAAGGAGTCAAACAAAAGCATCTACTTCTCGAATGAATACAAGTTCAAATCTAAGGAACAAGCCTCTTACAACTTCCAACTATGAAGAAGTTGAATATTGTTTTATTGGCATCGAAGAAGAAAACGAGGTATGTCTTAAACCCTCTACTTCCTATGATATTGTCATTCAAAATGATTATAGTGATTTGCAAAATGATTTTGATGAACTACAAAATGAATTCCAATGCTTACTTGTTAAATACAAAAATTTGAAAAAGGAATTCATTGTTTTGAAGAATGATAAGGATAGTTTATTTACTTCCTATGAATCACTATCATGTGTTCACACCACCACACTTGATAAGGTGAGAGAAACCTTGAGAAAGAAAATAGTATTCTTGTTGAGGATGTTAAGTGCTTAAAAAATGATTTATCCAACTTGAGTACCAATGAATTGCCTAATGTTGTAAATGATAATGGTTGTGATAATTTGAATAGTGAACTTGATCATGAGCCTAATATCGTCAAGCATATGAAAAAGAATCAAGTCCCTATGCATGTTGGTCATTATATTCCTAAAATTGTTACTTGTTTTTATTGTGGCAAAAAGGGTCATACGGCTAATTTTTGTCGGGCTAGAAATAACTCTAATTATTTGTGGTGACCTAAAAGTCTCAAGACTAATCCCAAAGGACCCAAACACATGAGGGTACCACAAAACAATGTCATTTTAGGTACCCGGCGGATTAATAATAAAACAAAATCCATGCCGCCAAAGAAACATCAAATGAACATTTCATTTGATCAAAGAAGAAGAAAACAAAGTCATTTTCCAAGAGAAAGACATTTTCAAAAATGGGAAAGCCACAATGCTTGGAAATGGAGAAATTGGAGAAGTCATCATCAACAAAATGATCCTCAAAGGGGAAGATATCATCAACAATGGGAACGGCACAACCCATGGAAATGGCGTAATTGGTAAACCGTATCTCCCCATTTAAAGATGCATTTTATTTAGTTAGTATGCATGTTTTTATTTGTGCATATATTGCAAATGAGTTTTCATTATTTTAGGTCTTCAATATATTTGTGAGTTTCAAATTTTTTTAAAGAAGACCTTGCATGATATTTCTAAAACTCTTGTGCATTCAATTAGACTTATGTGGTTTATTATCTCTTTTGTATTTTTATAGCATAAGTATTTTTCTTGATATCTCCTATTACTTGCCTACACTTGTGCTTTTGTGCAAATTTTGTCTAAGAATTGTGTAGGATATATATATCTCATATTCATTGGCTATTTCGTCATCAAGTTTCTTAAACTATCAAGGTATGTTCACTCATATATCTCTTAGAACTCGATATTATGCTTATGCACATATCTTTCAAGATATTTCATTTCAACCCCTTAAGTGCCCCAAAATGGTTTCGCAAATTTTTCTTAAAAGGGCACTACTCGTTAAGTCTCGATTTTTCTCGTATATATGTTTTCCCGAAACTCGTATTTGTTGGATATGGTCCAAAATTATCTTTTTGCAAAGTTTTAAAACTTTTGGGGTGAAAAATCGTATTTTGGAAAATTATGGAGTAAGAAAAATTGCACTGGGACGGTCAAAGCAGGGGCGACCGGTCGCTACGGTCGCTCTGCACGTCGACCGGTTGCACCCAACTTCGACCGGTCGCCCAGGCCTTTTTTTGTGTTATAAACCTTCGCTCTTGGTTTTGAAAGCACGAGTAAAAATCCCTAACCCTTCGCGATATTTGCATAAATCGCCCTTTTCTTATAAAATCTTCATTTCTTCATCAATTCTTGTAATTCTTGTTGCTAATCCACCTACTTTTGCAAGAATATTTCATATATGGCTCCTCCAAAGAATTCCACCGGTCGAAATTCCATCTCCAAGCGTAGAAGGGGCGGAGAGGGTGTTGGGAAATTTATTGTTTAGATTTTGATGAATGCCATGTAAAACTTAGAATAGGAAGTTGGCACCCCATTTTTGTTGTAAACCGCATTGTAATAAATAGGGCTGGTCAAGTGAGTTAAGTCACCTATGCCCAAACATGCAAGAAGACAATGGATACTAGAAGGAAGACTCATTGCAAGACATTTGAGTATGGCAAAGAAGAGAAGACGGGAACTCTATCAAGGAGGCAAGCGGTGAGATGCGGTGAGTGGAATATTAGTCAAGTCAACTCAAGAAAAGCCAAGTCTCAAGTTTGAAGTGAAGAGTCATCCATGATTGGAAGTCGACTCTAAGTCACCTGGGGAAAGCAAGGAAATGCGGTCAAGTCGAGATAATCGAAAAAGATCCGTACGTAAATCAAGAGAATTACCTAAACAAGTAATATCTCCATACTACCTTTCTCAAGTACTCGACCCCGAAGCATGCAAAAGGAATAAACAATGGGAAGCACTACACCGTGTCGAACTCGAAAAGGTGAAGAACAATTCATACGAGGAAATGGCAATTCCAAGGATCGCAACAAGACAAGCCAACGACCACAAGTGACTTTCAAAAATAAGCCTATCTCTTCAACGGGCGATTTTTGAAAGATCACTATAAAAAGTCCGAGGAATGACTCGAGAGTGTGTTACGAAGGTTACTCGAACCACGAACATTTCAAGAAAACATTTTGAATCAGAACCTAAACTATTCTCAAATCATTCAAGATTAATCCTCAAGCCTACACTACGAAGAACATCAATCCAACACTCATTGTGAAGGAAAGATAACTTCAATCAGTTGAAGAGGAAATTATCAAGAATCAAGGGTCTACATTCCACGAAGGATTGTAGGAAGGTTCAAGGTCGAGCAAGTCTTTAGCTTTTGGAGGGCTTCGTGATCAAATCCAAAGAGCTTGAGCAAGTAGGTCAGTAGTAGCAAGGCAAATGCCTGTGAAGAAGCCGAGTCGCACGAGAAGCCCGGTGAGTGATCAAGGCGTCTCAGATCGAGTCCCAAAGGATCAAGTCATTTGTGTGATCAAGACTTGTATCTGGACATTACCACTTTGTATCCGATCAATACCTAGTGGATTCCTCCAGGAGTTGGAGAAGAGAGGAGTTGAAGAATTACCCCATCTTGAACCTCTATAAAAATCTTATTGTGTCATTTACATTTCAAAGACTTTAATTCTTGCATCATATTTGTTTAATTTCATGTGACATATTTGCTATCCATTAGATAATCTCCAAGTACTAAATCAAGCTCTAAATCTCTACTTAACCAAACTTAAGGGTGTTAAGTCTTCCAAAAAACAAACCACGAGTTGAGTTAATTTAGACTTAACAAATTGAGTTATTCCATCAACATGACTTAGTTGAGTCGTTGAGAGACTAACTCTACTTGATTAACTAAATTGGTCATCCACCAAGGACACGGTGTGTAGTATCAACTCGAACTTTTAAAAGGACTAAATCAAAAATTTGGTAAGGTTTATTCAACCCCCCTTCTAAACCTTACACTTACACCCCTTGGGACCTACGAGTGGTATCGGAGCGGTTGGTTCATTGAGCCTTCCGCAGACCAGTTATGAACTAGATCTCCAAACTTTTCAAAGTCCGCTTTAGTACTTAAACTTTCAAAACTCTTTTTATCATTAAAATTTATTATCATGGAAGCAAATTTTACACGCATCCCTATGTTCACAATTGAAGAATTTGATGATTGGAAAATTCGTATGCGACTCATCTATCAAAGATTACATGATGAGATGTGGATAGTGATAGAGGATGGGCCACCGCAAATCTTAAAGGTGAACACATTTTGTAAGAAGAAGAGTGCAATTTGAGGGTGAAGAGGATGTTGCTCCCGACACCGCCATGGTTGAAAAACCAAGAACTTAATGGACAAATGATGAGAAAAAGATACAACCTGGACAATGTAGCCAAGGACATCCTTTACAAAACCTTGGACAAAGCCATGTTCAATAAAGTCAAATCATGCAAAACGGCCAAAGAAATCTGGGACAAACTAACACTGATTTGTGAAGGCTCGTGAGCAAATCAAAGAAAATAAATTATCGGTGGTGTACAAAAATTTGAGAATTTCAAAATGATCGCAGGAGAAAACCTGGATCAACTGGATGCTCGGTTCACAGAAATCACCAACGAGGTATCTGCACTTGGAAAGGAATATACACAGAAGGAAATGTGTATGAAGATCTTAAAAAGTCTCCCAACTGAATGGGAAATGAAGGTCATGGCACTAAGACATTCCATGGACCTATCGAAGACCTCCAACCATGAACTATTCTCAGATCTCAAAGCCTACGAATTTGAGTGAGAAGAAAAGATCGAGGAAGAGACAGTTTGTACCCAAAACAACTCGCTCTAATTGTTAAGGATGGGAAGAGAGCGAGGTCAAAGAAGTCATTGATCCGGAAGAAATAGCCCACGATGGTTAACGGGTTCAACAAGTTCTTCAATAAGAACTACAAGAGAGGCAAGGGCGAATCTTCCGGAAGACACTCGGCTCCTCCAAGTCAAGGGAAGATAGGCCAACCAAGAGAACAAATCATCAAAAAGTCTGAATATCAAAGGGTGACAATCCAAGAATGGAAATAGTCGATCAAAAGGTTGAATATCTATCTTTGCGAATCGTAGACAACCAGGTCACTATGCCATTGATCGCCCATATCCTCGTAGTCAACAAATACGGGGAATGAAGAAGAAAGAAAGGTCTTTGAGAAAGAAGACAAGAAAAGAAAAAGGCAATGATGGTGCAGAGATCGCCGAGACAGCCAAGTCAAGAGAAGCTTGAGTTGATTGAGAGCAAAGCGTGAAGCGACTACTCAAGTGACTCGAAGAAGAAGCCCCGACCGCTTAATGGCCAAGGAACAAGATCAACTCGACCAAGAAGATGAGGTACACTCTAACTCATCAAACTCGATTCTAGTGATAGTGATCGTGATACACACACTTCATCACCCACTCGATCTTTATGATTCATTAGGCAAAATGATGAAAGATTTTGAACACATTAAATCCTCACACACACTATTGAATGAGGAAAACGGACCTACTCAAAAGTCAAAACTCAAAGTCGACTAAGGAGCCGAGTACTCTAAGTCAAATAATTTGTTGAAAATGAAAGTTTAAAGGTGAAAATGCTAAATTAGTAGCGAGTAAATTGTTGCTATAGAAAAGAGGGAGAATGACCTCAAAAATGTTATTGCCTCATTCACTAAGGCATCTAAATCATTGGATGATCTTATTATGAGTCAAAGAGAATGTGGAGACAAGACAAAGCTTAGGATTTAATTCCTCCGTGCCATGTCAAACCTCAAGAGTAATTTTGGAAAAAGGATCTTCAAGTCATGAAGAGTCCGAAAAATCCAAAACTCTAAATGGTGCACACACATTCACTCCAAAGCACAATACTAAGCAAACCGGCCTTGGTTACAAAGGAAAAGGAAAAAATCAGTTGAGTGTCTTTGAAAGGACAGTGAGAAGAGATTCACCGAGTCCTCAAAGAAACTCCTACGAAAAATACTGTAAAGAAGAAGCGAGCTACCAAAAATCCCAGAAAACCCATAAAAGAAATACATATGATGGGAATGGTAGAAAATATCCAAGCCAAGTGATTGGAATAATGTGAACTATCGGCCACGACTTATGGAATATAAGCCCAAATGGCAAAGGCCAGAACTCAAGAAAGGCCATTCCAAAAGTATAAGAGTTTTCATCAGCACACATATGCACCTAGGCACTACACTCAAAAACACCACAATCACCCAAGGAAGGCAATTGCTAAAACAAATATGCGGGCATACGAGACAAAAGAGACAATTTGTATGAACCTAGAATCCCCAAGCAATTTGCCAGGATTAATTATGATTATGGCATCGATAGATGGCAACCCCTTAGAGTCAAATCATTTGGCTATAAGTTGGTTGGATCATCTTACAATTCTAACCCCTCGGGACCCGCAGACAAAATGGGTACCTAAAACTTAATTTCCTTGATTGCGAGTTCAAGGGAGCAGTGAGTGCCAAGGAACCTGGTACATGGATGTTGGTCATTCATTCCGGACATATGACAGAAACAAGAAAAATGTCAAAATTCAAGGAAGTTAAAGGAGCAAAAGTCATATTTGGTGGAAATGAAGCTCCAGGTGAAATAAGAGGCATTGGATCTATCAAGAGGAACGGATTAGAAATCACGGATGTTGCATATGTTGAAGGACTCAACTTCAACTTGTTAAGCATCGATCAACTCGTGACAAGGGCTATAATGTTGGATTTAACATGGGTATATGCCAAATCAAGGATATGAATCTAATGAAGTTGTGTTGCAAGGATGCGGACAAAAGAACATGTATGTAGTAGATTGGTTAACCGCTACACCCAAAGACTGTCTATTAGCAAAGAGCAAATTTGAATCAAGTTGGTCGTGGCACAAAACGCCTGAGTCACCTGAATTTCAAAACGATTAACAAGCTTGCAAGAAGTAATCTTGTGGAAGGACTTCCAAACTCGATACAAGAAGGAGAGTATATGTGATGCATGTCGAAGGGAAAACAAATCAAATCATCATTCAAAGAAAAGACATGCCCATCTTCAACAAGAATATTGCATCTGCTACATATGGATCTATTTGGCCCGAGAGAACCAGCTAGCATAAGTGGAAAGAAATACACCTTGGTGGTAGTAGATGACTACTCAAGATATACATGGACAATATTCATGTGTAAGAAGAAAGAAACTCTACTAAATTACCACGGTGATGAAGAGGATTCAAAATGAGAAGAGCCAAACCATTATCAAAATAAGATCGAGACAGAGGAACCGAGTTTGTCAATGGAATAATAACTCGATATTGTATTGAAAATGGTATTGGTCATGAACTATCTGCAGCAAGGACTCCATGAGAATGGAGTTGCGAAAGAAAGGAACAGAACTCTCAAAGAAGCGGCAAGGACCATGTTGTTAGCGGGGTTACCAAAAAAGATTTTGGGTGAAGCAATCAACACGACTTGCTACACTCAAAACAGGATGTATGATAAAACGGTGACAAAGACTCCCTATGAGATTTGGTGGAAGAAAACCAAATGTTGCATATTTTAGAATATTTGGATGTAAATGCTTTATCCACAACAATGGCAAAGACAATCTAAAGGCCTTTGATGCTAAAGCGAGATGAAGGTATCTTCTTGGGATACTCACCGGAAAGCAAAGCCTACAGAGTACTCAACAAAAGGACTATGGTTGCGGAAGAATCCATTCATGTGGTATTCGATGAGCCAAATGTAAATAGAGAAGACATTAAAGAGTCGGTGATAAGTTGAATCATCCAACCATCTGAAGAGTCCATATCTTTCAAGTTCAAAATTTGGAACTATTAACTCAGGATGAAGATGAGATAGCCGAGTCTCATAAAATCTTTGGAAAATTTGCAGCTAAGTGATGCGAAAAGAGCTTATCAAAGCAACGCAGCTGCTAGACGATCGAACCCTAGCTAACTTACTTCAATAGGATGTAAGATGGTGAGAGACCATCCACGAGAACTTGTCATTGGAGATATAAGAGAAGGTGTCAAAACAAGATCCGAACTCAACAAGAAGCTATGTTCACATGCTTTATCTCGCAAATAGGGCCCAAAGATGTGTTACAAGCATTGGATGACACACATTGGATTCAAGCTATGCAAGAAGAGTGAATCAATTTGAAAGAAATAAAGTATGGGAATTAGTTCAAAGACCCACACATCAAAACGTTATTGGTACTAAATGGGTGTTCGAAAAACAAGATGAACGAGGAAGGTTACGTGGTAAGAAACAAAGCAAGACTAGTAGCCAAAGGATATTGCCAAGAAGAAGGAATAGATTTTGTTGAAACATTTGCTCCTCGTAGCTAGATTGGAAGCAATAAGGATGTTTCTTGCCTATGCACGACTCACAAGAATTTCATTGTATATCAAATGGATGTAAAAAGTGCATTCTTAAATGGTTTATTGGAAGAAGAAGTGTATGTTGAACAACCTCCAGGATTTGAGCGGAAGACTCTTGGAGATAAGGTATACAAACTCAAGAAAGCTTTGTATGGATTGAAACAGGCACGAGCATGGTATGATACTTTGTCACAATTCCTGGCGAGAATGGATTCACAAAAGGAAAAGTAGATAGAACACTTTTCGTAATTCAAGACAAAAAAGAGTATCTTGCTTGTTCAAATATATGTGGATGACATCATTTTGGATCCACAAACAAAGAGTGTGTGAAAAATTTTAAACCTCATGCAAAGTAAATTTGAAATGAGCATGATGGGAGAGCGACATTCTTCCTTGGACTCCAAGTGAAACAATGAAGGATGGAACCTTCATAAGTCAAACAAAATACACCGAGAGATTTAATGAAGAAATTTGGTATGGAGGAGAAGTCTTACGTGAAAATACCAATGAATACATCATCAAAATGGACATGGATGCGGATGGCAAGCACAGTAGATCAAACAAGATCTGAGAGCACTTATTGGATCATTGCTCTATCTCACAAAGAAGCGGCCGGACATCACCTTTCTTTGTAGGTGTATGTGCAAGATTTCAATCTGCTCCAAAAGAGAGTCATATGACAAGACTAAGAGAATATTGAGATACTTGAAAGGAAGCCAAGAAGTTGGCTTATGGTATCCAAAGGAAGGTGGATTCAAGCTAATTGGCTATTCGGACTACGACTATCTTTGGATGCGAGTTGATAGGAAGAGCACCTCGAGGCACATGTCAAATCTTTGGGAAACAGTGATTTCTGGTTTAGCAAGAAGCAAAATTCAATAGCCACCTCACTCTGGTGAAGCAGAATACATAGCTGCCGCAGACAATTTGTTGTGCCCAAGTCCTATGGATGAGACGGTGAGAGACTATGAAGTTGAAGAAAAAGAGATTCCAATTATGTGTGATAACACAAGTGCAATTGCAATCACTCAAAATCTGTGTTGCACTCAAGAACAAAGCATATCGATGTCGTCGATATCACTTCATAAGAGATCATGTTGAAAAGAAGGACATCATCTTGGAATATATCTCAATCGATAAACAATTGGCCGACATCTTCACAAAACCATTATGTGAGTCAAGATTTGAAGAACTCAAGCATGAATTAGGGTTAATTGAGTTGAACTAACACTCGGAAGAATCAAAGAAAAGAAATGGAACACAAAAGGGAAAAAGATTTGAACTCACAAATCGGCCTAAGTAAATCACCAGATCGGAAAAGACTATACCAAGTCGGTGACAATTTGAGTCACAAAGAGGATTGTGAGAAGAAGAGTTAAACCGGTGAGGGTAAAAGTCGAATCATTTATGAGAAAAGTGACAAACGCCTTGATCGTTTTTACTAAGCGAGAATGTTTTTAAGAATGACGTCAGCATAATTATGACGTGTACAGGCAAAAGCTGCACACCAAGCTTATGATTGGATATAAATGTTGCCGCATTAAATACGAGACAATAAATGCTAAATCGGCGTGGAAAATATAAGCCGTTGATTTCGATCACATTTCAAAACCACCCGCACGTCCTTTCATAAACCATACTTAAACCATTTTCGTCCGTTTCTCTCACACACTACCAAGACTGTTCATTTCTCTCTCTCAGAAGCAAAGGCAAAAATTCTCTCAAAACCCTATCAATCTTCAAATCAATCTCTAAGTTTTTCTTTGGTGAAATCCTGAAAAATGGCACCAACCTATGATTTTGTCAAGTTAGGAAAGCAAATCCACACCGGGTCTCTTGTGGATTTCGACGGCATGGTGAAACAGGGTCCGACGACACCCTAGTGAAGAAAATTGCTTGAGAAATTGGAAACGCCCCGGGCTGAAACCGTTTCGACGTTGGAATATCCGATGACCTATGTGGAGAAGGTCGCACAATTCTACATGAACGCATTTGAGATTCACGATGAAGGGATAAAGTCATCATTCACGGAAAGAAGCTCACCATCTCGCCAAATTTGGTGAACATCGCTCACTACCGACGGAAGGAGCATCGTAAATCAACGGCTAATGTAAACCTGGCTTTGCCGGAAGGAAGTAGCCAAGACCGACTATCTTTGATAAAATAGTTTACACAAAGAAACAAGAGGTCTTTGAAGGAGGATTATCACAAGTTGTTGGACATAGTTGCCAAATGTATTGACATCAAATTTGCGCACCTTTGACCAATCATTAAAAGCAAAATTGATCGTGATGGCGGCGATCATTGAAGAAAGGAAAATAAATCAATTTGAGTTTGTTTACAAAGATAGTATGCCAAAATGTAGGGAACAAATCCTTCAAGGAAGATGGTACATTTGGAGGATCCCAGGATATGGCCTCGGTGATTGGCGGTTGATGGAGGTGAAAGGAGTCCCTCTTAGACATGGAAAGGCGTTCCATGTAAACAAGAATGTTCGAGATCAAACCTCTGCAGCGCCTGAGAAGAGAGCCTACGCCAAGAGAGTTGACACGAGTGAGGGGGAATCGGTGACCCTCAAGATACGATTGTTTCCTCTCCACCAAAGAAGAAAGTCGCCCCTGTTTTGCTAAAGAAGATCACTTTGCTCCGCAGAAAGAAAGTCAAACCCGCTCCCGCCCCTGCTCGAGTCACCGCCCCAAAGGCAGCGGTCGAGAAGGACTCTCAACTACCTTCTCCGATCGTCAAAAAGATGAGATCGACAAGCCAAGACGACCCGGCTCCTCGAAGAAAACACCAGCACCGGCCCCGCCGCCCAAGACTTAAAAAGCGTCTCGAACGTAAATCCCTCTGGTACAAACTAGGAGACGAAGAAGAATCATCAAGCACTCGAGCTTGAGAAACCGGGCCGAGTCACCACTCGGTGGAGCAGATATCGGAGGCTAGCTGGAGAAGTGGAGTCTCCAGATACTATAGATGAAATGACCAAGTCTGTCAAGGCAATCGCCAGAGGCAACCGAGGACACTGATTGTAGTCCATGCAAGTGAGACACAAGAAGAAGCCGAAAGAGTCGATAGTGATGTGATGATCTTATCCCCACTTTACCCGGACATCCAAAATCGTCTCGAGAATGGAGAAAGTGGAAATTGAGTCGATCAAGGGAACAGTTCCAACGGCTGAATTTATAGAAGAGGAAGAGCAATCGCTGAACTTCCTTGGAGTGACCACCGTGTGGTCCAAGCATCGGATGAAGAAAGCGCACGATATATCTTGCGGATCTTCAAGGACAAGGAGAAGGAAAGACAGCGAGAGGAAGGCGAGGCACGTGAGAAGGCCAAAGATCTCCGCCCTATCACCGCACCACGAACACACACATCATCTCCTTGATGTCTTATCTCGGCATGATGAGGATCCGGACTGTTGTCGCCGCGAGAAGAAGTGCAAATGCGGCAAGCATTGCCGCGAATCGTAATCCTTCACGAGAAAAGATTGATGGAGGGACCAGGAGAGTCCTCCGTAACACGGTGAAATTGATCCAATGGGAGTAGTCAAAGCAAATCGCCACCGTTGTTCTTTGCCACCACTTCCCACTCACTCGGAAGAAGGAATTAAGGGAACTGGCGATGAAACCGGGTTAGTGGGGACCCCAGTTGAGCAACCCCTAACGAAGGTGTCTTACCACACCGCCCCAACTGAACAATCGTAGAAATAGCCGGGAGTTTGGAGACGAGTGACCCCATTCCAAGTCACTCGGTGGTGCGCCGGTGAGGGGGAAACTCCTCCACTGCGGCAAGGTCGGAGAATGCGAGATGACTCCACAACGAATCCAGGAGGCGAAGTGGAGAAAGTACATACACAAAACGAACAGCAAGTTGCCATCAACGAAGCTCGGATAGTTGAGACTGCCTGTCTCGGTGAGGTGCCAACCGCTCGAAGGCTAATGATGCTTGATGCGATCGAGGCACGAGGAAGGAATGTACTGGGAGTTAACACTGGGCGATGAAAGTGCAATCCATGGGGTTGAGACTCCAATGGATGCCACCACGAAAGACCCTAAGACGGCCGACACTGCCGAAAGGGAGGTCCAAGGCCTCACTGCGAGTTGAGATCGTAGGAGGTTATGAAGGCCACGGGAGGTTGAGACTTCGGGGTAAAGAAGTCAAGTAAAGAACATCCCTCCTGCTATCATTGATCCATCCGAAAAGGAGATAAGCGCGCTTCATGATTCCCAGGATAATCCTCGATGTAACCTTTCCGGGATCGGAAGGCGCGAAGAAGCCGAGTCATCCCCCCGTGAGATCCAAAAGACTCATTGCGGATGTTCCCAAAGACGAGCAAGTCGATCTCAAGACTACTCGTCAAACTTTCAATTTTGATGATGAGCCACCAATGGAAATCTCATCATCGTCCGATGACGCTCGATAAGGCCGAGGACCATCCACTCAATTGGAGAAACCAATTTGAGACCAACGGCTGTTGAGACACCGAGGCTCGGCAAGTCGGGTCCACTTCACAACAGACCCGGTGAAACAGAGTCCACTGCGCGCAGCTCCCCAGCCGCAGCAGTTCGACTCCCAAAAGGAACTTCACGCGCACCTCTCATCATTGAACAAATCCGATTGGCGTGATGATTCCTTTGTAGAATCATTTCCTTTCTCCTTGGAGGTACCCGACCTCCATGAAGAGTCATAGAACGAGCTCGCACGCTTCCACGCACCAGCTCCGTCATTTCGTCAGGTACCATCGTTCGGTGACTATGACTTTTGACTGCGTGGCCATCGATGCAACGGAAGAAACAATTAAGTTCGGGGAAGTGTTCAAGGCATTATTTGCTGAAATTGAACGGATGGAGAGGCATCGAGGCCTCTATGGACATGCGGATTGGACAACAGAGATGCCAACTTTATGCCGACTTGAGAGGCATAACAATCAGGATAAGGGAATGGTGGCAACATCAAAGAAACAATGCGTGTGGAACAAGTTAGATACTTCAGGACATTGTTCAACAAGTCGGGTATGGAGAGCGAGAATGCCGATGCAAAAACAAAATTGAGAGAACACATTGAGCACATGCATGAAGCTCACACGCCGAGATAAAGTTCTTTGCGTGAGCAAAATAAGAGTGATCTCCGGTGCGTCTGGAAGAAAATATGAATAGAAAATTCAGCCTTCTCATGGCTGAAATGAAGCTAATTTCAGCCAGAGTCCAACGATGCTCGCTCAATTTTGTGCCGCATACTCCGCAGCGGACTCGAGATTAAACTCGACCATCGCAGCTCGACTTCCCTTGCAAGATATGTTTCAGCGTTCCTCTCTCCTTTGATGATGCCAAAAAGGGGGAAGAGGAATACCTTAAAGCACAAAAGAGATCTCGTTGAAAAAAGAGGATGCGGCTGCGGGGAAAGTCGGTGAGGAAGTGTTGAAACAAAAGAAAGGAAAGTCCGTTGAGGGGGAAGGATCGAAAGATGTGACCTTGATGGTTGCACAAACCCCAACAAGGTATTGTGACGGTGATATTATCGGAAGAAACTCCCGATGACTCGCCACTCCAACACTCGCTATATCTATGGTGAAAAGAGAAAGACAATTGAAGCAGGGATGGAGGAAGTGGAAAGAAGAATGGATACGAGTTATGAACATCTTGAAACAACATGGAGGCATTCGGTGAAGAGACAGAGACACTTATGCCATCTCGATGTCGGGACGAGCCACGATCGTTGATGAATTTAAAACGCCGCATCTCGAAGGATACTTTGCAAATATGTCTATGGCTCAAGCTTGGGACTTGTCTTGGGAAAAGGGTCTCACGTTATGTGAAGAAGCCGACAGCGTGAGACCACAGAAGCGATACCACTCTGGGTCACTCCGCCGGGTCACTTTTGGAAAGAAGAAGACCCCAAGACAATACACGCCGCCCAGGTAGAGGAAGAAGCAAATGGTGGAGGAAGAGGTTTGAGACCCAGGCCTCCGCCCAAAAACATTGAATACGTAGATTCGGGCAAGAAAGGAGGGATCTCTTGGTGGTCTTCTTGACCAAGTAGCAAATTTGCAAGTGGCTAAAAGTAAATGAGTATGCGAAAAGAATAGAAGAAGAAAACAAGAGACAAACTCGGCTATGGGAGGAAAGACAAGAGAGATTAAGAAGAGATGAAGCTGCCAGGAAGGCATATGAAAAAAAGAAGAAGGCAAGCGGTGATGATGAGAAAAAGAGAAGAAGAAGCGAAGATCTTGAACAAGATGAAAGAAGGAGACAAGCGAAGGAGATGAAGTGTTCTTTGTCCACCCCTTCATCTATTTTATTATGTAAATACATACTATGTAAGTCTTACGCAATAAAGCTATAAATTCTTTATCTTTTTTGTGTGTAGACAAATGTTTGCTCGATACACCATGTAAACAATTGTGTAAAAGAACAAGAATGTTATGATCAATAAAAGGATTGATTCTACGCATACATTCTATGTGAATACACTATCCGTATATATCTTTGCTATTTACATTCTTGAATGATTTAAGTTTTGGCATCATCAAAAAGGGGGAAATTGTTGGGAAATTTATTGTTTAGATTTTGATGAATGCCATGTAAAACTTAGAATAGGAAGTTGGCACCCCATTTTTGTTGTAAACGCATTGTAATAAATAGGGCTGGTCAATTTGAGTTAAGTCACTATGCCCAAACATGCAAGAAGACAATGGATACTAGAAGGAAGACTCATTGCAAGACAACCGAGTATGGCAAAGAAGAGAAGACGGAACTATCAAGGAGGAAGCGGTGAGATGCGGTGAGTGGAATATTAGTCAAGTCAACTCAAGAAAAGCCAAGTCTCAAGTTGAAGTGAGGAAGAGTCATCCAATGATTGGAAGTCGACTCTAAGTCACCTGGGGAAAGCAAGGAAATGCGTCAAGTCGAGATAATCGAAAAAGATCCGTTGCCACGTAAATCAAGAGAATTACCTAAACAAGTAATATCTCCATACTACCTTTCTCAAGTACTCGACCCCGAAGCGTGCAAAAGGAATAAACCAATGGGAAGCACTACACCGTGTCGAACTCGAAAAGGTGAAGAACAATTCATACGAGGAAATGGCAATTCCAAGGATCGCAACAAGACAAGCCAACGACCACAAGTGACTTTCAAAAATAAGCATATCTCTTCAACGGGCGATTTTTGAAAGATCACTATAAAAGGCCGAGGAATGACTGCGAGAGTGTGTTACGAAGGTTACTCGAACCACGAACATTTCAAGAAAACATTTTGAATCAGTAACCTAAAATATTCTCAAATCATTCAAGATTAATCCTCAAGCCTACACTACGAAGAACATCAATCCAACACTCACCTGTGAAGGAAAGATAACTTCAATCGGTTGAAAAGGAAATTCATCAAGAATCAAGGGGTCTACATTCCACGAAGGATTGTAGGAAGGTTCAAGGTCGAACCAAGTCTTTAGCTTTTGGAGGGCTTCGTGATCAAATCCAAAGAGCTTGAGCAAGTGGGTGTAGTAGCAAAGCGGTACTGCCCGTGAAGAAGCCGAGTCGCACGAGAAGCCGGTGAGTGATCAAGGCGTCTCGGATCGAGTCCCAAAGGATCAAGTCATTTGTGTGATCAAGACTTGTATCCGGGATGTTACCACTTTGTATCCGATCAATACCTAGTGGATTCCTCCAGGAGTTGGAGAAAGAGGAGTAGAAGAATTACCACATCTTCAAACCTCTATAAAAATCTTATTGTGTCATTTACATTTCAAAGACTTTAATTCTTGCATCATATTTGTTTAATTCTCACGACATATTTGCTATCCATTAGATAATCTCTAAGTACTAAATCAAGCTCTAAATCTCTACTTAACCAAACTTAAGGGTGTTAAGTCTTCCGCTGAAAAACAAACCACAAGTTGAGTTAATTTAGACTTAATGACTAAGTTATTCCATCAACGGCTCGGTTGAGTCCGTTGAGAGACTAACTCTTGATTAACTAAATTGGCTGTCCACCAAGGACACATTTGTGTAGTATCAACTCGAACTTTTAAAAGGAATAAATCAAAAATTTGGTAAGGTTTATTCAACCCCCCTTCTAAACCTTACACTTACACCCCTTGGGACCTACAGAGGGTTCTTCGAGAAATCGGCAAGAAAAAGCCGAACAAAGGGATATTTGAGCTACCCAGAGAAACGTGGCTCAAGATGGAGATGACGTTCAAAATCCCATACTCTCTCGGGCCCAAATTGCCGAGCTCCGTGGAACAATTTCGCTCCAAAATTGCCGTTGGGCGAAAAGTAAGAAATATTTTATTACACAAGCTCCTCATTCTCATAATGTTCTAAATTTCATCAATAAATATGCGGAATGGTACTATGAAGATTCGGGAATGGGAGGAAAATCGATTGCTCGGACTAAAATGTGTCGCTTTAATTCATTTGCAAATGAATATCCTACTATTAGAGGATTCTTTGAGGAGCAAGGTTGGATGTTTTTATGGGAGCATGCTTATGTTTTGTATGATGATGAAATTATCCAACATTTTTATGCTAATATGTGGGTGCAATATGATGATGAAAGGAAGCCGATTGCCGTAAATTCATTTATAAAGGGTCGTCATTTTAGGTGGACTCCTAATGATATTTGTCGGCTTTTACATATTAGAGAAGGTGGTTGGGACTATTTTTCTTGTGGTACTTGGAATGATGAAATGTTGGGGGTGTCTATGAAAGAAGTTAAGACATATTTGGGCGTATGGCCAAAGTATTCATTGTTGGCGATGACACTTGAGCATCGAATTTTATCTGTTATTGTCGCATACTGTATTTGTGGAAAGGCGGGAGATGCCTAGCAACATGGATTATTTCTTGACTTATAAGATTGCTAGGAGGGAACCGCTTAACTTTGGCGCTATACTTATTCAATGTCTAATCGAGTCCATCACTCAAGGTAATAAGAAGTTAGTTATGGGAAATTGGATTTGTAAACTTCTTGTACAATCGGGACTACCTTCGTCGGAGTGTAACTCGGAGGTATTTCAAAATGACTTTGACATTGATAACATCTCCCAAATGGTCACTATGCGCAAGAATATGGACATCCGACCAACTAAAATGACTAGAGGAAGAGGTCAAGAATCCCCTGATCCAAACGACTTCTTTAATGATGCCGAGGCAGCGAGATTGGCGGAGGGAGGCGAACAGAGCAATCCGTAGGGTAATACCGGTGCTCAACCGCCTAGGAGGTATACCCAAGCCGAATTTGATGAGTTGAGGGCTTTTCATGAGGCGAGGTATGAGGCTTTGGAGCAAAAGACCTCCAAAATGTAAAAGTCTATCGGCAAGTTGAAGAAATTCATCAAAGACTTTATTTCTGGATCTTGCTTCTCCTCGGACGAGGAATGATGTCCCCACCCCTTTACTACTCTAGCATTTTCTATCTTATTCATGCTATTTTGTATTTCCATGAACTATTTTGTAAAACTCTTTCGTACTAATGAGATTTGCTTGTTTTCTTGAAAGGGTTAAAATTGCAAGTTAATAATGACTTGTGGATGATCCTAATATTGATGGAGTATTTGATGGTAAAAATACTCTTATATGGCATTGTTTGATAATTGGTATGAAGTACTTGATGGTAAAAGTGCTTCTTTTTTTTTTTTAGATGCTTTGATCATTATGCTTAGATGGATAATTTGGGACATTTGTAATGTCTTATATGTATTGTTTGAAGCATGACTTGTATTACTTGATGGATCTTCTATTTTTGGCATTTGTAATGCTTTGATCTCTTAGGCTAAATTTATCTCAATTAGGTTGAACCCTTGAGAATCTACTTTGTTGAGCCTCTTATTTGATGGACAAATGTTGCATATTTCTGGATATATTTTGCATATGATCTTGTTGAGCTTTGCTATTAAGATGCTTTTTTTTTTGGCTTGAATCATTTACAAGGGCTATATACAACCTCTTTTAATTTTCATGCCCACAAAGTGTTCGATGAAATGTCACAATGAAATTTTCAACTTATACATGAGTCTCTTGCTTCAAAAAGTCTTCAATACTTATTGAGATCATGTTTTGGCAAATAAAATGAGCATATAAACTCTTCATGTCACATTTCTCCCATTTTCCTTGGTTTTTTAAGTTTATATTGCTCAATGGTTGATAAACCGTCTCTTTAAGCGCACTTTGAAATATTTGTATGGCGTTTTTATCATCCTAACCTTCTTTTGATGATTCAAAGGGGAGAAACAGGAAAATGACTCATTAGCTCAAAGAAGCTAATAAAAGCTTGTTTTAAAAGCTATAAGCTATGGCTCTCAAAAGCCATAAGTTGTGAATTATATTTACTCCTATTATTGCTTGATGGACCTTTATACATGTCTAATGAAGTTTTGTGACAGGGGGAGCTTTTAAGCTCTTGTACAATATGTAAAAGCTAAGCTTTTGGCTTATGGTTAATTGCTTTTACATTATTCTTGATGTGCTTGTGCTTATTATGCCCATTATTGAATATTCTTACTCCTTATTGGTTGCTTATGTATTTTGGAAATTTTGGTTGCTTCCAAACGGTTAGATGTTTTTTACCGAAAAATCGTTTTTAAAATTGTCCGTCCAAAATTTCTCTAAAAATTGTTTTGGTTTGTAATCATCAAAAAGGGGGAGATTGTTTGATACATGTTTTTATCTTAATTTTGATGATTTTAGTTTTACACCAAAACAATGTTTTTACTTGTTGTCCAAATACTCCTAAATGAATTAAACTGGCTTTAATATCTTCCGGAGTATTTCTTCAAGTTTTACTTTAGATAAAATTGGACAACACTTCTTATGATTTTATGTTTATAAGTTTTCACTTCAAAACAAGGTTCCTAAATGTTGTCTAAATACTTTCGATTGGTTTAAAATGTTTTTACTATATTTTCGGAGTATTTCTTGAGTTTTATTTTCAATAAAAATTGGACAACATTTTTGTCTCAAGGTCGATCGGTCGCCCTATAGGGCAACCCGTACCTGAAGATGATTTTGGAACAAAAAATGAGACGGAAGTGAAAAACGGTCAGGTCGACCGTCGGCAAGGCGTCGGCCGTCCGGGACGACGTCGCCCAGGGGTCGACGGTGGGCACGAACGTTCTTCTTGAAACAGAACGTTTTCTTTCGTCCAAATCCATGAGGGGGACCGGTTGGAGTCAGGGTCGACCGGTCGAACCCTAAGTCGACCGGTCGCCCTATGTAAATTTCCTGTATTTCGTTTTAAACTTCTATTTCTGTGCGACCGGTCGCCCTGTGCTTTGATAGCAAAAATATGACCGTTTGACAGCAAACATATTTCCTTAAAATGTGGGATTGATTTCTAACAGCTATATTCTTGATTTTAATTGTATTTTTCTGTAGATTTTCAATCCCCAAGAGGAGCCTATGCTTGATCAATCATCTCCTATAAATAGAGGAAGTTTTGGAGCAACAAACACAACTATGAGATACAACACAACAAGATACACTTCAAGCAAATATTTGTTCTTCATTGTTATTATTCTTGTTGTAAATTTTGCCTAGCTTATTACTTTCACATCCTTGAGGTCTAGGCTATTCTTGATTACACTTTGCACTCAAATTGTAATATTCATTATTGAGTTGTAATCTTGTTTTTCGGTTATCATTGAACAAAAGATATCCTCGTGAGTGTTCTTGTGGTAAGAACACACTTGGATGATCTAGGTGATAGGTGCAAGAAGATTGTGGTGATCTTCTTATTGAGGTGTTGAAGAATTTGGTATTCTTCAAGGTTGAAGATTATGGTAATCTTCACAAGGTGCCGTTGAAGGAAGATTGTGGTGATCTTCAAACGGAGATTGTGGTAATCTCCAAAGGTGTTGTTGAAGAAGAGTGTGGTACTCTTCAAGGTGTTGTAAGTTGAGTTTGTATTAATTTTGGTAATTAATAAAATTCTTTTTCTTTTTGAAATCCATCCCGGATATACTGGGGTGGTAGAGGATTAGGCCCTAGGTGGGTTGAACCTCTTTAAATCGACGTGTGTTGTTTACATTCCGCACCTTTATTATTGTCTTTGAGCTCTCGGTTCGAAAAAAAGGGTAAAATCGAAAAGATGGAGATAATCTATTCACCCCACCTCTAGATTATCGTAGCCGCTTGGACTTACACCTACCATGCAGCCTCAGTTACTAACACTATTTACATGCTCACCATAGTGGATGACAACACAAGAGCCACCTGGATTTATTTGATGAAACACAAGTCAGAAACGTCAAAGCATCTGAGGCAATGTTTTTCTTTCATTGACACACAATTTCAAACAATGGTGCAGAAAATGAGAATTGACAATGGGACTGAATTTATGGGACATGAGACACAAAATTTGTTGTTGGAAAGGGGCATCTTACGCCAAAGATCTTGTCCCTATACTCCACAACAGAATGGAGTAGTAGAACGAAAGCATATACATATATTGGAGATTGCTAGATCCTTGATGTTTGAGTCAAGGGTTCCAAATAAATTTTGGCCTTATACATTGCTCACTGCAGTCCACATTTTGAATTCCTTGCCTAGTGCTCTCTTGAACGAAATTCCCATTTGAATTATTGCATAAAGAGCCACCTAAATATGGTAGATTCTAGGTTTTTGGATGTCTATGTTATGCTTCCAAAATAGGTCCTCATAGAGGAAAGTTTGAACCTAGAGCTTCAGCATGTGTGTTTCTTGGGTATGTACCAGGGGTAAAAGGATACAAGTTATATGATGTGGATACCAAGGAGGTTTCTATTTCAAGGGATGTTGTGTTCTATGAGTCTAAATTTCCTTTCCATACTCAATCATCCTCTGTCCAGGATGTGACATTACATATAACAATCCCAGAAGATATAGAAGAGGACACAGAAGATGTAAATATGGATTGTATATCCATAGATCCACCAGTGATTCAACCACTTGGCAGGGGTCACAGAGTGAAACATAAGCCCACCTGGCTTAATGATTATGTTACTAATTCTATCCAGACAGTGCAAACTACTGCGAAATAGATAGAGTGCTTGAGACCTACACCATACCATCTGGATTTCTTCCCTTTCACTCATGACCCTCAATTATCTCCATCCTACACAGCTTTCTTGACTCAACTTTCAGATTCGGTTATTGAGCCCACTACATACACAGAGGTTGTAAAGAACAAGGCTTGGATAGAAGCCAGGAGCAAGGAACTCTCAGCATTTGAAGAAAATGAGACTTGTATTTTAACTGCTTTGCCTCCAGGTAAGAAGGCAATTGGCTCAAAATGGGTATATAAGATCAAGAGGAACTCAGATGGGAGTATTGACAGATACAAAGCTAGATTGGTTGCTAAGGGGTACCTTCAAGTGGAAGGGATTGATTTCTTGGAGAGTTTTTCCCCTATGGCTAAGTTGGTGTCAGTAAGAATGGTGATAGCATTGGCTACACAGAGGTGCTGGGAATTACACCACATTGATATAAACAATGCATTTTTTCATGGATATTTGAATGAAGAGGTTTACATGTTGCCACAGAAGGATACTTTAAGGCCAGAAAAGGGGAAGTGTGCCTTCTTAAGAGGAGTCTATATGGATTGAAATAAGCATCTAGACAGTGGGACTTGGAATTTTCTCAGAAATTGCTAAGTTTTGGCTTTCTACAATCAACTCATGATAATTGTCTTTTTGTCAAAAAGGATGGAAATGATTTTCTAGCATTGATTATATATGTCGATGATGTCTTGATCACATGAAATTCTGGTGCTTTGATTCAGTCCTTGAAGGACTACTTGAACAGGCTGTTTACAATTAAGGATTTGGGAAGTGCTAAATATTTCCTTGAGCTGGAGATTCTTAGGAGTGACAAGGGCACTCATTTGTGCCAACGGAAGTATCTGATGGATTTTCTTAAGGAGGCAGGTTTGCTGGGATGTAAGCCTACTTCTACTCCCTTTCCTCAGGGCTACAATATTTCAGCATAACATGCAGGCTTATATCCAGATACAGGGCGATATAGGAGGTTGATGGGCAAACTTCTCTATCTTAATCTTTCTAGACCTGATATCTCATTTGGTGTGCAACAACTTAGTCAGTTTGTACATGCTCCTTCTCAAGCTCATTGGGATGCATCAATTCACTTATTGAAATACTTAAAAAGAACACCCTCTTTGGGGTTGTTTTACTCAGCAGGAGTGTCAAATCATTTTGAAGCCTTCTGTGATGCAGATTGGGGAACATGTTTGTTAACTAGAAATCTCTCACAGGTAATTGTGTTTTCTTTGGGGGTGCACTTGTCTCTGGGAAGACCAAGAAACAGAAAACGGTGTCAAAGTCCTCAGCGGAAGCTGAATACAGATCCACGGCGACCCGCTTTGTGTGTGAGCTTCAATGGTTGTTTAATCTCAGTCAGGATTTGAATAACCCTGCTACCTTGCCCATTGTGCTTCATTGTGATAACAAAGCTGCATTACACATCACAGCCAATCCAGTTTTCCATGAAAGAACCAAACATCTGGACATCGATTGTCATATTGTCAGGAATCAGTACAAATCCGACTTCATCCTACCTCAGTATGTGTCCACTTTACATCAGGCAACAGATATGTTTATGAAGGCTTTAGGAGGACCTGCTTTTCATACATTTTTGCTCAAGTTGGGAATGTGTTCTTCAAGCCACATTCCAACTTGAAGGGGGGTGTTGAGATATCAGTTGGTTGAGGTGGTTGATTTGGTTTTATGTCTTTCTCTTGTAGTAGTCATTTTGCTTATTACGTTTTCATTAGTTGTAGGTTAAATTTTAGCAATATATTTCCTCCATTCCTTGCCACGTGTCTTATAGGTATTGGCTATAGTAGATCTGACAGGAATTCTAGTTATAAAAAGCTATAACCTTCCTCTTCTTCATTTTGAGTTTGTTGGAATAATATTCTGAGCTGATTTTCCTCTACATGAAATGAGATTTCTCTAATTCTACAATATATTAGTAAGAATAGAAAAAGAAAAAAGATGAGAGCATATTAATTAGAGATTACGTCAGGTTCCTTCATTCTTGTCTGGGGAAGTTCATAAGATGAAAATCAGATGCTTCCAACCCACATTATATTCCATTACTAATTTATTAAATATAAATTGTATAAATGAGTTTAATCTTAATTTGGGTTTCTTAAATTAATCCACATTACGAGGAATAGTTGACATTGATAAGGCTAAATTACAAAAAATCATTGTCTTAAATAATGATGTCAGAAAAATTCCAATTTCCCACAAAATTCAATACTCCTATATTTTGTCAGTCTTCTATTTCGTTCCGTGTTGATCGCAGCAACAAACTTTCTTACTAAGTTCTATAATAAAAAATTCCAAATACAAACAAAATGGAGAATTAATATAATTATTACTCCGAAAACTTAGGTACATTGCTTCCAATGCTGTCGTGAACTCTAGGAAATTCAACTCAAGAGAATAGCACTGCTCGAATTAGTAATTATTTCAGCCAAGGACCCTAAATTTTAATTGTACATTTGTACTATACTTTGCCCGTGTGGCGAATAGGGGTTTTCATTCGGTTCAAATCGAACCAAACCGAACCGAAATTTTGGTTAACTGAAATTTCAGTCCGTCAAAAACTTGAACCAAAAACCGAACCGAACTTCACTATTCGGTTCAGTTAAAACCGAATTTTTGTTTGGTTATTTCGGTTCGGTCCACATTTAACCGAAAACTTAATTTGTGGCATATTTGTTTCGTATGTGCAAAGTGTTTGATATATTTTTAATTGTTTCTCCAATCATTATTTCAACCCACCATATCAACGAAAGTTATAATATAAGCAGCAACAAATCTGAATCAATAGGTGTCAAAACAAAAAATCTGAATCAAGAAATTACAATAAAATAATACGAATTTTATAATATAGGCAACAACAGTGATTAAGTGAACAATAGAAAAAGAGATATTAATGGACGAATGGAGGTGGTCAGTGACGGACTGACGATGGTGATGAACAATGTGGACAAATGGAGTCGGAGCGGATGAAGACTGCGTAGGAGACGAGCGGAACTATGGAAGTGGGAGCAAATGTGCAATGTACAAATTAAAATAAAATAATCCTACACACGTTTTCAGAAAATATTTTTATGCAATATAACACAACTGACACACACACATATATATATATAATATTTCAAAAAAAGACTAGCTCGGTTTTCGGTTCGGTTGGGTGAACCAAACCCCTAAACCGAAACCGAACCAAAAATTGAATTTTCAAAAAAATTCAAACCGAAAATTCAAAAAAAATTCAGTTCGGTTTTTGGTCTGGACTGAAATATCGATTTCGGTTCGGTTCGGTCGATTAACCAAACCGTAAACACCTTTGGTGGCAAATAACTTGAGATATATATGTATATAATTATACTCTATCCAGTCAACAATAAATATTGTTTAGACTGATAATTTTTTTTTCCCAAAAAGAATGATGTTTTGATATATTCAAGGCTAATGAGTAAAGGTTTTTCATAAATTATCCTTATACCTATTAATTCATGGAAAAAACTTGTATGAGGCCGTGAGTTTAAATTCGTGAGATGGAGCCCCACATGGCCCCTTCCTTTCTCTCTCCTTGTTCCCCCTCCTCTCTCTCCTACTCAAGATAAAAAGATGAGCATCTTAATTATGTATTTTTCTTCTTTCACATCTGTCGAAAGTATATACTAATTAAAAACTAAATATAAATAATTCTTACACTTCAAGTTAAGAAAGAGTGACTTTGAGAAGTAAATCTAAAAATATAGGAAGGTGAGTGTCATCAAGCAAAATGGTTAAGGGGGTTTATTCCATAATACCAACAAATCGAGGGGTATAATTGAGAATAACCAATTTGGATAGAATAGAAACCCGTACCCAAAACCAACTAGTTAATAGGGTTCGGGTTCTCATAGATCATAGGCCATAAATTACAATGGATGTTGGTTGAGTATTTGACCATTTGTTGAATAAAGAGAGTGGGGGGCCTCAAGTCTACCCCATATACCTAATAGAAAAAATATATAGCCTTATATGGGTCATGGCCATAGGTTACTCAAAACTTGAGGCAACAATAAAGAAAAGAAAAGTTAGACAACCAAAATGCAACTTTCATGGTCATAGTTAAAGTCATTAAAAGGCGAGTTTTCAGCTTCTTTTCTAGCTATATGACCAAGCACACAATTCAGGAAATTGATGAAGAAAAATGGCAATTTTTTTGGGGGGTGTTTTTATGACTTCAAATCTAGGTTTCTAACTGTGTGGCCTAATGTAAATTTGATGTTTTGCAATTTGTTAAATGATGAGAAATTATTATTCGTTCTGAATCTAAATAGTATTTCTCGAAGGCTTTTCTTTTTTTTTTTCCCAAACGATAAGATATATTGATACTGATCAACATAAAAATTACACAGCCCACTGGCCACAAACAACTCCCATGACAACCACCTACACTGGGGAGAGGCAAACCATACACAGATGGTCAATGAATCAGAAACAAAAATAGCCTACAAGGCTCAAAATCAAAAAACAGCCTACAAGGCTCAAAAACTAGCAAAAAGTATAGCAAGTGTATGATATAAAGTGATATTACATGCCCATGTTTTGATGAATATCAAGTTACATCATAAAGGGAGGGAAGTGACGGACTTCAATCTTGAAAAAAAGACATAGGTAAGAGGGAATAACCCGAATCGAAGTCCCTAGTATATACCTTTACCATCCAAGCAAAGACTTTGTCAACAACACAACAGAATTTAAGGCTTCGATTGAATGCCTTCACTATATTCCACCCACTCGGCGGTTGCACCAGTCCACAACATCATGAGGAGTGGTCCACAATCCTTCAAAAATCCAACTATTTCGGGTCTTCCATAACCACCAAAGAAGGTAGGTTGAGAGTTGCAATCTTTCTTGCGAGAATTCTTTCTTCTGTTAGACCAATGGCACACCACCAATCTCTAAAGGTGACTTTATCATGTAAGACAAGGTACCAAGAGATTGGGGCAAGCCTCCAAACCTCGCATAGCCCGACTACAATGGAAGAAGATATGATCAACGATTTCAATATCATCCCCACAAAAGCTACAAATAGTATCCAAACACATCCTTTATTTTTGATTCAATTTAGAAGGCAAACTATTGTGAAAACACCTCCAAATGAAGTGTTTGATTTTGCCTTTAACATTAAGCTTCAAGTACCTTTCCAAACTTTGATTAAGACTATTGTTACCACTACTCTTTGGTCCATGGACATTTTGGAGCCAAGAGTGCATTCTTATAAGCACTATTTACGAGAGAAAACACGAGTCGACAAGAACCAAGAAATCTTGTCTCTTTGACCAGGGAAGCATACATGAGTATTCAAAATGGCTTGACTGGCAGGGGGAAAAAATATCTCTAATCAAAGACACATTCCAACCAACACCTGGAGCATCAAGTAATTCACTTACCCAAGTTACCCCATTTTTATTTCTGATTTTGGGGATAAATTTAAACCCCTCACCCACGGATGATCCCGGACCGAATAGATTTCCCATCCCCAACCTTAAAAATCGGACCCTGAATTAATGCATACCTAGCTTTAAGCCCCTTTCCATAACCAAGAATCGTATTTTTAAGAGTAACATGTAGTAACCCCCTTTAGGAAAATATTTGGCTTTGAGTAGTTTGCTAAGGAGGGTATTAGGGAAATCAAGAGTTTCCAAAGATTTTTGGCCAAAAGAGAGTCATTAAAGATTCTAAAATCCTTGAACCCAAGCCCCCATCCCGTTTACTAGCACACAATCTAGACCAACTCATCCAATGAATTTTATTTGGGCCCTCGGAAGGAGAACCCCACCAAAATTTAGCGATAGATGCGAGGAGATTTGCAAATACCCCCGATTATTCTCAAGACAGACATGAGATAAATAGGCAAGCGGATAGCACTGATTTGATTAAGATTTCCCTACCCGGCTTGACTAAGGAACTTATGCTTCCAATTATTGACTCTTTGTTAGTAGCTTTGAATAACAAACTCAAAAACCTCCTTTTTAGATCGCCGAGGAAGAAGAGGAAGACCAAGATGCTTAATCTTAGCACTGGACGGTGACTCCATCAAGAGTATTGCAAATAAGCTCTTTATCACTATGAAGCACATTTGGGCTAAAGAAAATGGATGATTTGTCAAGGTTGACAAGTGACGACCCGTGGCTAAGCAATACTTATCAAGAAGGGTTTTAACAACAAGAGCTTGAGTGGGGATGCTTCACGAAACAGAAGGGAATCATCGCAAAAAAACAAATGAGAGATGACAGGGCTTTTTACACACTTTAAGGCCAAAAACTGAGATTGGTTCCTAGCTTGAGAGATAAGGTTGGACAAGGCTTGAGATAATGATGAATAGATAAGGAGATAAAGGGTCACCTTGTCGAATACCTCTAGAAGGAATGACATAACCACTAGGTTGACCATTAACTAGAAAGGAAAAGGAAGTAGTAGAAATACAAGACCAAATCCATCTAGAAAATACATGAGGAAAACCCATTTTATCCAAGACTTGAATAAGAAACCGCCATTCCACCCTATCATACGCTTTGGACATATCAAGTTTAAGGGCCATGAAACCTCTAGAGCCTCTTCTAAGATTATGAATATGATGAAAGCATTCATGGGCCAAGACAATATTATCACTAATATGTCTACCCTTAACAAAAGCGATTTGACACTCACTAACACGAGAGATGAAGAGGCATGATTTGATCTATTAGCCAGGATTTTAGAAATGATTTTATAGGTCACATTGCACAAGCTAATAGGACGAAAATGAGCTATAGAGGTTGGATTTTTCACTTTAGGAATGAGAGTAACCATTGTATGATTGAGGCTCTTAAGCATTTTAGAATTAGCAAAAATTGTTTCTGACCTTACAAATATCAAAAGCCACAATGAGACCAAAAAAATTGAAAAAGAAAGCAATCATACCATCGGGGCGGGGCCTTATGAGGATGAAGGTCAAAGAGAGCTTGTTTGATCTCATTGTCATCAACAGGCTTAATGAGGTGTCAGAGTGGAAGTCATCAATGGATCTTGGTAGGCCATGCGGGATATCAAACTACGCCTCGGGGAAGAAGTGGAGAAAAGATCTTTGTAAAAGGAGGTAACCTCTTTCTCAATGAGCTCTGATTGTCACAAAGCAAACCCTCTCTACTCACCAACCGATCAATAGAGTTTCTTTTACGCTTTGAATGGTGCAAGCATGGAAAAATTTTGTATTTCTATCTCCTCTCTCAACCATTGGTTCCTAGATTTATTCTTCCAATACAACTCCTCTTTGGCATAGGCCTCATGTAGCTCTCCTTTAATCCTTGTCCAATCATCCCAATTCTGTTACTTCCAAGGAGGTCAAATTTTCAATTTGAGCATTAAGGACATTGATTTGTTTATGAGAATTATCCTTATTATCTTTACACCAAGATAACAAATCCATTCTACTCTTTTTAATTTTGGCCGAATCTGAAACAACCGAGTACCTTTTTCTTTGAAAACCCCAAGCATTCTCCACAACATGATGATTCCTTCAAGCCGAGTCCATCTCTGTTCAAAGCAAAATCTTTCTTTGGCTCTTGAGTTTATGAGGATACGGATTGAGAAGGAGAAGAAGATGGTCGAAGAAAATCTTGGAATGTGCAAAACTTTAGCATCCTTAAATCTCACAAACCACTCGGGAGATGCAAAGAACTTATCAAATTCTCTTCAACAAACCCTTCCTCCGCTCTGTTGTTGCTCCAAGTGAAAGGATGTCGAGAATAGGCCAATTTCTTCATTTCCATTGTTCTAATGAAATTTTTAAAACCAAAGACTGCGCTAAGGGATCTCTGCCGCCCCCTCTTTTTTCATCCGGGCGGATAATATCATTCCAATCACCACCCATGATCCAAAGGTTGCCCCATTTGCTCTTATTCGAATAAAGTAGTCCCATTTATTGTTTCGATACCACTATCCACACTCCCATACACAAAAATTACCCAAAATTTCACATTATTAAGAACAAATTCAATCTCCGGACAAAAGGATTCTTCATGAACACTAACAACACAAACCTCGGCATCCCAAAAACTAACAAACCCCACTTTGAGACCTATAGGATCAACACAAGTACCACCTATCACCACATTTAAAATGTTTCACCACAAAAGTATTTATAAATTGTTTTTTTTTTTTCGTTTCACTCAAAAAAACAAAGTTTGGATGATGGGATCGCCAAATCTCCTTAATTTGAGGAATTGTAGAGGTCCACCCAAACCTCTACAATTCCAGGAGGCCATCATTGTTGGGTCGGAGACCGATTAGAGGTGGTCTCAATCACCATGTCGATTCAAGAATGGGGCGGATAACTTATTTCTCTTGCTCTGGCCTTAACCACTTCAACTGTTTGGATCTTGGTTCTCATCGAAGCAACTCTTCTTCTTTTCAATCCCACCTCCACATTTGTCAATACACCCCCGATTTTAGTCATCTTTCCAATTTTCTCGTCGCACCCTTTTACATATTTCTTGACTCTGCTTAGACCACCGAACCACCGCCCTTTTCCGCAAATTGAAATGGAATGTTACGAACTTCTCTCAATGGATTTTGAATAAACTTCTTCTTGACTTCAATCTCATACTGATTGGACAGATCCATACTTGACACTATTCTCGAAAAAGGCTTCTCTTGCGCACATTGCGATAGCTTATTTAGGGATAGATGACTTAGAACTTGTTTGGTATTTGTCGGGCCTTTCATTTTACCGGTCATGATTGGAGTGTTTCTCAAAGACAACAAACAACTCCTTCTCTTCACCTCTGCCTTTTTCTGATATATCATATCGGTGATCACTAAATCCTTCTCCAAAGTATGCTCTCTGTTGTAGTGATCTTGGTTTGTAATGAGGATTTGCAACGGTTGGACATCATCTGGTTTCCCTAAAGGATCACTAATAGTTTCTTTGCCCCATTTTATTCTTCTTGGAATTTGAAGATCAATGACCCGTAGCCAATCTCCATATTGGCCGTCACAAAAAGAATTTTCTTTTACATCCTTCATTTTTTTCCACACATTCTCAAGGTGACCTACAAATCTACAATAGAAGCGAGAAACCCACCATCTTCTCATACTTAAAATTCACCCATTTGGCCACACCACCAAGTTTGATAGAGGCTCCTCTAAGAAGAGGCTTATTGATTAATTGCCACCAACAATTTGATATGCCTCCCTTTTATACTACCAGATTCAGGAATGTAAAATATCGACATAGAAGGAAACATTTTGCCAATTCTAATACACTTTTTGTAGAGATCCAATTGTGAGGAAGTTCCCATATTTGAATCAAACATCCACCATATTAAAATCCGCTCTTGTTGCCCATTACTTTCCACCCATTCTTTTAGGATTAAGAACTGGTTGTCGAAAACCCACGTACGGTTCTTGAAGACCTTGCACTTATCTTCTTTAGTTTTGAAAATGAAGCTGGAATCGATTCAGGCCTATTTCACGAAGGATGAAGGTGTCTTGAATAGGCGAGATATGATTCATGGTACTCTTAAGCCCTGCAAAATTAGCCTTTTTCACTCCATGGATGGCTCCAAGCACTACGAGTGCATTCATCTTTCTTACGGCAATGTCTTCTTCCTCAAGGGCTATACCCAGACTTCTCCTCCTCTGTTAAAGAGAATTTCTCCATTTCCACCACCAAGTCTTTGTCCATCCTAGGACAGCCCACCAAGATCCTAAAAAACGCTTCCAAACAAAACCACAAGCTTTGTTGACAACCTAGAGCAAAACAAGAAAAATCGGGACAAAACAGAGTAAGACAAGAATAAACGGAAGAGAAGAAAAAAGACTAAAGCGGGGGAATGAAAAACCTGCGGACAAAAGAGAAAGCGAGAAGAAGAAAAGGGAAAACCACAAAGCAAAAATTAATGAGTTAGAGACATTAAAGACCAAAAGAAAGGATCATAAAAGCAAAACCAAGAAGCAGCGGCGGAAAAAAGAACAATGGAACAGTAACCCTAGGTTGAAAACATCAACCCCCACCACTCTCAAGAGAGAGAAAGTCCACTCTCAAGAGAGAGAATTTTTTTAAGTTCCTAATCCATAATACAGTTGAATAGTCAACTACTTCTCGAAGGCTTTTCAATTATATAACTTTTGTGCATATTATTGATTGAAATGAATGTTATTTAACAGAGAGGTCCAATTTGAATTAATTGATTGAAATGAATGTTATTTAACAGCGAATTTTTGAAATTGAATGGTATAATTGATTTTTTCCAAAAATATATTATAAAACGTGTGAGCTCAAAAAGAACTTACAATTTTTTATTTATTAAAAATTACATATATTTGTATAGTTTTCTATTTGATTCCCTTATATGTGTCTATGTGCATGTGGATATGGACATATAATTACGGTTGGGAAATTTATGTAATAGATTTTGATGATAACATGTAAAATTTAAAATAGGAAGTTGGCACCCAAATTCAACTGTAAACCAACTTGTAATTCCTTTGTGCATGCCCAAGTCCCAAGAGTGGTAATGGAAAAAAGGATCATCAAGTAATGAGGCAGTCCAAAAATCCAAAGCACCATATGTTGCACCTACACCCACTCACAAACACAATCACAACCATGCTTGTCTTGGATACAAAAGTAAAGGCAAAAAGTCAGCAGATTATGCTGAAATGACAGCTAAAACAAAATTCAGAAGAGTCCATCTGCAGACTCCAAACAGAAAATACTCTGTAAAGTCTAAACAGAGCTACCAAAAGCCCAGAGGTTTCAGCAAAGAAAATCATATGCTGGGGATGATAGGAATTACCCCAGCCAAGCTGATTGGAACAATGAAATGAGACATCAACTAAGTCCAAAGGGATGCAGGCCCAAGTGGCAAACTTTAGACTCAAAATAGATCAGCACACATATGCACCCAAGCACCCCAATATGCACAAAAGTTTCATTACTATCCCAAGAAAGAAAATACACAAGCTCACACACAAGCATATAGACAAAAGAGACAGATGTATGAGCCTAAAGCTCCTAAACAATTTGCAAATATTCATTATGATTATGAAATTGATAGGTGACAACCTCTTAGAGTCAGACCATCTGGCTATAGGTTGGTTGGATCACCTTATAGTGCTAACCCCTCAGGACCCAGGCACTTGGGTACTTAAAAACTAATTTCTTTGATTGAAGGTTCAAGGAACAGCTGAGTACTAAGGAACTGGGTACATGGATAGTGGTTGTTCCAGACATATGACAGGGAACAAAAAAAATCTTTCAAAGCTCAAGGAAATAAAGGTTATATAGTCATATTTGGAGGAAATGAAGCTCCAGGGGAGATCAAAGGCACAGGATCCATAAAGGAAAATGGACTAGAGATCACATATACAGCCTATGTTGAAGGGCTCAACTTCAATCTGCTGAGCATCAGCCAACTCTATGACAAGTGGTACAATGTAGGATTCAACATGAGTGTTTGTCAAATCAAGGATGCTGAATAAAATAAAATTGTGCTACAAGGATCAAAACAAGAAACCATTGTTTGATAAATGGTTTTATCATGATTTTGATCATTTTGTTTTTATACCAAAACAATGTTTTTAAATGTTATCCAAATACTCCTAAATGATTTAAATTGTTTTTACTAATTTTCCGGAGTATTTCTTCAAGTTTATTTTAGACAAAAATTGGACAACACTTTCAATGATTTTGTGTTAATATGTTTTTACATCAAAACAATATTTCAAACGTTGTCTACTCTCGATCTGTTTAAAATGTTTTTACTAATTTTTCGGAGTATTTCTTGGAGTTTATTTTCGACAAAAATTGGACAACACTTTTGTCTCGTGCTCAACCGATCGCCCTATAGGGCAACCCGTACCTGGAGTTGAGTTTTGAAATAGAAAAAGGGACGAAAGTTTTTTTTGAGGAGGTCGACCGTCGTCGACCGTGCACAAGTGAGAAAATCTCTCGCCTTGGACAACATGTGAGTGGGCCGGTCCCCTGGGGGTCGGCCAAGGCGGATAGGTGTCGACCGGTCGGACCCACCCTGACCGGTCCAGATGATTGTTTTTGCTGCGTTATTTTTCCTTTTGTTTTAATGCACGACCGGTCGCTCTAATGTTTGACAGCAAAATTCTAACCGTTGTGCAGCAGACAACTTTTCCCTAATTTATGGGGTTGATTTCTAACAGCTATAATCTTGATTTTAATTGCATTTTTTTTAGAAATCAGTCCCCAAGAGGAGCCTATCTAATGATCAATCATCTCCTATAAATAGAGGAAGATTTGAAGCAACACGACAAGAGGGAAGATTACAACACAACAAAATACATTCAAGCAAACATATTTGTTCTTCATTGTTATTATTCTTGTTATAATTTTCCTAGTTTATCACTTTCACATCTTGAGGTCTAGGCTTATTTCTTGATTACACTTGCACTCAAATTTGTATTATCCATTATCGAGTTGTAATCTTGAATTTGGGTTATCATTCAACACAAGATATCCTTGTGAGTGTTCTTGTGGTAAGAACACACTTGGATGATCTAGGTGATATGTGTGCAAGAAGATTGTGGTGATTTTCTTATTGAAGAGTGTGGTGCTCTTCGAGGTGTTGAAGAATTTGGTATTCTTCAAGTCGGAAGATTGTGGTAATCTTCACAAGGTGCCGTTGAAGATTGTGGTAATCTTCAAGTGAGATTGTGGTAATCTCAAAAGAGGTGTTGTAAGGTGTTGTTGTATTAATTGTGGTAATTAATAAAATTCTTTTTTCTTTTTGAAATCCATCCCGGAGATACTGGGTGATAGAGGATTAGGCCCTACGTGGGTTGAACCTCTATAAATCGACGCGTGTTATTTACTTCCCGCACTTTATTATTGTCTTGGCTTGTTTGATTCGAAAAAGAAGGCATAATCGAGAAAATAGAGATAATCTATTCACTCCCCCTCTAGATTATCGTAGCCGCTTGAACTTACAAGTGGTATCATAACCAAACTCTTTGGCAAGCTCGTTCCACATCGCGAGTAAAGAGGAACGATCAACGGCTACGAATGAAGTTTACCTTACCGGCGCCTCCACCACCAAGCCACCATTATTTGATTCCAAAAATTATACATTTTGGAAAGAAATAATTGAATGCTATCTACAAGGTTGCGGGTTCGATATTTGGAACACGGTCGTCAATGGAAAATCTATTCCGATGAAAGATACACCTCCAAAATCCTCAAGGAGCTCAATGATGAAGAGAAAAAAATCATCTCCTTAAATGGTAAAGCTCTTAATATTATTTATTGTTCACTTACCATTTTGGAATATGATCATATTGTAGGAATTAAATCGGCACATGAAGTATGGAGAAAATTAGAAGAAGTATATGCAAATGAAAGGAGCCACTCAAAAGCATCTACCTCTCACATGGATACAAACCCAACAACATGGGATGAGCTTCCTACAACTTCCAACGATGAAAACGAACGATGTCTTATGGGCTTCGAAGAAAACAAGGTAAGTTCTAAACCTTCTACTTCTTATGATAATGAAATGCACAATGATTATAGCGATTTGCTTAATGATTATGATGAGCTTCAAAATGAATTCCAAAGCTTACTTGTTAAATATAAAAATTTGAAAAAAGGAATTCAATGTTTTGAAAAATGAAAAGGATAGTTTATTTACTTCCTATGAATCACTATCATATGCTCACACCACCACACTTGATAAGGTTAGAAACCTTGAAAAAGAAAATAGTATTCTTGTTGAGGATGTTAGTTGCATGAAAAAGGATTTATCAAAATTCAACTTACGTACCGAAAAAATGACCAAAATTGTTGATGTTCATAGTTGTGATAATTCGAAACTAGAACTTGATCATAAGCCTTATGTTGTCAATCATATGAAAAAGAATCAAGTCTCTATGCATGTTGGTCATTATGCCCCTAGAATTATTACTTGTTTTTATTGTGGTAAAAAGGGTCACACGGTTAATACTTGTCGGGCTAGAAATAGCTCTAATCATTATTGGAGACCTAAAAGTCTCAAAGCTAATCCTAAATGACCCAAACACTTGAGGGTACCACAAAACAATGTCGTATTAGGTACCCGATGGAATAATAATCAAGGAAAATTTATGCCGCCAAGAAGACATCAAATGACCGTCTCATTTGATCAAAGGAGAAGACATAACCACAATGAATTTCCAAGAGAAAGACACTATCAACAATGGGAAGGATACAATCCTTGTAAATGGAGCAATTGGAAAAGCTATCATCAACAAGATGATTTTCAAAGAGGAAGATATCATCAACAAAGAGAAAGACACAACTCATGGAAATGGCGTAATTGGTAAACCGTATCTCTCTATTTAAATATGCATTCTATTTGTTATTATGCATGTTTTTATTTGTGCCTATTTTTTCAAAATGAGTTTTCAAATATTTATTTTTAAAATTAAGGTCTTCAATATATATTTGTATTTTTAAAATTCTTTGAAAAGGAGACCTTGCATGATGTATTTAAAACTCGTATGCATTTACTTAGACTTATGTGGTTTATGTATCTATATAGCATAAGCATACTTAAGATATCTCTTATTGCTTACTACACTTGTATCATTATGTTTGTGCAAGATTTGTTTAAGAATTGTGTAGGATATATATATCTTCTTCAATGGTTATCTACTCATTATTTGATAAGAGAGACATACACTATCGAGGTACGCTCATCATTGGTATTAATCTTTTAGACTCGATATATTTTTGTCACATGCATATGTGCTTGCTTTCCAAGATATTTCATAGTATTTCACATAAGTGCCATTAAGAGGATTTTTCAATTTTTTTTAAGGCACTATTCGATAAAGCTTGTTTTATCCGAGACTTGTAAATGATTATATTTTGTTTTGATAAAACATTTGATTTTCATCCTTCCCTCAATATTATGCATTTGATTGCACATATTCATTATTGTCAAAACTCTTGTTCAAATACTTCTCTTAAATGATGTCTCAACTATATGCTCTCGGGTTTTCGTATTTCAAAAGAGACCTTACATAGCTTTCTATAAGCTTATTTGAACTTACATGTTTTATGAAACTCTTGATGATTTGTTTTTAGTATGTGTTGCTTATTATAGTGTTTCTATCATTCGATATTACTATGCTCTTGTGCAAGATATCTTGTTAAGATTTTAAAGAAATTTTTGGTATTGTGGAACAAGCTTAATGACCAAGGCAAGGTTAGTAGCTCAAAGGTATTGTCATGAAGAAGGTATTGATTTTGATGATACATTTGCTCCCATAGCACATTTAGAAGCAATTCACATTTTATTTTCCTATTCGTGTTTTAAGAAAATTTCAAGCTTTACCAAATGGATGTTAAATCCACCTTTCTAAATGATTTTATTCAAGAAATAGTCTATGTAAAACAACCGGGGTTTGAAAATTTCTCTAGGCCAAATGATTTTTATAAAAGACCTTGTATGGTTTAAAACAAGCACCCCGTGTATGGTATGATAGACTTATCTATTTTCTTTTGCAAAATGGTTTCACAAGTGGTAAAGTTGATACTACTCTCTTTGTTCTTGAAAAGGGGCAAGAATGCTTACTTGTGCAAATTTATATTGATGATATCATTTTTTGTGCTACTAATGAATCTTTGTGCAAGATATTTTATAAGTTGATGCAAGGTGTATTTAAGATGATCATGATGGGGGAGCTCAATTTCTTCTTTGGACTTCAAGTTAAACAATGCCAAGAAGGTGATTATATTTCACAAATCAAAGTATACAATAGAACCTTTGAAGAAGTTAGGCATTGAAGAAGGAAGAACCATTTCTACCTCTATGGCTACCAATGTAAAGATTGACAAAGGTTGAGGAAGGCATATTGATTGACAATCAAATTCGAGGTATGTTTATCTACGTTTATTACTCCCTTAGACTCGACATTTTCTATGCCTTATGTCTATATGCTCGACTTCAAAACTATCCCAACGAATCTCATTAAAGTGCCATTAAAAGAAATTTTCAAATATTTGAAAGGCACCTCTTCTTATGGCTTGTATATCCAAAATTTTAAAACGTTCATATTTTTCGGGATAACAAGTCCGGTGATTATAATTTCTCAAAATATGGTTCGTCATAATCAAACTAAACATATTGAGATTCAATATTTTTTTAAGGGACTGTGTTTCTAAAAATGAAAATTGAGATGTGTTTAATTCCGTCTCAAGGATAACTCGCGGACATTTGTTTTCAACCGCCGAGTCTTTTACCTCATTTCGAGCTTGATTATGACATAATGTATATTGAATAAGGTCTATGTTTGCATTTTGCACGTTTTTAAAACTTAGGGGCGAAAAATCGGATTTTTGGTTCAAACTTTGGATTTTTAAAAAACGACTGAACCAGTGGGATGCCTGGGCTGAGGCTGAACGGTCGCCCTCAGCTCCGACCGGTTGCCCTCAGCCTGGACCGGTCGCCCATAGCCATTTTTGTGATAAAAACGGTTATGTTTTATCAGTTAGCTATTTTGGCTCTTTTGGTTCATTTTTCGTCCCCTTTGCCACTTTCACACACAATTCACTTCAATTGTATTTTGTTGCATAAATTATATATCTTGGGGATTATCTTGCTCGTTTATCATCATAGTTGCTCATCTTTACCGATTAAATGGTAAGAATTCTACTCTCTTATCTCAATTGGGTGGAACCCTTAAGAAAATGCTTATGTATGGATTTTTGTTGGAATTCTTGCATAATTGTGTTGTGAATAATGATTGTTGATGAATGATATTTGTAAAATTGATTTTGGTGATGAAAAACTTGGCTTGATTACATTTACAAGGGCTATATATATCTTCTTCTATTTTTGACGCCCGCCAAGTGTTCTATAAAACGTTTCATTGAAAAATTCATCACCTATATGATTCTCTTGTGTTCAAATGTCTTATATATTTTTAGAGATTATGTTTTGCAAATCAAATGAGTTTTCATAAGCTTCTACAAGTCATATGATCGACTTTCCCTCCTATTTGTTTTATAAGCTTCAATGTTCAAATAGCTCGATAAATTGGTTTAGTTGTGCACTTTGATATGAATATATGATGTCTTTATTGTGCTAACATTCCTTTTGATGACTCCAAAGGGGGAGAAACATGTTATAAGCTTATTAGCCCAAAGAAGCTAAAATAAGCTCGAGAAAGAAGCTGTAAGCTGTGGCTATTAAAAGCCATAAGTTGTGGATCATAATTAGTCCATTTGATGTATTATGGACTCATATTCATGTCTAATGATATTTTGTTGACAGGGGGGGCTTATAAGCTCTTGATATTTAAGCTCAATATGTAAAAGCTGAGCTTTTAGCTTTTGGTTGATTGCTTCTATATTACTCTTATTGTGCATGTTGATAGGGGGAGCTTTTGCAAAAATATTTTTGAAAATCTATATACTCCCATCCTTGTGATTATGTTGCGTGGAATGTTGTCGCTCAAAATGGATAGTTCATTTTTAACCGGTAAAATTATTTTATTTTCAAAATCGACCTCTTTAAATTGTTTTGGTTTGTAATCATCAAAAAGGGGGAGATTGTTTGATAAATGGGTTTATCATGATTTTGATGATTTTATTTTTATACCAAAACAATGTTTTTAAATATTGTCCAAATACTCATAAATGATTTAAATTGTTTTTACTAATTTTCCGTAGTATTTCTTCGAGTTTATTTTAGACAAAAATTGGACAACACTTTCAATGATTTTGTGTTAATATGTTTTTACATCAAAACAATATTTCAAACGTTGTCCAAATACTCCTGATCGGTTTAAAATATTTTTACTAATTTTTCGGAGTATTTCTTGAAGTTTATTTTTGACAAAAATTGGACAACACTTTTGTCTCGTGCTCAACCAGTCGCCCTATAGGGCAACCCGTACCTGGAGTTGAGTTTTGAAACAGAAAAAGGGGCGGAAGTTTTTTTGAGGAGGTCGACCGGTCGACCGTACCGTCGACCGGTAGCTGAAGTGAGAAATCTCTCTCTGCCTTGGACAACATGTGAGCTGGACCGGTCCCCTGGGGGGTCGACCGGGCGGACAGGGTGTCAACCGGTCGGACCCCACCCTGACCGGTCCAGATGATTGTTTTTGTTGCGTTATTTTTCCTTCTGTCTTAATGCGCGACCGGGCGCCCTAATGTTTGACAGCAAAATTCTAACCGTTGTGCAAGCGTGACGGGTTTTCCTAAATTATGGGGTTGATTTCTAATGACTATAATCTTGATTTTAATTGCAATTTTTTTAGAAATCAGTCCCCAAGAGGAGCCTATCCAATGATCAATCATCTCCTATAAAAAGAGGAAGATTTGAAGCAACACAACAAGAGAGAAGATTACAACACAACAAAATACATTCAACAAACATATTTGTTCTTCATTGTTATTATTCTTGTTGTAATTTGCCTAGTTTATCACTTTCACATCTTGAGGTCTAAGCTTATTTCTTGATTACACTTGCACTCAAATTTGTATTATCCATTATCGAGTTGTAATCTTGAATTTGGGTTATCATTTAACACAAGATATCCTTGTGAGTGTTCTTGTGGTAAGAACACACTTGGATGATCTAGGTGATAGGTGCAAGAAGATTGTGGTGATCTTCTTATTGAAGAGTGAGGTGTTGAAGAATTTGGTATTCTTCAAGTCGGAAGATTGTGGTAATCTTCACAAGGTGCCATTGAAGATTGTGGTAATCTTCAAGTGAGATTGTGGTAATAGTGTTGTTTTATTAATTGTGGTAATTAATAAAATTCTTTTTCTTTTTGAAATCTATCCCGGAGATACTGGGGTGGTAGAGGATTAGGCCCTAGGTGGGTTGAACCTCTATAAATCGACGCGTGTTATTTACTTCCCGCACCTTTATTATTGTCTTGGCTTGTTTGATTCGAAAAAGAAGTCATAATCGAGAAAATGGAGATAATCTATTCACCCCTCCTCTAGATTATCGTAGCCGCTTGGACTTACAACCATGTATGTAGTGGATTGGTAAATTGCTACACCGAGCACATCGATGTCAGATATCATTTTATAAGAGACCATGTTGAAAAGAAAGATATCACATTGGAATACATATATATCAACTGATAAGCAGTTAGCTGATATATTCACTAAGCCTTTATGTGAATCAAGATTTGAAGAGCTTATAAATGAACTTGGATTGATTGAGCTGAGTTAGGAGACTCATAAAACTCAATCAGTAGAGTCAAAGAAAAGAGAAATGGAAATCAACGAAGTTTTATTTTTCAGTAAAGTGAAAAATTCAAGACGGCTAGTCAGCTGTATCGAGTTAGCTGGACAGTCGAATGTTTATTAAGTGAAGAGAGAAGCAGAGTCAAGTCACTTATAAACATTTCTGAGTTATTTATGAACTAAGTGACAAAACGCAGTCGTTTTCTGCCAGCGGGAATGTTTTTAGGCTTGACGTCAGCAGTAATTATGGTGTTAGTAAAAACCTGCACACATTTTACCCATGATTGGATATAAATGCTGTTGCATTTAATATGGAGAAATAAATGCGGTTTGCAAGACGTGGTCTCAAACGTTGATCAAATTTAACCTTTTTGAATTCCAAAAACTGTCCCCTCATAGACCATATATAGAGAAATTGTTTTCTCTCTCCTCTCACAAAACTCTCTCATTCTCAAAGCAAGAAAGCATTTTTCTCTCTGAAACTAAAAGTAAACCCTAGTTCTTTACTCATTCAAAATCTTAAGTTCTAACTGTGAAATGGCACCATCTTATGACTATGTGAAGTTAGCTGAGAAGGTCCACACCGGAGCTACCATGGATTTTGAGGGCTTGGTCAAGCAAGGAGTGGACAAAGCCTTGACAAAGAAGATTGCTGAGAATCTTGAGAAATCTGGTCTAAAACAGTTCCTATTGATGGAGTTCTCGCACACCTACTTGGAAGAGGTTGCGATGTTCTACGTGAATGCTCAGGTTCACTATGATGAGATTCGCTCATTAGTCCACAACAAGGAGATTAAGCTGACTGCTGCGAACTTAGCTGCTAGTTGTTATCTTCCTTCCTCTGGTTTGAAGGAGATAAATGAGAATGATATCAACCTGGATGCTGCATGCAGCAAATAGCCAAGCCAGAGGCTGCTGTGAAGCTTGTTAATACAGCCAAGAAATTACAGATAAAAGATTATTACCACAAGTTGATGGACGTGGTGGCCAAATGTATCGATATGAAGTTTGGAAGCTTGAATCAGCTATCTAAGACTAAGCTTGAACAGTTCCATGGGTCATTTTGCACGGGTCCTCATCGACGTTGACTTGAGTACTAGTAACTAATTTACCCGAAAAGATGATGATTAAATGAATTGGTCATTCAGGATTCATTTTTGTCCATTACGAACGTCTCCTGGATTTTTGTCGTCATTGTCAAATCATTGGCCATTTGGCAGCCTCATGTTGGAAAATTTTAGATGGGCCATCGATTATTAGGGGCGCGGCCGCTCTCGTAATCCCAAGCCCCCCCTTCGCCATGCGGCTGGTATGCAACCCAAGAAGCTATCTTGGATCCCTCGGGTTCGGATGAGATGCCCAAGCTCGATCGGATGTTGTGGTTAGAAGGTTGTTGAATTGGCTCATTCTCCACCACGGGCTAATTCAACTATTCCCGATTCTTCTAATCGGTTTACCATTCTCGATGGGATGGATGGGATAATCTTGATATTGCAAAGGTTACTGTCAGTGAACGGTGCGTGGACTATGCCGAGGAAGACCAACCTTGTGTTGAGGACCAACCTTCTACTGGGAAACCTTTTTCTTTGGTCCAACCCCGAGTAGTTCAGATGGACAATGACGGATTTATGGTTGTCAATAAAAAAATCAACTAGTAATGGTAAAAATATCAGCGCTTCACGCCCTCAACCAAGCATCTCTACTCGCAATCCGATTGAGGCTCTACATGAAAAAGATTGCAGTCCGGGTCTACTAACGATGCAAGATATTCGCTAGCTATTGTGGTTTATTCCCATGTTGTTAAATCAAGTTTGAATCTAAAAGAGAGTGATGAAACGACTTTGACTTCAACTCATGCTTCAACATCTCCAACATCTAACTATCCTCTTAATTTTTATTTTCAAGTTGATGCAGATCAATTGGAAGTTTTAAAGACCAAGATAGGCGACTCTTAACTACTCCGCTTGTCTTTCAATCATGTGATTCCTCAGAAGCTATGAACACTATGGCAATTGTGGCTCGGGGATCTTGGGCCGACATTCCATGGGATACATTAAACCATCCAGATGATACTCGGGCACGTGCTAAAAAACAAATGACAATGTCATTCGAAAATCCTCTAGAAATAGGTGTCCTTCATTCACATTGCGTCGTTAAGTTATTTTTGTTATTTTTTTTTTCGAAGTTTAACATTGTTTTTCCTTTGCTACCTGATCAGCATGTGATCAGGACTTTTTCCTTTCTTTTTATATATTTCCATTTATTTAAAAAAAACATACAAAAACAAATAACAAAATTGCATAAATAACATGATATACTAATCATATTTTGAGGACAACATTCAAAAAACCGTACAAAATAATAACAATATACATAATTAACGAGGTTTTATCATTTAAGTTTTAAGGATAAGTCTTTTTTGTTGTTTTTTCTTATAACTAATTATTTACTTAGTTTTCTTTTAAATTCATGACAAACGAGTTAGAGGGTTAAATGGGTCATAGTAGGTTGTCTCAAACCCGACCTATTTAATTGGTAGGTTATTCGGGTTGGACCCAAATTCGACCTGGACCCATGAAGCCTGGACCCATACCCATTAAATTCGTGTTAGGTTCGTGTCGAGTTTGTGTGTATGGTCCGAAATGGACACCACTAGTGTGTATATATATATACATATAATGAATATATATACATATAATGAATTGAGTTAGATGTGACACGTAGATTGTCACCAATTAGTCCTTTTAATTTGTGCCAAATGCATGGCCAATGATTAAAAATTAAAAGATCTCAGTCACAGATGGTACGTATTAACGGTTTGAAACTTGAACGTAACAAACAATTTAAGTTCAATTCCATAAAAAAGTTCAAGAGATAAAAAAAGAAATAAATAAAAATTTGTCCCCAATGGCTGGTGGGGAAAAATAAAAAAAATAAAAAGAGTTGTTTGTACTGTGGGATAATTTCAGTAAAAGTGTAATACAAAAAGCAAAAAAGGTGTAAATAAGTAAAGCAGTGAAATGGAATTACTTTAACCAGCGCGAAATTTCAGGGCATTTATTTCACTGGTGGAATTTAAAAAGGTCTTAAGTTGGAAAGTCATAATGTGATATGACTGTTTAAAATATTTGTGAAACTTAATCCAAACCATCAACTTAAAGAAAAATAGTTGCCTAATTTGTGAAAATATTACTCCTCCGTCCCAAAAAGATAGACTACCTTTCTTTTTTCGTCCGTCCCAAATTATAGGTTTGTTTCCTTATTGAAAATATTGATTATATAACAATAGAATAAATTACCCCTATTTAATTAACTTTATTTTTAATAAATTTCCTTTTTCATTATAGATGGAATACTAAATTATAATGATATACCACCATTTAATGTAAAGGCAAAATAAGAAGAATATGAAAAAAAATTATAATCCCAATTACATTTATTATGTTTTCTTAATCTGTGTGAATTGTTCTACTTGTCTATCTTTATGGGACGGAAGGAGTATCTAAAAGATTGTTAGGGGTGAAAGCTTCTGATACGACACGAAAATACGATACAAATCTAACACATTATAAGTGGGTTATGATCGAGCTTGATGGATTAGGATCAAAATTGAGTCTTACCTGAATAATATGAATAATAAATAAGTCGGATTAGGGTTTAATTAAAATAACACGATTAACTGGTCGTTTTGAGTTAACTTGAAAAACACGAATAATAAATAAGTCGAGTTTTGAGTTGAGAAATCTGACACAGATAATAAGATAAGTCAGATTAGTGTTGAGAAATATAATAAGAATAACATAAGTTTTATGTCTCGTCAAGACAAGCGAACTGGCCCGGGACATGGCGTTGTAATGATTGGGTAATTATATAGACATTATATAGGGGCATGGAAAAATGGGTAATTATATGTATGCATTAATCATAAAAATAAAAATAAACAAAATTGTTGGAAATATATTTAGGGTTAGAAGAGTGTGGTACCGACCCATTTGTTTAATTACCATAGAAAGAATATTTTGTTAGAAAAGGGAAGTGTGAGTTGTTGAGGGACAAATGCACAATCTGACATTCAAAATTTCCTTTTCAATTTTTTTTTTTTTGTTTTTCAAAATTTGCTTTTCCAATGCCAAAAGAAAATAGTGAAAAAAAAAAACTCATTTTACTTTTCCTTTCCTCCTATTTTTTATCCTCCTTTCCCTTCTTACCCCACGTTCACAAAACTAAACAAATACCCAACCCCGGCCCAACCCCACATACCCACACACCCACACACACATTAGATTGAGTTTTTTTTTTTTTGAGAATGAAAACAGATTTTTATTATCAATACTAAGAGGGTGTTTGGCTAAGCTTATTTAAAACATCTTATAAGTTCCTACATCTGATAAGCTGTTTTAGGAGCTTATAAGATGTTAGATCTTATTTTAAAATTAAGCTGTCAGAGTGTTTGGATAAAATAAGATAGTTGAGCTTATAAGATGTTTTTATATCTTATAAAATTATTAAGTATATTTTTGTCTTTTGGATGTTTAAAATAAGGAGCTTATAAGCTCTTTTAAAAAAAGTTGGGGTGGAGGTACTTTTTTTTTAGGAGCTTATAAGCTCTCTGACAGCTTTTTTTTAGAGCTTATAAGCTCTTTTAGAAAAAAATTACCAAACACATTTTAAGAGCTTATAAGCTCTTAAACATTTTATAAGCTGTTTTTAAAAGTTTATAAGCTTAGCCAAACACCCTCTAAGTGTTTACATCAGAAAGACGCACACTCTCTAAATGGCTAGGTAATTCCTCAATCCAAAACCTCTCAGAATTAGATTGAGTTTGGTCAAATACAACTTAAATAATAGAGTAATAATATATATTCATCTATGATAATCCATTATTAATTTGAATTGTATATTAAGTACATGATAAAATTAACTCGTCATATATGATTAATTTGAGTTCAGTAAAAATTTGTTAGCACTACCACGAACCACCCTCGAATCCTGTCCAGATACAGTTCAGATCTTTTATGTTACGATTGTGTTGTGTTTCAATATATTATGGGAATGCTATATGTATAATAGTACGTAGTGATATTACTTTATATATATGACATTCACAAACACTAGAAAAAACATTTAGTTTATCGACATAATTTATTGACTGAAAGGATTTTGTCTTAATAATTACCCAATACTGACAGAATAAAAGCTATTATTTTCCCAAAACTATAACAACAGTTTATAAATTTACCAATAAGAATATTATATGTAATTATTAACAATATTAGATTTTGTTGGTTAATATTTAGCTACAATGTACACTTTATAATTATTATCTTAATACTTATTTGTGTAGTTATATTGGTTTTTCCTTGTAATGGAAATAAACACTAGTACATATATAAGAAAGAGTGGGTTTTTTTTTTTAGCTTTTTCGGCCAATTAAAAATCCTTTTTAGCCATATTTTTCAAACACATCTTTTTTAGCTATTTTGGGGTGCGAAATGACATAGCTACCATTTACTAGTTTTACAACCCATTTTCTGAGTCACAACATAACCAAACACTAAAAAAGCACGCAGTGACCCCCCAAAAATTCGGAACCGGCGACTTGAACGATGGCGACCGAATCGACGACGACGACCAAATCGACCTCTATAGTTTTTTTTGTTAATTTCATGTTTTATTTATTTATTTAGTCTATAGTTGTTTTATGTTAGGATTTTTTGTAGTTTTTGTAGAAATTCTAGGGTTTTATATGGATTTGGTGTTGGTGGGTGAGCTTGAGATGTTGTTAATGGCGGAAAGTGGCTTGGGGAAGAAGACAATGTATTCGTGTAACTCGCAATCCACAAGTAACTCAATTTTGAGTTACTTGTAATTGGGATATCCAGTTACATTTAACTCGATATCGAGTTAAATGTAATTGGATATCCCAATTATTGGGACATTTAACTCGATATCGAGTTAAATGTAACTGGATCCCAATAATTGGGATCCAGTTACATAACTCGATATCGAGTTTTCAACAATAAATAGTAGGCGTCAGTCAAACCAGCAATAACTCGATATCGAGTTACCGTTCAATCTTCTCTCAATTATTATAACAAGTTATTTTGTTTTTCTCCAAAAAACTTTGAATTCACGTAACTTTTTCGTTTTAAATCTGTTTTGCATGTATAATATATCAAATTAATCCTCTTTTCGATATCTATAATTCAACACTCATATTGCATATTTAAAAACGAAAAATACATGTTCGATTTTTTAAAAAAGTTTGAAAGAAAGAGTAAGATGATACATAGAGATAAGCGAAAAGAGAGAGAAATAATCCAAATATCAAACAAATATGCTAGAAGGGTATGGATGTCATTTTACACCCTAAAATGGCTAAAAAAGATGTTTCTACAAAAGATGACTATTTTTCATCTTTACATTTTGTAAATGGCTATTTTGTACCATTTCCACGTAAATGCATCTCCTTAAGTCCCAAAAAGCCCTTCAAGTGTCACTTTCTCACATATACTTGAAACAAAAAGATACAACCACCATTCACTTCATACCTTGTCACTTGTCTCTCTTCTCTCTCTTTCAATCTCAAAAATCTCTGCAACTACTCCGATTTCTCATCAAAAACCCATCTCAAAGCACACATATCATGTGTCTCTCCTGAAAATTTAGCTCACAATTAATCCTCCCCTCCAAAAAACACAATCCTTTCTTCCAATCCTCTTACATAACCCTAGCTACAAGAACAACAAGTAGAGAAGAAATCCACACTATATACCCACACACACAGCAACATAAACCAAAAAAGAGAAAATTAAACCTAAAATATTTTGACAGAAAAGGGTTCCAAGAGGGTTCACAAAGAAAATTAACAAGAAAATATTATATGGAGTTATTTCCAGCACAACCAGACCTTTCCCTCCAAATCAGCCCACCAAACAGCAAATCAATATCATCAAACACCAGCTGGAGATCAACTCATGAAGATGATGATGAAATGGATTTGGGCTTATGGAAAAAAGCCGATATTAATAACCATATTTTCGACCTTAATCCAACAAGGATTTCCCCCAACAACATGATGAGCAGCATCAATAATCATAATAATAATAATCTCAGGCGCCACATCTTCCACCCTATTAGAGGAATTCCTGTATGTCCATCTAATTTCCCATTTTCAGCTCATCAGCACCAACACTTAGGTTCATCATCAATCCCACCTTCAGCTAACAATACTATTATCAATAATAGTAATACTCCAAATACTCATCAAGGACTAATACGATCGCGGTTTCTGGCAAGGTTTCCTGCCAAACGGAGCATGAGGGCGCCTCGGATGCGGTGGACTACTACCCTTCATGCTCGTTTCGTTCATGCTGTTGACCTCTTGGGCGGCCATGAAAGTAGGTTTTATATATGTTTTATTCATCCAATCGATCAATTTTTTTTTTTAATTTTTGTCTATAAATTAAGTCGTTACATAGAAAAAGTCGAGTTATTTCTCTATCTTCATCTCCTACTAGCTCCTTTTCTCTGATTGTATTTTTGGTTTAGTTTGTTTATAGCATTTTTGTTTCAATTAATTAATGTGGGTGTATATATGATTGATTTGTACTAATTAATTATGTGGTGTACATCATGTATATTTAGGAGCTACACCCAAGTCTGTTCTTGAGCTCATGGATGTCAAAGATCTCACCTTAGCACATGTTAAATCCCATTTACAGGTAATTATTGGGCTCTTCTTTTTTCATTTTATTATGGACCGGAAAAGAGAAAAAAGTAAATAGTTCGTGTGACAGCAGATTAATTTCCGCTACTACTACAGATTAAAACAAAATCTTTCTTTATGCTTATTTTTTCTCTCTCTGGATATTTGTCAAATGAAGCATCGTCTTGAAGGCGTCCAAAAAAGAAAAAAATGATTAATTTTTTAGTTTTTTTTTGTTTTATTATTTTCCCACTAGATCCAAGGGTTCTGCAAGCTATCAAACCAGCTTTTTGGTGGGACGAAGAAGCCTCATTGTAAAAGAAAAAGGATAATATTGAAATATTGAAAAATAATAGTAATAAGACAAAGCATAAGGAGTTGAGAAGAGTCAAGACAAGTACACACAGTGTCTTTCCACAACATTTTTCTTTCTTTTAATTATTTTTCCCAAACAAATTGCCTATTTTTCCCAAGGCAAGTGGCTAGAAAGAAGAGGAAAAGTACAGAAAACACCATCATGACACAATGATATATCTACATGTCTTTGGGTTGAGGAGGAAACCACCTTTGACAAACCATGGTTATCCTCGAAAAAATACACATGTACATATATGCATGTACATGGGTACATACATAAACTTGTTTCTCAATTACTGAAACACAAGTTATTTTTTTATTTTCTAATTTTGAATTTGAACCCCCTTTTTTTAATTTAATCATTTTTTCATTAAATTGATCGATCTGATTTTATTGCACCGTTGGATTTATGTTTTTGACAGATGTATCGAACAGTGAAGTCAACTGACAGAGCTCCAGCTTCTTCAGGTTCAATATACTTCATTATACTACTATATATATGCATTTACTCTTCTTACTCAATAACTAATTGAATTGAAACTTTATTAGTTTTTTTGGGCATATTTTTAGGGCAATCTGATGTATTTGAAAACGGTTCTTCTGGGGATACTTCAGATGATTTCCTGTTTGATATTCAGAATTTGCATAAATCTCAACTAGCATCAACCCAACAAGGAAGACAAATTGGAATGATTAATGACAAAGATTACCATGGTCTATGGAGCAATTCATCAAGGTAATAATTTCATTAATCTACTCTGTTTAAGGGACAATTGTTTTTTCAACTAAAAGCTCATAATTTTTTTTTTTTTTTTTCAAGTTTGCAAACAGTCCCTAAAAGGAGGTAATATTAACCTGTGGGCTTAATTGCAATTTTATTTATGCAATTTTTAGGGGTAATTGATAATCATAGTCTTCTAACTTGATATTACCCTTTAGTATAACAATTGCAGTCTTGTTAGTTCTGACGGTTATAGGTATATTGGATATTTTGGCTAAATAACAAGAGTATTGTGGGAATAAATAAAATATGAAACACTTAGTTGAGACCAAAATCAGAACTTGTAACACTAAAATTGCTCAAATTAGACCTTTTAAGATCAAAATGGCACAAAATCAAAATTTACGAGATCAAATTGCTAGCCCCTATAGTTAGGGGACTAGTTTTGCAAGCTATGATGCTCACGGTTTATTTTGGTGTAGACAAGTGTCAGAGACTAATTGGTGAACAATTTGGCTTGGTGCATGTTTATTTATGGAATTCTTTGAAAACCTACCTACATAACTCCTTAGGCAGCTTTCTCTGGAAACATTAAAATGACATTAATCAGTCCACAATAATTACATTTGTGGTGGGTGGGATAATTTAAGGAAAGAGATCTAAGCTATAAATTCTAGACTTTGAATGGTTGTCTACATAAGTGTAAGACCAGTGCTACTTTGAATTCAAAGACCAATTATTTAGCTATATTCATTTATTCAATTATCTGCCACAATTAATTCCCTTATTCAATTCCATAGTAGTAAACAAAAATATGCATAGAAGATTGTGAAAATAAGATAACTGAATGGATATTACTGCTTTTGGTTGGTCCATCCAATACTGGGTAGATGGCAAAATATATTAGTGTTTTAAAAATTTAATGATACTTAGTGGATAAATTATGTTATACTTGAATCTTGCTTTTGTACAGCAGTCAATTGACTATCAATTTGGCACAGGAACAAGTCCTTCATGGTAAAAATCCTTTGGTACTATAGTTCAAACTTCAAAATGAAAGTCAGAATGAAAAAACATAAAAAAAACAAACAAACATGCACTACAGAAAAAATTAATTTACCTACAGAAAAATTGTAGTTAAATATTAAGATTATTGTAAAGCGTAGGTACAATCGTTATATGTAAAATTGTAGGTATATATTTACTAGTAGAATCTAAAACTGTCAGTAAATACCTACAGTATTTCTGTCAGTATATTTAAAAACCGTTGGTGATTTGTATGTACTTGGTGGGTAACTGGGTATAGTTTAGATAAATTAACATTTTTTTTATTTTATAATTATTCTGTATAACTATAAAGTTTAGTGATAAAATAAATTTTACCGGTAAATTTTATTGGTAAACTGAAATTTTCTTGTACTGGTTTAGCCCTCCTCCCAATCAAAAAAATCCAGCTGAAGAAATTAACCTATAAATAGACATATCTCTTTCTCTTGGATTTTGTGGGTTCAATAAAGGCTATTCACATGGACCCAAATGTAGAAATCTAGGTACTAAAGGCTTTGCTCTTAGAGACTTTCGTGTAGACTTTTTCTCTAAAAAGAAAATATTTTATATGGTTAATAATATATATGGGCTGTCACATGGGTGGGTTTTCACTTTATATTGTAGCAAGGACAGAATAAAAAGTGGACTATAAATAAGATAGTAAAAAGATGGCTTTCTTTTTTTTGTTATCTTTTTTTTTCCTTTTGCATGGGTTCCACTGATTGGAAATATTCCTCAAAAAATGCACTGATTTTGTAGCAGGGAAGCTTGGTTGCATGGGAGACCAGCGGACTGTGGAGGAGGAGGAAACATACAATCCCTTGAGGTAACTTTTAAGCACAACATACAAATTACTAAATTGCCCTTCATGCACTTTATATATATATATATATATATATATATATATGTCCATGTGTGCAAAGCTAAAATGAAATTAAACCTTTTTCTAATTAAAGCTAGCTAGGGAAGTCATTAATTTGCTAGCTGTCTTTTTTCTCTCTTTTTGAGGGTATACTCTTAAGTGTTGATGAGTTTTTCTTTTTAAAAAAACAAGTTAGTAAAAGCAAGGAAAGATATATGCGCCTAGAAAATGATAAAATATGTTTTGGTAGCTTTTACAAAAGGGTGCAACACGAGGGCAATGCTCTACTACCTCATTCCACTTTATTACAATCATACCTCGTACTTGATCATCAAATTAAACCATGTATTTCAGTGATGATTATTAGAATTCACCATAGAAGGGGCGAATCTCTGAAAATTTTATTTCAGTGATAGTCATTAGACTTGACAACAAATTAAAAGGGGGAAATCTCTGAAATTACTTACTAGGCAAATTTCTTATATGCAATGCGCCTAGCAGAAAAAATATCCATCCTATGTAATGTTAGTACGTACTCTTTGAATCCCATTATGTGATAAAGATATCCTTATTGTTTGATCTTAATTTTTACACTGGATCATTATGTAAGGGTGCATTTGGATGGGGGAATTTGGGAGGGTATTTGGGAGGAGGGATTTGAAATTTTTAGCTAAATCCACACCCCTCTTTGGCATATAAATCCAAACCAACAGATTTCAAATCCCTCTTTAAGTTTTAGTTCATTTTCAAAGGATTTCAAATCCCTCCCAAAACCTAGTCATTTGAAATCCATTTCTTTTCTCTTTATGCTCACTTGCATATTCACACACACTTACACACATGCACACATTTACACACACTGCACACATTTACACACATTTACACACACTACATACATTACACATATTTACACACTGCACACACACTATACACACCGCACACACACTGCACACTTTTACACACATTTACACATATTACACACACTGCACATACATTTACACTCACGCTACACACATTTACACACACAACATACATTTAAACATACTCTTCTCACATATGCTCACGCATTATCATCACACACATGTTCAGACATAATAAAAGTTATATATTTCATATTTTTATTAGTGTATAAAATTATAATTATTTACAAAACAATAAGATTATATCTTTTATTTTTATTTATTAAATATCAATTAAGAAAATAAATAGAGTTTCTAATTTTTTTTTATCAAAAATTACGATAGATTTGAAATCCATACACAAATTCATATCATTCAAACATGAAGAGGTGGATTTCAAATCCAATGATTTTGAAATCCATTTATTTGAAATCCCTTGAAATTCAAATTCCTCCATCCAAATGGGCCCTAAGAGATTTAATTTCCAATACTTCCCCTCCATTTTTATTAATCATGCATGCATGGCAATTGGCATATTATTTTGAAATATTTCATGACTAGTACTCTGGTATGATATGTGGACATGTTCCTGGGACTTAGCGTCTTAGTTATATATTTCTAAGCAATAATTATTTTTTTCTGGAATGACTATTGTATGTTACTTAGTGCCTAATGCTGCAATTTTTTTTATCCCTTTTGTGATAAAAAATCACATTTATAGACTGTATTCTTGTTTTTTGGTTCATATATGTTTTTCCCTCTTAGGATAAAACAGAATAGAAATATGATCTTAGGGAATAACTATGGAAGGTTGGATTTTTATTACAAAGTAGTGTTTTATATGATCTGTCGCATCACATGAAAAACAATTATTCCCTTATTCCCTTTTGGTCAAAAGTTAAATAGTCCTTATTGATTCCCACAATCACACACTCTGTTAATATATGCTACGTGTTTCTGTGAGTGAATTACTGTGTGTTTTCCACACACACACACACACATTAATTAATTCGTGTACTTGCATGCATGCATGCAGAAGGACATGATGGAACCAAAATGCCTGAGTTATGATGACAGAATCTCAGAAGTGAGCTCATCATCAATAAGTTTATCAACCCCAAAGAAGCCTAATTTGGAGTTCACTCTTGGAAGGCCACACTGAAAAAATCCTTGTATTTGGCACTACCATACTCTACTCATTTTCAAATCATTTCATCTCGAGAAGATAAAAACAAAGAATCAGGTGCCCACTCATAGTGGAAAAAGAAAAGTGAAGGAGAAAAAAGAAAAGGAAAAGTTAGCTACGAAAGACAAAGGAGACAAGAAAGACAGAAAGCAAACAAGAAAAAAAGCTGTCAAAGTTGTTTGAGATTCAAAATCAACTTATTATATTCCTTGAGTAAATAGAAATATCTAATTATGATTTTGCACTGTTTTATGCACTTAGGGAAAAGAGGGAAAGAAAAAATAGTTTTTTGATGATGATGATGAGGGAGTCAATTAGAAGGTCTTAACAATTGTTAAGATATTTAGTTTTTAATTATTTGTATGATGAGGCACTTTAGTTTTCACACAAGAAATATGCTACTATATTTAATTAAACCCCCCAAACAAAAGGAACAATAAGGGTTTTAGGCTCTTTATCTATATACATATATAATTCTTGCAAGGTATTGCCACATACTTTACTCTTTTTTGAATCCTATCAAAGGAAATTAAGGATAAAGTATCACCATCATGGACTTGTAAAGAGACTGAAAAAGTATATGAAGCAAAGGGAATTCGAAAATGGGAATTATAACAAAAACAAAGTTTTTGGGGAAAGAATATAAGCATATCAAGGTTGATCTTAATTTTATTATTCCCTACAATTACATCTTTAATTATCTACATCACATTAGCTGCTACTAACTTTAAATCCCTTAAAAAGTTCTGTAGGGAAAGGTGAGCGCATCGTCCGTAGTAGAGACCAAAAATGCCAGTTTTTTCAATAATAAGCAAAACGATTACACAAGCTGCATAATGTAGCTAAATCGTCTGCTGCCATTGAGTTGCCACTTCCATAGTCTCTGGGTTTCTTACAAATTATTCCTCAAAATTAAATTATTATATTATATTAAAGTTTTCTGTAGGAAATTCGAGCTCCACAGCAAAAAAAGTGGTGTTTAGTGGCGGTTTTTTTCGCATTTAGCAGCGGGTTTTGAAATGCTACCAAGTGGTTTCGCGGCAATTTGAAAAACGCTGCCTATACGTGTGTCGCAAGGGATTTTGCGGCGGTTTTTCACAATCGCTGGAAATAGTGCCACTAAACATTGTTTGTCTAGAGGCGGTTTTTTAGCTGCGGTTTATAACCGCCGCCAATTACAAACATTAGCAACGGTATTAATTAGGGCGGTTTACAAAACATTGCAAAATGAAAAACCTTTCCAATTTTTAATGTCAATTAATGAAACCGCCGCTAATATATACTGTTAATTAAAATGCATTCATTCGTTTTGACCACCGGTCCACCACCAGTTTTTTTATATAAAATTTACTCAATTTTTATTTGGCATTTATAACAGCTAAAAATACATTGCTTTTCTAAATATTCAGAACCACAGTGCAAATATAATTATACTCTGTACACACATTGAACTTAGAAACTAATTAGAATTCGAACTTATCCAATAATATCGTCAACAATATAAAGACTTATCATTCAACATCATAGAAATCAAACATCACATTACAATCATTAGAAATCACCAAAGTATACGTTCTTTAATATAATTTCAAAATCGCAACATCACAACGATAATGATCATATGCATCATACTAGAGGATGAATATCTTCTTTAGTTCCCCAGTGAAGGTCGATGACTGCTTCTTGGCTTCTTTTATCTGATGGTGCCTACATTTGAAACTAAAATATTGATATCATGTGTCATAACGTGTGATCAATATAAAAAGGGATAATTACAAAAACACCCCTAAGGTTTGGACTAATTATAGAAAATTCCAGAGATTTTTATAAACTATAAAAAAACCCTTAGAGGTTTGACCCCGTCTTACATTTTTTCCCTTCATAAGCGAAAAATATTTCAAAAAACGACCAGACATTTATAGAAATATTACAATTAGAGCCTCTTAAATTTAAAACTAAATCAAATCTCAAGGGATTTTTTGTAATTTTCAAAACACTTTGGGATTTTTTGTTATTAGCACAAACCTCAGGGTGTTTTGGTAATTATCCCATATAAAAACTTCAATACGCAAACAGTTATTGGCTGTCAAGTATTGATACTCATCAAAGATGCATAAGTTAGGTGGCATCCTCCAAAATATAAGAAAGGGGGGATGTCTGAAATGCTGCTCACTGATTGTCAACTTTTGGCTTAAAAAAATAAATAATTTTTAGTGTTTTCTGCTTCCAATTCCGTATAATATCATCAAATATAAAATCAAGGGGTGCTTTAGATTTCTCATTTGTTACATCTTATTCACCCCTAGCTTTAACTTATTCAACTTTTAGCTTCTATTTGCAAACGCTACCAACTTTTTCCTTTTTTTCTAATATAGAAGTGTCTCTTATAAGAATCCTGTGTGCTTTGGTTTTTTATATTGTCTGCTTTGTTTATACCAAGGAACATTCAGTTCTCTTCCAACAATGAAATACCATGATTTCCCCATCTCTATCGTTTCTCTTGTTACAATTTTTTATGAACTGTCAAATGTTGTTTTCTACTAAACTTGTTTAATATAGTTGCTAGATTAGGTCTGATAATGAACTCTTTCAAGTCTTCTTTAGAAATTCAACTAAAGTGAAAAATTAACTTCATAAACCAGACTAAATTAACTGAAAAATTTATAGGACATTCTTATAAAAATAAAATTATAGGACATGCATTAGTAGAAGTGTTGTATACTGCTAACTCCAACATAAAAGTTGCCAAGTAAACAAAAACCCAAACAATCATGAAATTATAACATACTTATATATATTTTTAGCCTCTAACCTCATCTAACCTCCCTAGAGCTCTAGTTACAATAATTTCTTCTTGTGATACTACTACATAAGGAAAAGAAACATGAAATTATGAAAATTGCAGCTTAACAACTTTAAAATAGATTGCACGAGCGAAAAATAAGAAATTACCCATGTAAAAGAAAAACAAGAGGAATTGGGGCACTGAAATGAGAACTTATTTTTTCATGATTACATAAGTCCATAACAACCTTAACATCTTTGAACTGGACTTTTTTCATTGAGGGAAGAAAAAACAATTACCTTAGTCCATAACCTAGTCCAGTTCATAGCGTAGGCGAATTACTATGTACTGTTGTACTGTCAGAATTCTTCCACTAACTAACTCTTCAATGTCTATACGACACATGATACTTCTTTGGGTTCCTTACTGGATAAACTCATGATTAACCATACCATATGTTAGCAAATATGGGTCGAAATTTTAAATCGCAAATCACATATTTGTACATATAAGGTGGATCGAGTATACCTATTTGCAGCGGAACTATCGATCCACGTAGCCGGGATTGAGCCCGTCTACAAGCCCCCTTTTGATCCACGATTAAGCCATCTACAAGCCTTCTCTTGATTGAACCCTAAACAATGAACGAATCCCGTAGATTGGTTGAACCACGAACAAGATCACGAACCGCCTTTCTCGTTGGTATAAATAATTACTAGAATTATTTACTTGGATATGCACAACTTAAACCAATGGAGAACTTTGGTAATGCTCTAAGAAGAAAACCGTAGAGAGAAATTTTAGGAGAGAGATTATTATTTTTCCATGTAGGGGACGATTTTTTTAATTGATCTGATATTGTAGGGAGATATATCAATATATATCTCAATCTCATATCCCAGTTAGAGTCCTGATGGGAGAGGTTTCTAGATAAACCTCATCTAAATAGAACTCCCTATTATCTCAAATATAGATGCAACCTAATTGCACCCAATATCTCCCACTCATACATATTTGACTCGACTCATTCGAATCACATCCTCATAGTTCTCATCTTACGTCTCTTCTTTCATACAGGGAATAAGGCGTGCGACCAAGCGAAAAAGCAAAGGTGAGGAGAGTTATATTAAGTCATCACCAAACTAACATAACCCTACAACTCAATAACTCGCTATATACCCCAAACCAAGTGGTCGCACCTAGTCAAGCATCTCTAGATCCCTCAAAGAAATAAATTGAGCATGCTCAACTCACTCAAATATGTTTCTATATTCATGACTAGTCAAACACATTTCGACATAGTCGCTCGGGCTATGAATCATAGAAGATAAGTGCGTTCCCAACTTAATTCTTCCTCGGCCCCACATGCCAATTAGATTGGTCTTGACAGCTTTCCTAAACATGCCCTGACAGACCGAATCACACATGGCCGTTAGATACATGCTAAAGTAGCGTCATCAAGCTTACACCTCATGACATGGTCCAAAGTCCCAAAGAGTACTAGAAAATAACATGGGCTCACACAGTGACGAAGCAGGGACTCATTCAGTCACTTTACCATAGGCGGTCGCTTCAAAACACATGTAGTATGAATACATGCTATGATGGAGCTCCCACTCAATTTAGGCATGTCACGCTCTAGACATCATAAAAATCTTAGTCCAGTCGCTATTCAAGCGCCTGACCTGCGTGCTACTCGTAGTTACTCCCAAAGTGTCATACGATAGCTCGCACATTTGTCTACAAACAAGCTTTTATGAAGTTTGGACATACTTCATAATCGATCTACTCGGATCTCATCTTAACCTCTAGTTAAGGCGACTGTTAATTATAACTTATTAACCTTCCTCACTGCTCTAGCGTGAAGGCGATCATTCGCAAACCTCCTTATGACAAAATCTTTTAAATCTCATCATGCTCGCTCTCTTAGCACCAGGGCGATTGCCCGTGTGAGAGGGTCAATCAAAGCCTGGTGACAACTCACAAATTCAGTACCAAACAATAATGAGAATCCAACACATCTCATTAATCACAATATGTTTCATAGGCCACAAGATCAATTCTACTTAATCCCTAACGACTCACATGCTTTTGGAGCATTTATCCAAACAAAGGCTCATAAAAGGGATCAACGCCCATACCGCTCGTAGAAGTATGCCTGAGAATAATTTAACTATGCGCAAAAGCTCTTAAGTGAAGTAAAGCATCGAGTAAGTATATTAATGTGCGCGCAATGCACATCATTTCAAGATGCCAAATTTGCCTCTAGCAAATCTAGACCAAATTGTTAAGATATCTAAGTACCCACATATCGACATCACAATAGCGCATGGATCACTTCGATATCCACTCACCAATCACACTGCATGACTTATTGAGTACGCACATAGCGCACATCAAAATTTCGACAGTGCTTACATAAACTAGCTAGCATTTCTTTTCTTCTTCCGAATATACCGTTTCTTAACTAAGAATATGATCTTTGACCATGGAGTGTAAAGACAGCCAACACTGAGTGGCGATAATTCCATGTTCTTTCCAATCATCACATTTTTGCCATATGCAATGAGATACAACTCTTACATATGTTTAGTGAATTAATTGACCATCGTAGACCTACCAAAAATGATAGCTCGATGAAATCAATGATGACTCAAGTCACAGCTGGAGCTTCTTGATAAGCAATTAATGTGCTCTTACTCCACTTCTTAAATTCATCTGGTGATCCACATAGATCTTCTTATTCAACTTTCACTGAACTATGTCAACGTCAATCATCCAGGACAAACCTAGACGAAAGTGGCAATAACAGATAACATATCAGGTGAATTGAGGTAATCTCACCACTTAGGGAGAACATCTCAGAAAATTTGCGTTTTTCTAACAAGCGTAAATATTTCGTCCTTAGTCGAGCTACACACATGTTAATCAACCCATCTACATTGCACTTGACCTTCCAAAACCACATGTTTTAAATGATCTTGCATCTAGAAAGAAGATTAATAAGCTTAGACTTTATTCTTAGTCATTCGACTCATCTTTTCCTTCGCAAAAACTATCCACTTAAACATTAAGTGAAGTCACATATTCTATCGACTCATCAGCATCCACACAAGTAATTGAGAAGGATACCCACTCAATCTCATATAGATGATGGGGAATATTTCATATTCACTCATTTTACTCATGGAATTTGAGAATCATTTGCGTGTGAGACACTAGCTCCCACTAACTTAGTGTCGCTCCCACTATACCATCGATTATTAGATGAGTATAAAATACAACATCCTCGCTAGAGAAACGAGCACCTCCTAAGGATCTTACAACTCGCATAGTTTCAAGATCTCTTTAGACTTCGCATATGCTCAAGAAATCCTTTGTGGGAAAACCTAAATCGTGCGACTTGATACTCCATGTGAGAACACATATTCTCGAACTTACATGGGCAGACCACTAATTTGGGCTTGTTATCAAACTATAGCTCATATAAGGTTGAATAATCATTTGGAGACACATATTTTATGATGTAGGCAGCAACAAGATACACAAATCAATTTGCGCCATTATAAATCTAACCATTTTGAAGTGATTGTCCCTTTTTCGCAAGCTCATATAGCTGCAAAGTATTTAGAACCATTATTCAACTTGCAACTTTATTTTCTTCAACTGTGTGTCCAAAATAATTTGGCACACTATTTTCGCTCCCTATTAGCACATCTCCATCTGTTAAGAATCGCTCAAAGCAATTTGGCGCTTCTAACTGATGAGAGTGAGAATGTACTAACTTATAGCGTAAATATGAATGAAAGAAAATATAATGCGTTAATTTTGTACCTCACACCCATAAGTCTGCACTCAATTTAGTGGACTTAGCTTTAAAGGAAAAAATAGTCAGCTTTCATTCTTCTAGCAGGCTTATCCCGCTTGAAAAAAAAAATTATGCAGAGGGAGATTGACCTTAGTGAGTTAGACAATAAAGCCTCCTCGAGCTAATACAGTCGTCCCCCTAACCTCACGTACCACGATATCATTTGAAGATCTAAAATAAATACTATCTAATGCCAAGCATCACAAAGAAAAGATAGACAAGTCTTCTCACTCAATAAATATCTTACAAGTGCTTTTATATGAGTAAGACTATGAGGGTGTTTGGCTAAGATTATTTAAAACATCTTATAAGCCCCTACATCTTATAAGATGTTTTTAGAATTTATAAGATGTTAGATCTTATTTTAAAATAAGTTGTTGAAGTGTCTTGGATAAAATAAGATAGCAGATCTTTTAAGATGTCAGTAATGGCAATTTTTAATTAAAATAGTAAAAATTAAAGGAGGTTGTTGAAATAAGATCTTATTTTGAAAAAAAAGTTGGAGTTCCCCTACTTTTTTAAAAATAGCTTATAAGCTTCTAACATCTTATTTTGGGAGCTTATAAGATCTTTTTTAAAAATGTTTACCAAACAACTTTAAAGAGCTTATAAGTTCTCAAACATCTTATAAGATGTTTTGAAGAGCTTATAAGCTCTGCCAAACACCCTCTATATCGACACATCAAGTTTCTCACACCAACTGTTGAGCTTGAGGTGACTCTTTTTAGCCTATTCTTGTGCGCTCTATAGCTGCACAACCCGATAATAGTCATACACATTTGCTCAATCTCAAAATCACATGCTAAGTCAACCAATATATACAATCCAACCATGGAGAGATTTGGAAATATTAGCGAAAAAATAAGAGAGCAAATAAATAGTCAAACTTCATCTCAGTACAACTACGAGCGAAGTTACCAATCTCATAAGTGCACTAAATATTTGTTGATACTTAATTGCCTCATTTAATACGGTGACACAACTTCTTGTCACTTTATGGATCAATTTATAGTTCGAGTTTTAGCTTTTGCTCTCGTCAAGCTACATTATGCTTGTTCCAACATTCACCCGAGTTGGTTTATGTCGGTCAGCACAAGCGACAGGTGCACTGACTTATGTATTTCTCAACTTTTATAATCAGCCTCTAGATAGACGATTTTCATTAATAATAATAAAAGTTACAAATATCCTTAATTCAACTCAAATAGTGAATTTGGATAACTAGTGTATTTACTTGGGAGTAAGCTCAGATTCCAAAAAATGGAGCTTAAACTCTTTTATTAAATTTGCAGCTTAAACAAATTAAAGCGCAAAATTAATTCTTGATCCATAAGTATATCAACGGCATCTCAACTGTGATTATTTCGGGCAATTAAGTTCTTACATTTGCGGCTTAAACAAATAAAGCGCAAATTCTTTCTTTAATCCACCAAATATATTTTCCGCGTCTAAGTCGCGACAATACTATATAATTTGTCTATTTTCATGCTAATTTGGCTAAACTAAAGTTGGTGAGGTTGGTCTAAACACATTTCAATAAATTACGCAAACAATTAGGTACGGATCTAAAAATTTTATTTTGGATCCAAGTAATATTTATTATTTTCTTCAATTCAATGAGATCGAAAATTTGCCACCAAAGCTAGTAATTATCTCCCACTGAATTGAAGGTCATCTATGAATAAAATTATCGATGTCCATAAATAAATCATGCACACAACCATGCGATATAAGTAATTACGAAAACAATAGCCCCTATGGGCGACAATGACATATGGTGATGTTGAGATAATTTAGACATATGGTGGTAAACCAAAAAATATTCTCGTAAAATTGATGTTACATAGCCTCCAAAAGACGGCTCAATAAATACATGTCTCGAAAAGAAAATTGGAAAAATTACATATTTTCAAGGCCTACTACATCAATCTAGAAAAAGTAAAAAACAATGAGGATACCGAATTACCACCATTGTTAAAAATTAAACCCCACAAATAATATTAATATAAAATAGTAAACATTCACATACATCATGAGCACCCACATGTCAAAGTCCATTCATTCCTAACAGATGATAATTAATATCACATATAATAAAGCATGAAAAAAATTGCATACACATAAGCAATTAATAAAGCATGCAACTATAAATTTTTTTACGCACCTTCTGCGAAAAAATATTTTCCATGCATCAATGTGCAAAAATAATTTTCCCATGCATCACAATGCACAAAAAAAATTAATTTGTTGCAAGCATCTCAATGCGCAAAAATATTTTTCTTTCATGCAACTAATGCGAAAGAAAAAAAATACCATTGCTACATATGTGGAAGAAAACATTATTCATGCATCATATTGCACAATAATAATTTTGCAAGCATTCTCAAGTGCAAAAATAATTTTTGCAAACACTAAACTGAGCAAAATATTTTTACAAAAATATGCACAAAAAAAAATTATTTTGCAAGTGTCCCAACACGCAAAAAAAAAAAAAATAACTTGCTATCCATATTCTATAGAAATACAAAACATGCTGGTATAATAACAAATAATCCTCTTAGCCCAGTGGTGGGCATGCATTGACTGTATAATAACAAATAATCCTCTTAGCCTAGTGGTGGGCATGCATTAGTCACAATAAAAGGTCTAGGGTTCAAATCCAATTTTAGACCAATTCTTTTAATTTTTTAATATCAAAGGGATACACCACTTAGGCTACTACTTAGCACCATGCCATTGCCTGTGTGGCATCTAAATCGATGCCACATCACCTACCATGTGGCAACCATCACGCCACGTCAGGTGCCACTTGGCGACACATCTTAGCGCCACGTCAGCACCACCACCAAATACCATCAGCGCCACGTCAGGCAATTTCTTTTTTTTTTTTAAATAATTAAAAATGTCGCGTACATGCACCACTATGCCCACAATAGCAAGAATCAATATCAAACATGTACTGCACGGATTTCTAGGCAAGTTTTATTTCCTCTCAAAAACTTTGAATCCCCATAACTTATTCGATTCAAATCTGTTTTTCATACATAATATATCAAATTAATCGTCTTTCCGAGATTTGCAATTTGACACCAATAATGCATATATAAAAATGGAAAATCAGATTCAAATTTTTAAATAAAAATTAAATACCACATATATCATTAAACTCAAGCACATCAAATAGGCGAGATCGAGCTCTATTGGCTCTAATACCACTTTTAGCAAATATGGGTCGAAGCTTCAAATAGCAAATCACATATTTGCACATATAAATTGGATTGAGTATACCTATTTGCACATATAAGGTGGATTGAGTATACCTATTTGTAGCGGAACTATCGATCCACGTAGCCAGGATTGAGCCCGTCTACAAGCTTCCTTTTGATCCATGATTAAGTTATCTACAAGCCTTCTATTGATTAAACCCCAAACAACGAACAAATCTCATAGATTGGTTGAATCACGAACAAGATCACGAACCGCCTATCTCGTTGGTGTAAATAATTACTAGAATTATTTACTTGGATATGCACACCTTAAACCCTTGGAAAACTTTGGTGATGCTCTAAGAAGAAAACCGTAGAGAGAAATTTTAGGAGAGGGATTATTCTTTTTCCATGTAGGGGATGATCTTTTTTAATTGATCTGATATTGTAGGGAGAGATATCAATATTTATCTCAATCTCATATCCCATTTAGAGTCCTGATGGGAGAGATTTCTAGATAAACCTCATCTAAATTGAATTCCCTATTGTCTCAAATATGGATGCAACCATGTAATGTTAGTTGAAAACTAATGAGAAGTTACTTATTCCCTATCTAGATGATATGGAAGTAGGTTGATTTAATTACCTTCAGATTCAAAACTCGTAAGATCTAGAGAATAGTGATTATCAATGTGGTGCCCTGTTTTAAGGGAAAAATAAGTAAGGCTATTCCATCATCCATTTATTCTCTTGTTAACAACAAATTTTCAATGTCATTTGAAACTATAAGTTTTTGATTGTCTTATGAGACCAGAGCATATCATATATGCTATGTATCTTTTAAAGACATAAGTACTCCACAAATAAGCTAAAACTTCGAGAAAAATATAATAAAAGTTTAATTCGCTTTCAACAAACTTACAATACATTCTACACTGGAAGGAATTGGAGAAAAATATGATAAAAATCACCTAAATGAAATTATTTTCAGTCCAGCTTCACAGAAGAAAACAAGTAAAGCACGAACCAGAACGACGAAAGAAACCATAATTGCATAAAGCACACAAAATCATTAACAGAAAACCTCAAAGGTCAAATTGCAAACACATAGGTTCAATCAAATTGTTAGCAAATATGGGTCAAAACATAAATCACAAATCACATATTTGCACATATAAGGTGGATTGAGTATACTATTTGCAGCGGAACTATCGATCCACGTAGCCAGGATTGAGCCCATCTACAAGCCTCCTTTTGATCCATGATTAAGCCATCTACAAGTTTTCTCTTGATTGAACCCCGAACAATGAACAAGATCACGAACCGCTTTTCTTGTTGGTGTAAATAATTACTAGAATTATTTACTTGGATATGCTCACCTCAAACCCTTAGAGAACTTTGGTGATGCTCCAAGAAGAAAACCGTGGAGAGAAATTTTAGGAGAGAGATTAATATTTTTATGTGGGGAACGATTTTCTCAATTCGACTAATATTGTGGGAGAGATATCAATATATATCTCAATCCCATATCTCAGTTAGAGTCCTAATGGAAGAGGTTTCTAGATAAACCTCATCTAAATAGGACTCCCTATTATCTCAATTATGGATGCAACCTAATTGCACCCCATATCTCCGACTCATACATATTTGACTCGACTCATTCGAATCACATCCTCATAGTTCTCATCTCACGTCTCTTCTTTCATACATGGAATAAGGCGTGCGACCAAGCGAGAAAGTAAAGGTGAGGAGAGTTATATTAAGTCATCACCAAACTAACATAACCCTACAACTCAATAACTCGCTATATACCCCAAACCAAGTGGTCGCACCTAGTCAAGCATCTCTAGATCCCTCAAAGAAATAAATTGAGCATGCTCAACTCACTCAAATATGTTTCTATATTCATGACTAGTCAAACACATTTCGACATAGTTGCCCGGACTATGAATCATAGAACATAAGTGCATTACCAACTTAATTTTTTCTCTGCCCCACATGGCAATTAGCTTGGTCTTTATAGCTTTCTTAGACATGCTCCGACAGATCGAATCACACTTAGCCATTGGACACATGCTAAAGTAGCATCATCAAGCTTACACCCATGACATGGTCCAAAGTCCCAAAGGGTACAAGAAAATAATATGGGCTCACACAGTGACGAAGCAGGGACCCATTCAGTCACTTTCCCATAGCCGGTCGCCTCAAAGCACATGTAGTATGAATGCATATTATGATGGAGCTCCCACTAATTTAGACATGTCACGCTCTAGACATCATACAAATCTTAGTCCAGTCGCTATTCAAGTAACCGACATGTGTACTACTCGTAGTCACTCCCAAAGTGTCATACGATAGTTCGCACATTCGGCTATAAATAGGCTTTTATGAAGTTTGGATATACTTCATAATCGATCAACACGGATCTCATATTAACCGTTAGTTAAGGCGACTGATAATTATACTTATTAACCTTCCTCACTACTCTTGCGTGAAGGCGATCATTCGCAAACCTTCTTATGCGACACAATCTTTTAAGTCTCATCCTGCTCGCTCTCTTAGCACCAGGGCGATTGCCCGTGTGAGAGGAACAATCAAAGCCTGGTGACAACTCACAAATTCAGTACAAGACACATAATGAGAATCCAACATATCTCAGTAATCACAATTTGTTCTCATAGGCCACATGATCAATTCTACTTAATCCCTAATGACTCACATGCCTTTGGAGCTAGTATTTCTCCAAAAAAAGGCTCATAAAAAGGATGAGCGCCCACACCGCTCGTAGAATTATGCCTGAGAACAATATTAACTATGCGCAAAAACTCTTAAGTGAAGTAAAGTCTCGAGTAAATATGTTTGGTCTACCATCCATGTTTGGCGCCCAAACCATGCACCAAAGTGGTTTTACTATCACAAAGACAACAAAATACATCATGGATGTGCGTGCAATGCGCATCATTTCAAGATGCCAAATTTGCCTCTAGCAAATTATAGACCAATCTGTTAAGATATCTATGTATACACATGTCGGCATCACAATAGCGCATGGATCACTTCGATATCCACTCACCAATCACACTGCTAATTACAGGACTTACTAAGTACGCACTTAGTGCACATCAAACATCTGACAATGCTTATATAAACTAGCTAGCATTTATTTTCATCTTCCAAAGATATCGTTTCTTGACTAAGAATATGATCTTTGACCATGGAGTATAAAGACAACCAACACTGAGTGCCGATAACTCCATGTTATTTTCGTTATCATATTTTTGCCATATTCAGCGATAACTCCATCGTAGGCCTATTAGAATGATAGCTCGATGAAATCAATGATGATTCAAGTCAAGCTAGAGCTTCTTGATCAACAACCAATGCGCTCTTACTCTACTTCTTGAATTCATCGGGTGATCCGCAAAGATCTCCTTATTGAACTTTTACTAAACTATGTCAACATCAATCATCCGGGACAATCCTAGATGAAAGTGGCAATAATAGACAACATATCAGGTGAATTGAGGCAATCTCACCACTTAGGGACAACATCTCAAAAAAAAATTATGCTATTCTAACAGGCGTAAACATTTCTTCCTTACACGAGCTACACACATGTTAATCAACCCATCTATATTGCACTTGACCTTGCGAAACCACATATTTCAAATGGTGTATCTAGACAAAAGATTAACAAGCTCTTAGACTTTATTCTTAGTCATTCGACTCATCTTTTCCTTCGCAACAACTATCCACTTAGCGCATCAAATGAAGTCACATATTCTAGATGACACTAGCTCCCACTGAATTAGTGTCGCTCCCACTATCCCGATTACTAGATGAGTATAAAATACAACATCCTCGCTAAAGAAACGAGCGCCTCCTAAGGATCTTGCAACTCACATAGTTTTAAGATCTCTTTAGATTTCACATATGCTCAAGAAATCCCTTTGAGGGGAAAACTAAATCGTGCGACTTGATTCTCCACGTGAGAACACATATTCCCGAACTTACATGGGCAGACCCACTAATTTGGGCTTGTTATCAAACTAAAGCTCGTATAAGGTTGAAGAATCATTTGGAGACTCATTTTTTATGATGTAGGCTGCAACAAGATGCACAAATCAATTTGCACCAACATAAATCTATTCATTTTGAAGTGGTTGCCCCTTCTTCACAAGCTCATATAGCTGCAAAGTATTTAGAACCATCATTGCAACTTTATTTTCTTCAACTGTGTTTCCAAACTAATTAGACACACTATTTCCGCTCCCTATTAGCACATCCCCATCTGTTAAGAATCACTCAAAGCAATTTCGCGCTTCTAACTGATGAGAGTGAGAATAGATTAACTTATAGCGTAAATAGCAATGAACGAAAATATAATGCGTTAATTTTGTGCCTCAAACTCATAAGTCTGCACTCAATTTAGTGAACTTAGCTTTAAAGGAAAAAATAGTCAGCTTTCATTCTTTCAACAGGCTTATCCCACTTGAAAAATATTATGCGGGGAGATTGACCTTAGCGAGTTAGACAATAAAGCCTCCTCGAGCTAATACAGTCGTCCTCCTAACCTCATGTACCACGATATCATTAGAAGATCTAAGATAAATACTATCTAAAGCCAAGCATCACAAAGAAAATATAGACAAGTCTTCTCACTCAACAAATATCTTAAAGTGCATATATCCGAGTAAGACTATATCGACACATCAAGTTGCTCACACCAACTGTTGAGCTTAAGGCGACTCTTTGTAGCCTCCTCTTGTGCGCTCTATAGCTACACAACCCGATAATAGTCATACATATTTGCTCAATCTCAAAACCTCATGTTAAGTCAACCAATATCTACAATCCACCCATGGAGAGCTTTGGAAATCTTAGCGAAAAAATAAGAGAGCAAATAAATAGTCAAACTTCATCTCAACGCAACTACAAGCGAAGTTACCAATCTCATAAGTGCACTGAATATTTGATACTTAATTGCCTCATTCGATAAGATAACATGACTTCTTGTCACTTTATGGATCAATTTATAGTTTTAGACTCGAAGAGATGAAAATTAGACCCGCGTTGGCACCACAAGTTGGGGGAAAAACATTTTTACCTCCAGCATGTTTTACATTAAGGATGAGACATTTTTGGGAATGAAGGTACCTACAGGTCATTCATCTAATATCAGAAACCTTATCTCAATGAAGGATTTGAAATTTACCGGCCTTAAGTCACATGACTACCACACGTTAATACAACAACTGCTTCCCGTAGCTATTCGTGGCGTCTTACCCAAACATGTTAGATATGCTATCACCAAGTTGTGTTTCTTCTTCAATGCGATATGTAGCAAAGAAATAGATGTGAATAGCTTGGATGACATGCAAAAGGATGTGGTCACGACAGTGTGCTTACTTGAAAAGTATTTTCCACCTTCATTTTTTGATATAATGATTCACTTAATCATTCATCTTGTATGGGAGAAAAAACTGTGTGGACCGATTTGGAGTCGATGGATGTATCAATTTGAAAGATTCATGAAAATCTTGAAAGGTTATGTGCGGAACCGCAATCGGCCGGAAGGGTGTATAGTTGTATGTTATATTGCTGGAGAAGCAGTGGAAATTTGGTTCAGAATACTTGTCCAATGTGCATACAATTAGGATCTCATCGAGACATAAGAAAGTAAAACTAACTGAACCCTTATCTATTGCTCGGTTGCATTCTTGTTGTGTTGAGGACTTGGAACAAGCACATCGCTACATGTTGGCCAATGATGTCGAGATTAATCCTTATATCATGTATTACCTCTAACCTAGTAATTCTTATTTGTAATAAAAATATATTCATTTCGTTAATTTCTCCTGAATGGTTTCACACTTCCACTAGGGAGCATATGGAAATCTTGAAGAAGACATATCCTAGTAAAGCCAATTTGGAGGTGTGGTTACTAACAAAGCATAATCAAACGTTTATTTCATGGTTAAAAGAATGTGTAAGTTCCATAACTTTTACAAAATAAACTAATATATATTGAAATCTTGCTCTTTCCAAAAACATATTAATATTATGCTCTGTTATCAATTATAGGTTGCAACTGCAGCTACATGTTCTTCTCATCAGATATCAGAAAAACTAAAGTGGTTGGCGCATGGTCCATGCAAGCAAGTCTTGAAGTATAGTAGTTATTTGATTGATGGGGTCACATATTACACAAAAGAGAGTGATGATGTACGAGTTGTTCAAAACTCCGGTGTTAGAGTAGTTGCAAATGTAATGCAAGTCGCAAGCGCAAAAGATAACAAGCCAATAGTGGGTGACTTGTTGTTTTATGGAGTTATAAAAGAAATATGGAAGATTAATTACTATAGTTTTCGAATTCCATTGTTCAAATGTGATATGGTTGAATATAATAATGGTGATAGGGAAGAGGGTGGTTTCACTTTGGTAAACCTTAATAGAATTGGATACAAATTGGATTCATTTATTTTGGGCAGTCAAGGAATGCAAGTATTCTTTGTTGAAGACCCTCAAGACCCTACATGGTCTGTTGTGCTTTTAGCTCCAAGTAGGGAGTATCATGATTACATTAATTCTGATGAGTTGGGAGATACAACAATCCACCCTCAGTGTTTCACCATGTATTCGTGAAGATTGTGATGGGACTTAGTTTGATAATGTTTATTCTTAGTATATATGCTACTGTTACGCTATGCACACTTCTATTTTTTCTTGTTTCTAGTGTGATTCATTTTCTGTATACTATGCTTGTGTATTATTTTGAACTATTAGTTTACATCATGCTTTATCCTAAACTCGTGCTAATCTTTTGCTTTCTCTTGATTACTTGAATAGGTTTTTGGAGATCATGGCACGCAAAAGAAACTGCAAAAAAGGACATGATATTGATGAAGCATGAAAACAAAATAATAGTGCATCGCAAGGCAGGGATGAAGAAAATAGAGAAAGTGATGAGATGGTCTCAAAAAATTCCCAGACGTCAAGATCGAAAAGAGGCCATACCTACATGACCAAGCTCACTGTTCAAAGAAACCAATGAGCTAAAATGAGGGTCCAATTTAACAGTCGTGGAACACCCCTAGGAAAAGAAGGGACTGAGATGCAAAGTTATACATGAGTGCAAGTCAGGGAGAGAGTAAGGATTACCTATCCCTCATGGAAGCAAGTGCCAGAAGAAGACAAAGAGACAATATGGGAGGCGGTGAATGTAAGTATAAATACACTTTGATACTCTTTATATTTCATTAACTCTAGTTATGCATGAGTAGTTTTATTTGTTGTAGTTCATAGGGAGGAATATAGCATCAAAGCAATGCCCTCAAAATGTTGGATATCATCCGGTCATATTTTTATATAATGTCCAGAAAATGGATTTGCTTTGTCTAAAAAATAATCCAGCACATGAGGCTATTTGAGCAATGAAATGAATACACACACAGTGTCACAAATTGTTTAAGCACGAGAAACAATTAATGATTACTAAACAACAAAGAATTCATTGTTGAAAGTGAGCAAAAAAAAGTTATTTGATATACAAGTAACTAAAGATGTTCATCAGGAACTCTCCTTTGTTGTTTGCAATTTTAATAAAGAGGAAATCTTTCTAATGCATTACAAATATAAAACATTACCACCACTTGCATCAGGAATTGTCTGATATAATAGCTTATAATGACCAGAAAATTGAACATAATTCATTCTTTCTATAACAACTTATACTTGTCATAAAAAACTAGGAATGAAAAAGAAATGGTGTCAGCAAGACTTAAAATCAGATGTATTCATGAAGACATAATAATAAGAGTAGGTGAAGCAGTACAACAAAACTAGCTGTTATAGAAGGTAACCACTGTCCCCATAAAACTAGTTGATAATTCATGTCAACAACACAACACATGATAAATAAGTAGAAGGTAACCATTGTCCCCATAAAACTAGCAGCTGATGCAATTATCCTAGTAATTTGTAGGTGTCCAGTTTTTAGTACTGTAGTTGACAACAACTGGAAGAAGAATGACATATATTTCTGTATTACAAATTACAAAAATTTGTTTTATTTGTTGTAGTTTATATATGATGTGGACCGAAGGTGGAGGAAACATTGTTTGATGAGCGCAAGTGCAAAGTGGCGTCAGTTTAAACTAACACTGACAAGCTTTGTAAGGAATACCAAAGAAATAGGAGATGATTTGACCAAAGCTCCTAAGGGCTATTACATTACACAGGAAGATTGAAACTCCTTTATCCTTTCTAGCTTGTCAGAAGATTTCATGGTAAGGATTATTTTAGAGTATTTATATCAGGCTCTAAAATGCAAGAGATAACTATTAGGGATGATTACAAAAACTACCCTTGATGTTAGGCCAATTATTCACTGTTTTATTAAGTGTTTTTTTATTAATCCCCATCTCGCAGAGACTGAGTGAACTGCAAAGAAAAAGACAAAAGGCAAACAAGTACCCTCATCACCTCGCTAGCAAAGGATATGCTAGATTGGAACAAGACATAGTAAGTATTTATTTAATTGTCATATTCAGTTAATTGCTTTTTCATTAAGTTTTTTGAATCTGCAAGCTTATATTTATTTCTATAGGCTATTGCATATATTTAATCATTTCTTATTACTTGTAGGAAAGTGAATTATGTGATGATGAAGATGCAAATAGAGTTGTCCTTTGGAAGATGAGTAGATGCAACAAGAACGGGAATTCAAGGCGATGAATTGCAAAAAACAGTGAAAAGGATAGTAAGCAAACACATTTAGATATACATTTCGTTATTTGACATGAAATTGTATGACAAGAAACCATATTTCAATTATGACTTCTTTATTACTGTGAATGTGAGAGGATATCTCATAGCACAAAACAAGGAGGCAAAGCTTGTGTTTAAGAAACCAAAGGAAGATCTCCTCATCTCGGCACTAAATTCTGAAGAACATTTTGGATGTGTGAGGGGAATTGGAGGAAGTGTCACACCGTCTGTTTACTTTGGTGTTGCTCGAGGCAGGAGGGTAGTTGACCATGATATTTATATTACACAACCGAAAGAGTTGATAGAGACAAGGAAAAAAGTTTCTAAATGTGAATTAAGACTACAAAATGTGGAAGCGTTGTTGTATAGTGTGGATAAAAAAGTAAACATTGAGTACGAGGAGAAAGCTAGTTGCATAGTGAAATCTCAGTGTGATGTCATCAAAGATGAACTTGAATGTGAGAAGAGTTTGTCAAATGATGAGAAGTTACATGACCATGTCATCAACAAGAAGGTCCTAGAGTTGAATGTAAAGATGAATATAAAACATTTATTGGTTTTAATGAGTCTTAAATAGGCTTTCTGAACTTCTCATTTTGGCTCACATACAGGGCAAAGCAGCTGCATTGTCGTTGGAATCGAAGAATGATATTTCAGCATATGGGACAATTATCTCTGTCAATGGACTTGGGCAGTTTCTTGGTGGAATTCCAGCGCCCACCAGTTGCATGTGTGTCTCGATTGACCACACAATAGAAGAAAATTCCTTGTTACCTGTGCAAATCCTAGGTACTTGTGATAGTATTGGTGATGCAATTGACTGCCATGTAGCTTGGCCAGTGCATTTGATTCATATACAAGATGAGGTAAATATGACATTATATATCTGTTTAAATTATCAAATTTTTGACATTCCTAATATTTCCTAAATTAACTGTACTTTCAATTATTAGGTGCCTATTAAGAAGAACAAAGTTGACAAAAAACTGGAAAAAAAAAGATCAAGTTTTTGATTTCATCAATATGCCAAAAATATTTGCTATCTTATCTGGTTAGTCTAAAGGCGCTCTTACCCATTGGCGTGGTTTGATGCAAGAGTTAGAAAAGGATGTGTTTGGTCATAGTTGCAAACTATATGTCTTCCAGGACGACATTACTCCATTCTGTCTGTTGAAGCCAATTTCCGGCAATTGTATTGTTGCGTACATCTGGTAAGTTAGGGAGTATAGTTAGATTTGTACTGTTTTTTCCTATCAACTAGCATTGACACCTTTTATTTTATCCTCTTTTTGGTAGGTATTTATATAAATTGTTAAAGAAAGAAAACAAGCTCCAGGATTACAAATTTGTGAATCCATGTGAAGTAGCGCATGTGGCATTGACAAATACATCACGACACCAGGAGACTTTGGACCAAATAGCACGTTTTTTAGCAAACAGATTGCTTGATACCTCACCAAAACATACCTCACCAAAACAACTAATAATCATGCCTTGTAATGTGGGGTGAGTAAGCTGTAAATTATGTTTATTAAGAACTTGTTAGTTAGTACTTTGTTGAATTATGAAAATTAATTTGAAAATTGAATCTGAGAATTTAATCTGGAAATTGAATTATGTCTATTGAAAATTACTTTGTGTTGTGTGTATATCAGGTGAAGTGCCTTTATATAGCCTCAAGTGGTGAAAAGAATGTTATGACATAAAAACAATCTAAACTTATGGCCTCTGGTTTAACAACTTTTGTTAGATTCATTGAGATAGGTATTTGGTGCTTCTTTTTTTTGACGTATAAAAGTATTAGTGGACAACCAAGAATCTGGATGTTTTGGAAATTTAACCTTTCCACATACCCTAGTTACTGTTACTAACAAGATTGCTAACAAATTTGATTACTTGTAATAAAATAACATCACAATTAAAACATCTTATTACTGCATAATGGATGTAACAATCTCAAACATAGTGAAATTTGTTTGAATTACTTGTTCATTCTTAAGGGCAAACTTTATCCAAATATAATCAGATTCTGTCTAAGATTGCCTAATTTTATAGGCTCTATATTTGACTTTTTGTATAAATCTCGGCAGAAAGGAAACTAAAATCCTATATTAAATCTATATAATGAACTATTCACATATTCTTGAAATGTTTTTAGGATTGCAATAACATAAGAATCTTTCTGCCTTTTTTCATAATGCTTTTAATAATTATATGTGTTGTTCACAAATGAAGAAGGAAGACAGAATAATTATATGTGTTGTTCACATTGAACATTGGATTCTGATGGTGATAGACCCTTACAATGATGATGTTGGTTACATGGATCCTCTTGTCATCAGATGTGTGATCCTGACTGGAAATATGTTGTCAATACGTAAGTTCTTTATAGTATTTCAAAATTTCCAAAGTAGATAGTATTTCTTTTCTCGCTATCATATATAGTTTGTATGCAGGGCCTTAGCGCTGTTTAATTCCGAGAAGGGACGGAGAGGAAAGAAACTTCCTCTATGGGAAATTGTTAAGGTATGTCATAGTCATTAATTAGCATATATATTGCTTGTATTTGGATCAGTAATTATCAAATATTTTTTAACATGGGCACCTCGGCAACTGGATGAGAAGCAATGTGGCTTTTATGTCATGTGGTTCATGAGAGACATAATATTTCAGAAAATTGCAACCATTGACAAGTCTTCGTTACGATCATTGGTAATAAAAACTTTACTTCCGTATTGCATGTTTCAAATAGCTTGAGATGATCTATCACTTGGTTTTTATTAACAAATATCCATGTGTTTTGTTAATAGAAATCAAAGGGTGAGTACTCCGCCGAAGAAATCGATGAAGTGCGTAATGAGTGAGCAGAATGCTTGCTAGGATTATGTTTTGGTCAGTATTGTCTCTAGTATTGTTGAATACTTAAAATTATTATATGGATTTATTTCGAGTTTTTTATTATGTATGTCTTTAAAATTTGAATTAATTCCTGCTTTTTAGTTATAATTTTTTAATTGTATTATCCAGGTAATCAGAAGGTATAGTTGTTAGTTGTACGTTTTGTACTCCTGGATGATTCAGCTCATTCAGTTTTTGTATGAAGGATGAGAAGTTAGTAAATTTGGAGTCTTTTGATGCCTTCTTTAAAATACTAGGAAACTAGATATTATTAGACCCTTTTGAAATTGGTATATTTGTATGCGTATTGTATATATTGATCATGTGCTTATTCGGACTTGATGTTGGTATATTGACCCTTTTGAAGTTGTGTAGTTAGTATGCGTTGTTTGGACTTGTTGATACTAGTGTTATCCTTTTGGAAATTATTTTGATGTAGATTGGATGAATTAACATTAATGATATGTTGTTTCTCGCTTTGATGTTTGATGGTGGATTGTTGTTACTTGCTTTTATGGTGGGATTGTTGTTTCTTGCTTTGTGAGGGAGATGATTGTTGATGCAAAACCATTTTAATAAAATAGTAGGCAATTTTTTTAAATTAAAAACCGACTTTGTATAGAATATTCGACAACGGTTTTAAACTAACATTAAAACATATAAACATGTGTTTTAAATGTGAATGACATTGGTTTATGGCCGTTTTCTAAAAGGTTTAACACATCGGTTTCTAACCGATTTTGTTCCTAACAAAATCGATTTTCAACCCAAAACTATAACATCAATCTTGTTAGAAACAAAATCGGTTACAAACTGATGTGTTAAGCTCTTATAACATCAGTGCTCAACCGATCTAAAAGATAGTCAACAACATCGATCAAAAAATGATGATGCTTCGAAAAAAGCTATCAGATCGCAAGCTAACAACATTGGTTGGAAAACAAATGTCTTTTTGATATACCAACATCGTTTTTTATATGCATAAAACCAATGTTGAATAAGCATACATTTAACATCACCAATTAAGACATCGGTCAATTTTCACATAGACATCGGCTAAAAACCGATGTCTATGACCGTTTTTCTTGTAGTGCACTTAGTGCCATATCGTACCAATCTCTGTTCACTCTTGCTGAGTTGATTGTACTTCTTTAATCTTACTACATTTCTTAATTTGTTTACCAATTGCAAGTGTAATACACTATGTATTACTAAGTATAGGCCAAATAACATGCTTGACAATATTTAAATACTTCAAAATATTTACAAGATATACTATAATCAAAGTGTACAACAATTGAAATGTACTACAATCTTTACTATATCTATATATTTGACGAGCCATCATCTTCCTCAGCTCGGGGATCTTTTTCTGCACCCGAGTCTTCTTAATCTTCTTTGTCATGCAAGCAATAATGGTAAACAATGCGAGAGGTTCACAACTGGTGTTATCGGTCTACACATAACACTCTTTCTCCGGCGCAATAACAAGCTCCCACTTGCGACGCACAGGATGAAGTTGTGGACAATCATCGTAGAAGCCAACCTGCACCTACACTGTTGGAAGGATGCGATGAAGTGGACGTGTGGAGGCAGTACTCTTTGTATCGGTGGCATATAGAGTCGTACAAAATCACTCTGGCTTTATGGAGATCTAACCTACAGACGACAAAATGTCCAGAGAAATTAGATATCATCAACACCTGAGGAAAAACAAATCATTAATTAATCTAATAATTGTAAAGGAAAAAAACATAAATTACCAAAAAAAAAACATTAAAGTGTACCTGCGTAACTCCACTCCACAGACCAAGATTACCCCAGCCTGTAGTTCCCGCTGGACAAAACGAATTAACTCATTTAGTTCCTGTCTAGGAGAAATGCTCTCCATGGTCAACGTGTCATATAGTGTGCCCTCCTGTAGGTCCCAAGGGGTGATGTGTAATGTTTAGAAGGGGGGTTGAATAAATTTTACCAACTTTTCAATTTTAGTCCTTTGCAAATATATTCCAAGTTAACTCAAATCAGCTAAGTCCTTGAGGGACAACTAGGTTGGCTTACACAACAAAGTTACCTACTTAACAGACTCGACTGAGCTATTGATAGTATAACTTAGTTGTTTTCAGCTTACACTTAGAAATGTAGTTGATTTGGTTTTGTTAGCGGAAGACTTTTCACCCTTATAGTTTTAAGCACGTTTTTCCACACTTGTTTTAGCAATGGTTATTTGCAGCAGACTTAAGCAAGTTTAACTTATCAGCAGATACAAAATAAAGCAAGAAATAAAGTATGCGAAAAAGTAAATAGACACAAACAACTTTTGTAGTGGTTCGAGGATGTGGTAATTCCTCTAGTCCGCTCTTCTCCAACTCCTGGAGGAATCCACTAAGGAACTTGACTTGGTTACAAAGCGCTTATACGATCGAGTCGCTTTGCTCACACATCTGCGCCGCTCCCGGGACTCGCTTCTTCACAAGATAGTTGAGCTATTACTTCACCTCCTTCAAACCCTCGACTTGATCACATAGCCCTTCAACAGTTCACACAAAGATTCGATCCGAAACCTCACTACTTCTCCTTCAACCTTGGAGAGTAGACCCTTTTGTTCTTGAAAATAGTTTTTCCTCTTCAACTGATGAAGTAGTCTTTCCTTAACTGAGAGGGTTGGATTGATTTCCTTTGAAGTTAGGCTTGAGGAATTCTTTGAAAAGCTTGAGAGTTCTTTGCAGGTTATTGCTTGTATGCTTGTTTGTAGATTGGGTAACCTTCTCTCACTTGCTTCCTCAGCCTTTTATAATGCACATTTGGAAATATGTCTGTTAAAGAGATAAACATAATTTTCAAATCACACTTTGTAGGTTGTTGGCTTGTCTTGTCTTGCAGCATTGATGGAGATCGTACCATGAATTAACTGCTCTACAGCCTTTCCTTAATCTCTGCAGGTTTTCATGTACATCTCATTGGTTCCTTGCTTTTTGCACTCTTTCAGCAAAATAGCTTTATTGCTGGCAGCCTGACACATGCCTATTTCCAGTAAAACATTGACTTCTCTTGACAACGGATCTCTTTCAGCTTTCTTCAAGTCTTGTCTGCTGCATACCCCTTTGACATTTGATTCCAATCATTTTAGAATGACTTAGTTGTCAGTAAGCTGACTGAGACAGCTTTTCTGTCACTTGACTGAGTCTTCACTTCACTTCACTTAGCTGCCCCTCAGCTGAGTCTTCACTTCAATCTTCAGTCGAGTCTTGTGATCTTCAACTTGGCTAACTTCAACTCAGCTCATACAACCCTATCTATTACAGGTTGAATTAAATAGAAAATGGGGTGCCAACTTCCTAATCTAAGTTTTACATGGTATCATCAAAATCTATACATAAATTTTTCCAACAATTTCTCCATTTTTGATGATGCCAAAACTTAAATAAATAATAAAGCAAATAGTGTGGAAAATAAAGAATGATTGTGTAATATGTCATTTTATTGAACATATCATTCTTTGCACTTTACAACGCTTTTTACAATGTATCATCCAATACAAGGTATCAGAGCTTTATGCACATATGACATCATTACATGTATTAGAGCATCTAAAGTTTGTATCTGAGCAATTTTGTATAACAAGGTATACACAGTATACTTACAAATATGTGTATTTACAACTAAGTAAAATACAACATGAAGGGGTTCAACCGTCTTCAATGCCTCGGCTACTTCCTTCTTCTCTCATCCTCTTCAGCTCTTCTTCTTATTCTATCTTGTTCTTCCCTCTTCTTCTTTTCATAGGCTCTCTTGGCAACTGGGTCATCCCTTATCTGCCTTTCCTCCCATTCTTTATTGAGCATGATGTTCTCCTCTTCTTGCATCCTTCTGGCTTCTTCATTCCTTCTTTCCAGTATAATGTTAGCTAAAGTATCCAGCTCAGCCCAATAGTTTATCCTTTTATTCTGTGGATCTACATACCGAACGTCTTTAGGTCTTGGTTGTGATGGAGTACCTCTACCTCTTCCACCACTGCCAAAGCTTCCCCTTCCTCTTTATGGCTCAGCTCCTTCTCTTGGAGTGTACTGTACGGGTGCCTTAGTAGTCTGCCGACTACTTGAAATCTGATGCCTTTCAGCTGATTTGCACAAATCTAAATTTTTCCCCAATACAGATCTCATGCCTGAGGTAGAGTCATATTCTTGAAAAATCCCTCTGATGCTAGAGTTTGAAATTCCTCTAAGGATCTTAGCTCAGATCCTACATCAGGTAGAGTTAGCTCACGAGGGGTTTCACAACTGGGAAATCCTTTAGAAGTCCAGTTGGGGGGCCTTCAAACTCCACTTTTATGCTCTCTATCATGCCTTACTGATTTTCAACAACTTTTTCAAACTCCGCTTCAATGACCTCTCGAGTTTTCTTGAAAGTCAAATCAACTTTCTCATCTACAGACAATTTTTGCGGCAGCTGACTGAGGATAGATGTTGTTACATTTCCTTGTTGAGGGGTTTGAGCAAGCATGATTTTCAAGGGCGTTTTTTCATTTCACTACCTCCCCCCTTGCTGTTTGCTTTCCCCTTACTTCCACCTTCTTTATTTCCTTCCCGCTTTTTGGCATCATCACTAAGGGGTAGAGTCAACTGAGTGAGTACTCCTCCAGGAGTAGATGAAGCTTTTGTTGGTTATGTTCATTTTATCACGACTCTCGAAGTGTTCTATTCTGAACTCAAATCGCAATGCCTTCGTATTAGCTGCCATCAGCTTCCTTTCAGTTTGGAGCATCATAATCTCCGTACACATGTTGGCCTATGTCTTTTGAAGTTATGCCTTATGCTGTGCTTTCAGCAACTCCATATCACTCTTGTGTGATTGATCCATCCTGAAGATATGATCCCTCTATCTCTGCTAGAATTTGACGAATAAGGATTTGAAATACGTAACCTGCTCACGCCTTAGTGCTTTCGTCTGTCCTATCCATTCCCTGATTCTCAAAACCGTGCCTCGAATATCTCATGTGATGTTGGAATCTCTATTGTCTAGCCGTTGGTTGAGTGCTGCGAATCCTTTTTCCTTATTCTCTATTTTATTACATATGGCCTTAAAGGATTTTTGGAAGTCTGATGCATTAGCGGAGTGCTCTTTAGGCCACACATCATCAAAATCGAAACCAATCGGCACCATTGTGTTGTCAGCAAGAGTTCCAAGTTCTTCAGCTGGGGCTTGGACATGGTACTTAGCACTTTCAACAGCTGACTCTGCTTCCAAGGGGACATGAGCCTCGAAAGGGAAATAATTAGCGAATAAATCCTTGAGAAAAATAGGTATCTCCACTCCTTCTTCTTCTAGAGCCTTACCTTTTTTCTTCAGAAGTTCTTCAGCTCTTTGTGCCTCATTGTCTCGGGCGTCATCGATATCTTTGTGTTTGTGTTAGCTTCTTTGAAAGTGATTGACCATCGCCTATCTTATGACTTCATTAGCATCAGTAGATTCTTTTTGTTCAGTAGACGAATCCTAATCTAACTTATCAGCGTCATGGGAAGGTTGTGGCACCAAGGGAGGTGGGCCATCAACCAATGTAAAATTGATAGGAGCAACTTTGTCACTAGCTTGCCTCCTTTTTGCCAGGGCCTCCTCAGCAGTTGTGTCCTCTGTTGATTTTTCAATGTGATTGGACTCAGCTTCATCGTCTGTTCCCAAGAAATCTACATCAACATGTTCTTCAGAGTCATGAAAAACACTTATCTCTTCTTTTTCCATTGATTCTTCCTGAGGGGCATGCGACGTTCTTCACTTTTCTTACCCAGGGAAGTTTCAGCCTCCTCTGGGCCTTCATTACCCTCATCAGTATTAACCACTGATGGGCCTTCAACCATCCCTTTTGCAGTCTCAACCACAGCAGGGTCTTCTACATTTATCCCTTTAGCAATCTGAGCTGCTTTGGGGTCTTCAATGGCATCCGTTGGAGTCTCAACTCCTAGGATTGCACTTTCAGAGCCAAGAGTCTCAACTCCCATGGCTTCACTTCCAACTTTTGCCTTGGCTACTGCAGTAGATTCATCGGCCTGCATGGCAGCTCGGATTTCAGCTGACACAGTCAAAACCGTCTGAGCCTCGTCAACCCCACTTTGTTGTACATAGATAGACTCACTTTTGCCTCCAAACTTCTTTAGGTGTTGTCTCCCACAGCCTCATCTGAACCGACTGTGGTGGTTTGAGTTTTCCCCTCTACTGGTGCACCAGCTGAGTCTCGAGTAGTGGGGTCACTCGAAACCTGAGACTCGACTTCTTTTCCCATTGAGTGAGCAGTTGATAGGGTAGGTGTCTCAACACCTTCATCAGGGATAGGCTTGGCTAAGGTGCCCTCTTCTACTCCATCCTTAGTTTCATCGCCAGTTCTCCTGGTATTTTCATCCTTCGAGTGTGTAGGTCCCAAGGGGTGTGAGTAAGGTTTACAAGGGAGGGGGGTTGAATAAACCTTACCAACTTTTCGATTTTAGTCCTTTCAAAATAACAGAGTTAGTTTCACAGCTATATCCTTGAGGGACAGTTAAGTTAGTTAACGAGCAGAGTTAGCCACTCAACAGACTCGATTGAGTTATTAATAGAATAACCTAGCTGTTTAGTCTAAACCTTAACTTGGTTGTGATGAGATTTTTTGGAAGACTTAACACCCTTGAATTTGGTTTAAGTTTGTTTTAACACTTGGTTTTAGCACTTTGTAAATTATCGTTGATAGCAAATTATCAAGCAGATATAAAATAATATGCGTAAATAAAAATCTTTGAAATGTTAATGACACAATAATTTTTATAGAGGTTCGAAGATGGGGTAATTCTTCTACTCCTCTCTTCTCCAACTCCCGGAGGAATCCACTAAGTATTGATCGAGTACAAAGTGGTTATCACCCGTATGCAAGTCTTGATCACACGGTGACTTGATCCTTTGGGACTCGATGCCCTGAGATGCCTTGGTCACGGTGGCTTCTCGTCCGCCTCGGCTTCTTCTTCACAGGCGGCTGCCTTTGCTACTTCAAACTCACTTGCTCAAGCTTCATAGATTTGATCACGAAGCCCTCCAATAACTTGAGACTGGTTCGACCTTGAACCTTTCTACAATCCTCCTTGGAATGTAGACCCCTTTTGATTCTTCAAAAGTTTCCTCTTCAACAGTTTGAAGTTGTCTCTCCTTCACAGCTTGGTGTTGGATCGATTTTCTTCGAAATTTAGGCTTGAGGATTTGCTTAAATAACTTGAGAATATTTTTTAGGTTACAACTTGAATAATTGCTTGAATGCTCAGGTATGCAAGGTTACCCTTTTCTCAAAGTGATTCCTTAGCCTTTTATAGTGAACTTTCAAAAATCTGTCCATTGAAGAGATAGGCTGATCTTCAAAAGTCACTTGTGTTCGTTGGCTTGTCTTGTTTCAGTCCTTGATGTTGACATTTCCTTGTATTAAATGAATGTTTAGCTTTTCAGAGTCTGACACGAGGTGCAGTGCTTCCCATTGGTTTATTCCTTTTGCACGCTTCTGGGACTGAACACTTTCAGACATGGAAGCATGGAAGTATTACTTGATTAAGTAATATTCTTGACTTCTGTGCAACAGATTCTTTTCAGTTGTCTTGACTTGATTGCAGTTCTCTAACTTCCCCAGGTGACTTCGAGTTAGCTTCCAATCAATGGATGACTCATCTGTCACTTCAACTTGAGACTTGGCTTCTTGAGTTGACTTGACTGATACTTCACTGATTGTATCCGATTGATATTCCTTGATCGAGTTCTTGACTTCTCCTCCTTGCCATACTCGGTTGTTTCACAGCTGAGTCTTCATTTCAGTCTGCAATTGACTTCTTGTATATCCAGGCATAGCTGACTTGACTCAGCTCGTACAGACCTATCTATTACAATGCAAATTAAAAGGAAAATGGGGGTGCCAACTTTCTAGTCTAAGTTTTACATAGCATTCATCAAAATCTAAATAATAAATTTCCCAATAATTTCCCCATTTTTGATGATGCCAAAACTTAAAACATACATACGAAATGTAAATAGCAAAGATACATACAGACAATGTAGAAACAGAGAACGTATGCGTAGAATCAATCTTTTTATTGATCATATCATTTTTGTTCTTTACAAAGCTGTTTACAATATGTATCATATCAAACATAGCAGACTATATCTACGCAAATATAGAGATTTCACAATTTTTATTCATCGTACAGAAGACTTACATATATATGTATTTACAACAGTAAAATACATGAAGGGGTGGACAACAACACTTCATCGCCTTCGCTGCTTCCTTCTTTCTTCTTCAGCTCTGTCGTCCTCTGCTCTCTTTCTCTTCTTTTCATCTTCAGCTGCCTTCTTTTTCTCGTATGCTCTCTTTGCAACATCGTCTCTTCTCTTTCTTTTTTGCCTTTCTTCCCACAGCTGATCTTGCCTTTTGTTTTCTTCTTCAATTCTTTTGACATTGTCAGCTTTCTTCCTAACCACTTCCCGGTTGGCTACTTCGTCATATCTAGCCCAGTAGATCCTTTCCTTCTTGCCCGAATCTACATATTCAATGTTTTTGGGTAGAGGTCTAGGTTGAAAACCTCTGCCTCCACCACTCCTTCCTTCTCCTCTGGGCGTATGTTATTGATCGAGTCTTCTTCTTTCCAAGAGAGTGACAGAGGATCTAGTAGTCTGCTTGTCTGTCTGTCCTTCTTCGCATGTACTTCCGGACATTTCTCCCAGTACAAGTCCCAGGCTTGGGCTATGGACATATTATTGAAGTATCCCTCGGATTCGAGCGTTTTAAATTCTTCCACTGATCGTGGCTCGTCTCCATCGTCTGGAATGGCATCTGTGTCTTTTCCTGCCGGAATGCCTCCATATTGTTTTAGTATATCCATCACACGGGCATCCATTTTTCCTTCGACCTCCTTCATCCCTGCTTCTACGATTTTTCTCTTCTCAGACATAGGTATAGCAGAGTGTTGGAGCGCAGTGTTACTGGAAGTTTGCTGATTATGTCAGCTGTGACAAGGCCTTGTTGAGGGGTTTCAACAAACATTAGAGTCATATCTTTTGAACCTTCCTCCTCAACCGCTTTTCCCTTTTCTTTCTTCTGTTCTTCAACTGTTTTCTTCTTCTTCTCAACAGCTGTGTCCTTCTCTTTCTCATCCGCTGACCCTTTCAACATCTTCAGGTATTCCTCTTCCCCCTTTTTGGTATCATCAAAGAAGAGAGGAACCCCTGGGAACATGCCAGCAAGCATGAAATCTAGGCGGTTGATAGCTGAGTTTTGCTTGGAGTCTGCTGCGGAGTATGATGTATGAAATTCTAAGCGGGTGGCTTTGGATTCGGCTGCCACCAGCTTCATTTCAGCCATGAGAAGGCTGAATTTGTAATTCATATTTTCCTCTACGCGCATAAGTTCTTTCTTGTGAAATTCTCGCAGCAGTTCCATTTCAGTGTTGTGGGAGGCATGCATTATGTCAATATTTTCTTGCATCCTCCTCTTCATGTCAGCATTATCAGCGCTTCAGATCAAAATTTTGTTGTACAATGCCTTGAAATATCTGACTTGTTCTAGTCACATTGTACGCTGCTGTTGACACCATTCCCTGATTCTAAGCACTATTCCGCGCAGATCGGCCATAAGATTTGCATCCCTGTTGTCCAGCCGCATATCCAATGTGGCCTGGTGTCGTTCTATCTTCTCAATCTCTGCGAAGATTGTCTTGAAGACCTCTCGTACCTCAGCTATCACCTCGATCTCAGCTGGCGGCCAAGCAACATCAAAATCAAAGTCCGCTGGGATGATAGTATTTGTGGGAATAACTGGGTCAGGTCTGACGTTGAAGCGTCGCTGATCTTGATCTGTTTCTTCATCAAGTTCAGGCAGCTCAATAGAGAAAGAGAAAGTTTCTTCAAATGCATCATCACGGACATATGGTATAGATTCCAGCGTTACTCGTGCCTGTGATGTGCCCGGTTGAGTGGAGTCTGCTGCAACTTTGGGAGCCTGCGTAGACAACTCGGTTTCAGCTGGGCCTTGGTGAGTGGTTTGGCTACCGATCGAGCCTGTTTGCCTTAACGCCTTCTTCGGCCTCATTGGATTCTCGCTAAATGAATTTCTTTGTTCTCATTTGCACCATCAGCGTCATCGGAAGATGATGACTCTTGAAGGCTTGGCTCATCATCACAATTGAACGTTTGTCGAGCAGCCTTGAAGTCTGGTTTACTCGTACTAGGAAGAACATTCTCAGCTGAGTCTTTTTGATGTGCGGTTGGGGTAGACTCGAAACTTCATCTACGAGATCCCGGGAAGGTTGTATTAGGATCATCCTGGGAGTCATGAAGAGCACGAATTTACTCCTCTGAATCAGCAATTATGGTCTGAGGAATGCTCGTATCTACTTGATTTTTACCTAGGGAAGTCTCAACCTCCCTCAGGCCTTCATTACCTCCTGCAGTCTCAACTGCAGCGGGGCCTTGTACAATCCTTTCGACGGCGTAGTAATGTCTTAGGGTCTTCGCAGTTGGCATCCACAGAAGTCTCAACTCCATGGATTGCACTTTCATTGCCCAGAGTGTTAACTCCTGGGGCAGAACCATCCTGTGCCTCGACTGCATCAACAGCGTCCTCGGCTGCGAGAGCTTGGCACTTCAAAGTGAGACAGATTCAACTGTCCGAGCTTCGTTAGTGACAACTTGCTGTGTTCCCTTTTCTTGTTCCTTCTCCACTTCGCCTCCTAGATTCAGGGTGGAGTCAGCTACAACATCCTCCGACCTAGCTGCAGTGGAGTAAGTTTCCCCCTCAGCTGGCTCACCAGCTGAGTGACTTATGTTGGGGTCACTCTGCTTTAGACTCCCGGCTTTGTCAAATGAGTGGTCAGCCGTAGGGGTAGGTGGTAAGACACCTTCAGCAGGGGTTGGCTCAACTTGGGTGCCCAAATTCCCAGTGTCATCGCCAATTCCCTTAGATCCGTCTTCTGAGTGAACTGGGGAAGTGGTTGCAGCAATAACAGTGGCAACCTGCTGTACCCACTCCCAACGGATCAATTTCCAGCTGTGATTTGGAAGACTCTCCTGGTCCCTCCATCAACTCTTTCTCATGCATCAGTGTGGATTCCCACATGGCTTGCTGCATGTCCAACCTTTCTTGTGCATCAATAGGGTCGATGTCCTCATCACTGTCTGAGAGTATGTCAAGATGAGGATGAGTATGGTCGCTGGTTCCAGTTAGAGGACAAATGCTGGCTTTCTCACGAGCCTCTGCTTCCTCAGCTGCTCTTGCTTGTTCGTTTTCCTTCCGAATTTGCAGCATATTAATACAATTATCCTCATCCAGGGCTTGCAGCACTATATCAACTTCAAGAACACGAAGAGTTCCTCTTCCTCATCAATAAACTCTGGGTGTTCAAACTGCACCCTAGAGTGACTCAACTTCCATTTCCTCCATGCTCTTAGACGATTTTGGATGTCTGGGTACAATGGAGAGCATATGATTACATCATCATCTTCATCCTCTCCCTGTTGCCCTTCCTTTTCAGGAATGGTGGGTAGCAAACTCTGCTGCTCTTCACCCTCAGCAGCGTCTGTCTTTGCTACTTCTTGTTCCTCAGTTGTTCTATCCACAGATGGGTCTTCAATTTGCCTCTGTTGATCGGCTTCAGCAGACTTGGCTGTTTCATCAATAATTTCTGGAGACTGCACTTCTTCCGCAGTCTCAGAGATTTGCTCCAGCTGAGATGCAGACTCAGTCGTCTTCTCAAGCTTGAACGCTTGGTGAGTCTTCTTCTTCTCTTAGTTTTCACCAGAAGAATGTCTGGTTCTACTTCCTCCGGTTCTTCGAAGGTAAAGGCCTTTGGAGTTGCCTTGGAGGCAGTTGCCTTTCTCGCCTTGGCAGTCCTCTTCTTCTTCATTCCTGGAGAAGGTATTAAGGATTCTTTCTCCACCACGGCTGCAGGGACAGGAGACACGGCTGCAGGGGCATGTGACTCGGCTGCAGGGGCAGGTGCGGTTTTCTTCTTTGCTGCTGGGGCAACCTTGTTCATTCCAGCTGCATGGGCAGCTTTCTTCTTCGGAGGGGAGGCAACAACTATTTCCTCAGGGTCAGCTGATTCCCCCTCACTGGTGTCCGCCCGCTAGGCATATGCTCTCTTCTGGGTTCCAGATGAGTTGGCCCAAAACATCTTCTTGTTAACATGGAATGATTTTCCATGTCGAAGGGGAACACCCTTCACCTCCATCAAGTGGCCAATCACAAGACCATAGCCCAAAGATCCTCCAAATGACCCATCGTCCTTGAAGGACTTATTTGCAACATTCTAGCAGAGTCTGCTGTAGACGAATTCTGCCCAGTTGATCTTCTTTTCCTCCATGATCGCAGCCATGACAATCAGCTTGGTTTTGGACAGCTGATTGAAGCTTCCAAACTTTATGTCTACACATTTGGCAACGATTTCCAACAGTTTGTGATAATCATCCTTCAACAGCTTCTTGTCAGCTGTGTAGACAATTTTTGCAGCACACTCGGGTTTGGCCACTTCCTTCCATGCAGCGACGAAATCTACGTCTGCTTTATATATCTCTGGCATGCCCTCCGACGGCAATAAAGCGATGCTCGCAAGGTCCTGCGTGATTAGAATGTCCTTGCGGTGGATGAGGATTTAATCCTTCGTCCCGCACCTCGGCGTTCACACGAGAACTCGGGCGACCTCTTCTACGTACGTCATTTGGTATTCCAGTGTGAGAAAGGGTTTTAGCCCGGATTTCTCAATCTTATTAGCTATCTTCTTCACAAGGGTTTCATCGGAACCCTGCTTTATCATCCCGTCAAAATCCACGGTTGATCCGCTGTGGATTTGTTTTGCGAGCTTGGTAAAATCATGTGCTGGTTCCATTTCAGTGATTTTTATCGTACGAAACTTGACGAACTTGCTTTGAAGACGGGTAGGGTTTTGAGAAAAAAGAAACTTGCTTTCTTGCTTTGGAGAGATGAATAGTTTTTGAAGTGAGAGAGAGAACTGAACAAATAGGTATATAAGGGGTATGAAAGGACGTGTTTTCGATTTTTGAAATATTGATCAAGATCAACGGCTCAGATTTAGCACGTCTCATTTGCATTTAATTGCTCGCATTTAATGCGGCAGCATTTATATCCAATCATATGCTTAGTATGCAGCTTTTGACTGTACCCGTCATTATTACGCTGATGTCATTCTTAAAAACATTCCCGCTCATGCTTACTTCTTAATTGACTCAGCTTTTCCTCTCTCTATACGTATAGTGACTCAGCTGTCAGCTAACTCGATACAGCTGACTTTCCGATACGGCTGATTCACTTGGCTGATTTAAGAAATCTGCTCAAATTTAATCTTTTCATTTTTCATCTCTTCTCATTGAGTTTTCTGAGTGTCAACTCAGCTCAATTAACCCTAGCTCATGCTTGAGTTCTTCAAATCTTGATTCACATAATGGCTTTGTGAATATGTCAGCTAATTGTTTATCAGTTGAGATGTATTCCAAAGTGATGTCTTTCTTTCCAACATGATCTCTTATGAAATGATATCTGACATCAATGTGCTTTGTTCTTGAATGCAACACATGATTCTGAGTGATTGCAATAGCACTTGTGTTATCACACATAATTGGAATCTCTTTTTCTTCAATTTCATAATCTCTCTTTGTTGTCTCATCCATAAGACTTGGGCACAATAGTCCGCCAGCCTATGTACTCGGCTTGATCCTACATCCAAGATAGTCGAGTCTTCTGCTAAACCAGAAACTAATGCTTTCCAAGCATTTGACATGTACGAAGTACTCTTCTGTCACCCTACATCCAAGATAGTCGAGTCCGAATAACCAATTAGCTTGAATCCACCTTCCTTTGGATACCATAAGCCAACTTCCCGGCATCCCTTCAAATATCTTAGGATTCTCTTATTGCGATCATATGGTTTTTTTTGGTGCGATTGAAATCTTGCACATATACCTACCGCAAAGGTGATGTCCGGCCTGTTTGTTTGTTAAATAAAGCGTGATCCAATGAGTGCTCAGATCTGGGTTTGATCCATGTGCTTGCCATCTGCATCCATGTCCATCTTGACTGATGTGTTCATTGGTATTTTCACAAAAGACTTCTCTTCCATGCCAAATTTCTTCATTAGGTCTCTGGTGTACTTTGTTTGACTTATGAAGGTTCCATCCTTCATTGTTTAACTTGAAGTCCTAGAAAGAATGTCGACTCTCCCATCATGCTCATTTCAAATTTCCCTTGCATGAGGTTTGAGAACTTATCACACGACTCTTTGTTTGTGGATCCAAAAATAATGTCATCCACATATATTTGAACAAGCAGTATACTCTCTCCATCTTGAATTCTGAAGAGTGTTCTGTCCACTTTGCCTTTGGTGAATCCATTATCTGTCAGAAATTGAGATAATGTATCATACCATGCTCTAGGTGCCTGTTTCAATCCATATAGAGCTTTCTTGAGCTTGTACACTTTATCTCCAAGAGTCTTCTGTTCAAAACCTGGAGGTTGCTCAACATAGACTTCTTCTTCCAACAATCCATTTAAGAATGCACTTTTCACATCCATTTGATATACAATGAAGTTCTTGTGAGCAGCATAGGCAAGAAACATCCTTATTGCTTCTAATCTTGCAACATGAGCAAATGTTTCATCAAAATCTATTCCTTCTTCTTGGCAATACCCTTTGGCTACCAATCTTGCTTTGTTTCTTACCACAGAACCTTCCTCATTCATCTTGTTTCTGAATACCCATTTTGTGCCAGTTACATTTTGATGGGTTGGTCTTTGCACCAATTCCCAAACCTTGTTTCTTTCAAACTGATTCAGCTCTTCTTGCATGGCTTGAATCCAATGTGTGTCATCCAATGCTTGGGACACATCTTTTGGTTCTATTTGGGAAATAAAACAAGTGAACACATCTCTTACATTTCCAATAACTAGCTCTGGTGGATGGTCTCTCGGCCATCTCACATCAAAGTTGAGTAAATCACTGGTTCGATCGTCATGCAATGTGGTTGTTGTCTTGAGAAATTGACCCTCTCATCATCACTTAGCTGCAGACTTTCCAACTGTCTTTGAGATTCAGCTATCTCATCTTCATCTTGGTTGATTGCTCCAGCTTCTGCTTGGACATAAGGACTCTTCTGCATAGTTGGTTGATTCAGCTTATCAGCTAACTCTTCAATGTCTTCTCCATTTACATTAGGTTCATCAAAAACCACATGGATAGACTCTTCTGTGACCATAGTCCTCTTGTTCAGCACTCTGTAGGCTTTGTTTTCAGCTGAGTATCCCAAGAAGATACCTTCATCAGCTTTCGCATCAAAAGCCTTTTGATTGTCTTTTCCAATGTTGTGGATGAAGAATTTACATCCAAATATTTTAAAATATCCAACATTTGGCTTTCTCCCTGTCCATATTTCATAGCGAGTCTTTGTCAGCTGTCTATTTATCATGTATCTATTTTAAGTATACCATGCAGTATTGATGGCTTCAGCCCAAAATCTTTTTGGCAATCCAGCTTCAGCTAACATGGTTCTTGCAGCTTCCTTGAGAGTTCTGTTTCTTCTTTCTGCTACTTTATTCTGCTATGGAGTCCTTGCTGCAGATAATTCATGAGCAATACCATTTTCAACACAATACTGAGTTATTATTCCATTGACAAACTCAGTTCCTCTATCAAATCTTATCTTAATAATGGTTTGACTCTTCTCATTTTGAACTTTTCTCATTAGTTGAGGTAACTTCTGCAAAGTTTCCTTCTCTTTACACATGAAGATTGTCCATGTATATCTTGAATAATCATCCACCACTACTAGAGTGTATTTCTTTCCACTTATGCTGGCTGGCTCTACTGGACCAAATAAGTCCATATGCAACAAATGCAATATCCTTGTTGAAGATGGACTTGACTTTTCTTTGAATGATGATTTGATCTGCTTTCCCATCTGGCATGCATCACAAACACTTTCCTTCTTGTACACTGAGTCTGGTAGTCCTTCTACAAGATTACTCCTTGCAAGCTTGTTAATTGTCTTGAAATTTAGATGACTCAGCTTCTTGTGCCACAACCAACTTGATTCGGTTGTACTCTTTGCTAGCAGACAAGTGCTTGGTGTGGCAGTCGACCAATCTACCACATACATGTTCTTTTGTCTGGATCCTTGCAACACTACTTCATTTGATTCAGTGTCTTTGATTTGGCACACTCCCATATTGAATCCAACATTATAGCCATTGTCACAGTAGTGGGTGATGCTTATGAGTTGAAGTTGAGGCCTTCAACATATGCAACATCTGTGATTTCTAATCCATTTTTCTTGATGGATGCAGTGCCTCTAATTTCCCCTGGAGCTTCATTTCCTCCAAATATGACTTTTGCGCCTCTAATCTCCTTGAATTTTGACAGACATTTCTTGTTTCCTGTCATATGTCTGGAACAGCCACTACCCATGTACCAGGTTCCTTGGCACTCAGCTGTTCCTTGAACCTGCAATCAAGGAAATCAGTTAGGTACCCATACTTGCCTGGGTCCTGAGGGATTAGTGCTGTAAGATGATCCAACCAACCTATAGCCAAATGATCTGACTCTGAGAGGTTGCCATCTATCTGTGCCTTAATCATAATTCACCTTGGCAAATTACTTGGGGGCTTTAGGTTCATACAACTGTCTTTTTTGTCTGTATGCATGTGTGTGTGTTTTAGCAATTGCCTTCTTTGAGTAGTTGTGATATTTATGAGTGCTTGGGTGCATATGTGTGCTAATGATAGCTCTTTTGCCTTTGGAATGACCTTTGCTGAGTTCTAGGCCTTTGCCATTCTGGCATATATTCCATAGGTCTTTGCTGATATTTCACATTATTCCAATCAGCTTGGCTTGGGTAATTTCTACCATTCCCATCATTTGTGTTCCTTTGATAGAACTTCTAGGGATTCTGGTAGCTCTGTTTCTTCTTTACAGAGTACTTCCTTTTTGGAGTTTGCTGAGCCACTCTGCTGGATTTCTTCTCAACTGTCCTCTCAGCATACTCAACTGGCTGTTTTCCTTTTCCTTTATATCCAAGGCCAGTTTGTTTGTGATTGTGCTTTGGAGTGAATGAGGGTGCAACATTTGGTGTCTTGGGTTTCTGAGATGCTTCATTACTTGAAGATCCTTTTTCCAAGATCACTCTGGGAGTTTGACTGTGCACAAAGGAATTGAATCATATGCTTGTCTTGTCTCCACACTCTTTTTGACTCATAATAAGGTCATCCAATGATGTAGATGCCTTAGTGAATGAAGCAATCACATTTTTGAGATCATTTTACCTTATTTCTATAGCAGCTATCTCTGCTATTAGTTTAGCATTCTCAGCCTTCAACTCTTTGTTTTCATCAGCTATGTGACTTAGAGTACTCAGCTCCTTAGTCAGCTGTGAGTTTTGGCTTTTGAAATTTGTTTTCCTCATTTAATAGTGTGTGTGAGGACTTAATGTGCTCAAAGTCTTTCATCATTTTGCCTAATGAATCATAAAGATTAGTGGGTGATGAAGTGTGTGTGTCACAATCACTATCACTAGAATCTGAGTGAGATGAGTTAGAATGTACCTCATCTTCTTGGTCAAGTTGATCTTGTTCTTTAGCCATTAGATAGATCATTGCTTCTTCTTTAGAATCACTTGAGTAGTCAGCTTCACTACTCTCTGAGTCTACTGTATCTTTTGACTTAGCCTTTGTCTCGGTCAGTCTCTGACCAACATTGCCTTTTTCTTTTCTTGTCTTCTTTCTCAAGAAGACTCTTCTTTCTTCTTCATTCTGTATTTATTTAATACAGATATGGACACGATCAATAGCAAAGTGTCCTGGTTGTCTACAGTTCCAACACAGGTTCTCAGCTCTTTGATCAGCTCTTTCCGTTCTTGGGTTATCAGCTCTCTGATATTCAACCTTTTGATGCTCAGCTCTCTTGGGTGGCCTGTCCTGGAGGATTCACCTTTGTTTCTTTTATAGTTCTTGTTGAAGAACTTGTTGAATTTTTTAACCATCAAGGCAATTTCCTCCTGGTCAATGGCTTCCTTAACCTCAGCTCTTTTCCCATCCTTTACTATGAGTGCAACTGTTTTGGGTACAACTGTCTCCTCTTGATCTTTTCTTCTCATTTCGAACTCGTAGGCTTTGAGGTCTGAGAATAGCTCATGATTGGATGTTGTTGTGAGGTTCATTGAATGTCTCAAGGCCATGACCTTCATTTCCCATTCAGCTGGGAGGCTTCTTAGAATCTTCATACACATTTCCTTCTGTGTATATTCTTTCCCTAGTGCAGATAGTTCATTGGTAATCTCAGTGAATCGAGCATCCAGCTGATCCAAGGTTTCACCTGCAAGCATTTTAAAATTTTCAAATTTTTGTACAACAACTGACAATTTGTTTTCTTTAATTTGCTCAGATCCTTCACAAATTAAAGTTAATTTATCCCAAATTTGTTTTGCAGTTTGATAGGATTTGACTTTGTTGAACATTGCTTTGTCCAAGGTTTTGTAAAGTATGTCCTTGGCCACATTGTCCAAGTTGTATCTTCTTCTATCCTCGTTTGTCCATTCAGTCCTTGGTTTCTCAACCAGGGCTGGTCTTGCCTCAGCGCAAAGAACTTCCTCTCCTTCAAGTTCGCTTCCTCTCGCATACAATCTGTGTTCACTTTCAAGATATCTGCGGGCCCATCTTCTATCACTATCCACATTTCATCATGTAAAGCTGATAGATGAGCTCTGCATACGAATTTTCCAGTCATCAAATTCCTCAATAGTGAACATAGGAATGCGTGCCAAATTTGCTTCCATGATAATAACTTTGTTGAATAAAAATAGCTTTTGAAAGAGCAAGTGTTAGAAACGTCTTTGAAAGATTGGAGATCTAGTTCAGTAACCAGTGCGGAAGGCTCAATGAACCAACCGCTTTGATACCACTTGTAGGTCCCAAGGGGTGTGAGTAAGGTTTAGAAGGGTGGGGTTGAATAAACCTCACCAATTTTTCGATTTTAGTCCTTTTAAAATAACTGAGTTAGTTTCATAGCTATATCCTTGAGGGACAGCTACGTTAGTTAACCAGCAGAGTTAGCCACTCAACAGACTCGATTGAGCTGTTGATAGAATAACTCAGCTGTTTAGTCTAAACCTTAACTTGGCTAAGATGAGATTTTCAGCGGAAGACTTGACACCCTTGAATTTGGTTTAAGTTTGTTTTAACATTTGGTTTTAGCACTTTGTAAATTATCGGTTGGATAGCAAATTATCAAATGAGATATAAAATAATATCTGAGAAATAAAAATCTTTGAAATGTAAATGACACAATAATTTTTATAGAGGTTCGAAGATGGGGTAATTCTTCTACTCCTCTCTTTTCCAACTCCTTGAGGAATCCACTAAGTATTGATCAGAGTACAAAGTGGTTATCAGTCCAGATGCAAGTCTTGATCACACATCTGATTTGATCCTTTGGGACTCAGTCTGGAGATTCCTTGGTCACACAGCTGGCTTCTCGTCCCACTCAACTTCTTCACAGGGCGGTTGCCTTGCTACTTCATCTCACTTGCTCAAGCTTCTTGGATTTCATCACGAAGCCCTCCAATAACTTGAGACTGGTTCGACCTTGAACCTTTCTACAATCCTCCATGGAATGTAGACCCCTTTTGATTCTTCAAAAGTTTCCTATTTAACAGTTTGAAGTTGTCTTTCCTTCACAGCTTGGTGTTGGATCGATTTCCTTCGAAATTTAGGCTTGAGGATTTAATTGAATAACTTGAGAATATTTTGCAGGTTGCAGTTTGAATAATTGCTTGAATGTTCAGGTATGTAAGGTTACCCTTTTCTCAAAGTGATTCCTCAGCCTTTTATAGTGAACTTTCAAAAATCTGCCCGTTGAAGAGATAGGCTGATCTTCAAAAGTCACCTGTGTTCGTTGGCTTGTCTTGTTGCAGTCCTTGATGTTGACATTCCCTCGTATTAAATGAATGTTCAGCTTTTCAGAGTCTGACACGAGGTGCAGTGCTTCCCATTGGTTTATTGCTTTTGCACGCTTCTGGAACTAAACACTTTCAGACATGGCAGCATGGAAGTATTACTTGATTAAGTAATATTCTTGACTTCTATGCAACGGATTCTTTTCAGTTGTCTTGACTTGACTGCAGTTCTCTAACTTCCCCAGGTGACTTCGAGTTAGCTTCCAATCAATGGATGATTCATCTGTCACTTCAACTTGAGACTTGGCTTCTTGAGTTGACTTTACTGATACTTCATACAGCTGTATCCCAGTTGATATTCCTTTAGTCGAGTTCTTGACTTCTCCTCCTTGCCATACTCAGTTGTTTCACAATAGAGTCTTCATTTCAGTCTGCAGTTGACTTCTTGTATATCCAGGCATAGCTGACTTGACTCACTTGTACAACCCTATCTATTACAATGCAAATTACAAGGAAAATGGGGTGCCAACTTTCTAGTCTAAGTTTTACATGGCATTCATCAAAATCTAAACAATAAATTTCCCAACATAGTGCACTGGGGAATTGGTGGCATTAATCGCCCTCGTCATATCCAAAATATCTAGGATAGGAGAGATCATTATTGAAGAGGACTCTCTTTGGCCCATTCGCAGTTGTTTCTCATGCAGCTATTTGGATTTTTGGATAGCTTGCCTCAGTTCAGCCTTCTCCACTGCAACAACATGGTCTATTTCTTCCACATCATTGTCACTGCTGGCTGACTATTGGGCATGTTTTGGGAATTCTGTGAGGAAATAGGTGTGAGGTTTGAGAGATTCCTCGACAACCTTTGCCTTAGCCTTCTCCTTTGCTATCTCCTCGTCCTTTTTCTCGTATAGAATTGTGTAGCAAAAGTCTGGACCGAGTGCGGAACTGACAATAACATTCCCTTTAAAGCTTAGAAGCTATTTTTCTTCTTCTATAAATTCAGGACTCTGGAATTGATGCCCGGCATAGCTTAATTTCAAGTTTCTCCAGATCCTCAGCCTTTCTTGAATATCAGGGTAAGCAAGAGACAACATCACAAGATCATCGTCCTCCTCCTGTATAGGCTGAAGGGGAGCCCTCTCCTCCTCAGTGGTTCTTGCATCTTTTTGAAGGGAGTGGACATCTAACTCCTCACCTTGGTCAGTTGTGCTCACTTATTTTTCTTCTGTTGTCTCTCGGATAGTTGTCTCATCCATACTCTGCTCATCTCCACCAGCAGTCTCCTCTACTTCACTTGTGGTCTCCTCACCACCTTTCTTTTGCACAGAGCAGTCTTCCTCAGCAAACTCCTTCACCAGTTTTGTGCCAGACTCGGCTGGATTTTCTAAGGCGGATCTTCTCATCAATCTCCTTCTCTTGGTTTTAACCAATGGAACTTCGGGTTCCACAACATCTGGTTCTTCAGCTGTGAAAGCTGATTCTCCCAACTTCAGTTTCTTTGCTGCAACTGGCTTCCTCGGTGAAGCTGAGCGTTCTTTTTCATGACTGTACAAGGTGCAGGGGATTCGTTCTCAGTCTCGGCTACTAGGGCAGGTGTGGGGTCTTCCACGGCTGCAAGGGCAGGTGCAGGGTTTGCTGCAGTAACTTTCTTCTTCTTCTACACAGGCTTCGGAGATGGACCCTTTGCAGTTGCAACAGTGTTCTCGGGGACAGGGTCAACTGACTCGCCTTCACTCTTGTCAGCACTTCTTGCATGGGCTTACCTCTCAGCAGCTGAGAGGTTAGCCTTGAACATTGGGTACTTCAGAATATTTGGATGTAAATGCTTCATCACAACAATGACAAGGATAATCTAAAGGCTTTTGATGCTAAAGCTGATGAATGTATCTTTTTGGGATACTCAGCTGAAAGCAAAGCCTATAGAGTGTTGAACAAGAGGACTATGGTCGCAGAAGAGTCTATTCATGTGGTTTTTAATGAACCTAATGTGAATGGAGAAGACATTGAAGAATTAGCTGATAAGCTTAATCAGCCAACTATGCAGAAGAATCCTTATGTTGAAGCTGAAGCAAGAGTAATCAATCTAGATGAAGATGAGATAGCTGAATCTCAAAGACAACTGGAAAATCTGCAGCTGAATGATAATGAAAGAGCTGTTTATGATAACACAGCTGCGAGACAGCTGAACCCAGCTGATTTGCTTCAACCTGATGTGAGATGGCTGAGAGACCATCCACCAGAGCTAGTCATTGGAGATGTGAGAGATGGTGTAAGAACCAGATCCAGAGCTTAGCAAGAATCAATGTTCACTTGTTTTATTTCCCAAATAGAACCAAAAGATGTGTCTCAAGCATTGGATGACACACATTGGATTCAAGCCATGCAAGAAGAACTGAATCAATTTGAAAGAAATAAAGTATGGGAATTGGTGTAGAGACCAACCAATCAGAATGTTATTGGCACAACATGGGTCTTCAGAAACAAGATGAATGAAGAAGGATATGTGGTAACAAACAAAGCAAGATTGGTAGCCAAAGGGTATTGCCAAGAAGAGGGAATAGATTTTGATGAAACATTTGCTCCTGTTGCAAGACTAGAAGCAATAAGGATGTTTCTTGCCTACGCTGCACACAAGAACTTCATTGTATATTAAATGGATGTGAAAAGTGCATTTTTAAATGGACTGTTAGAAGAAGAAGTCTATGTTGAGCAACCTCCAGGCTTTGAGCAGAAGACTCTTGGAGACAAGGTGTACAAGCTCAAGAAAGCATTATATGGATCAAGCAGGCAGGCAAGAGCATCGTATGATACATTGTCTCAATTTCTAACTGACAATGGATTCACCAAAGGCAAAGTGGACAAAACACTCTTTAGAATCCAAGATGGAGAGAGTATACTGCTAGTTCAAATATATATGGATGATATCATTTTTTGATCCACAAATAAAGAGATGTGTGATAAGTTTTCAAACCTCATGCAAGGAAAATTTGAAATGAGCATGATGGGAGAGCTGACTTTCTTCCTAGGATTTCAAGTTAAGCAATTGAATGATGGAACTTTCATAAGTGAAACAAAGTACACCAGAGATTTAATGAAGAAATTTGGTATAGAAGAGAAGTCTTATGTGAAAATACCAATGAACACATCAGTCAAGATGGACATGAATGCAGATGGTAAGGCTGTAGATCAAACAAGATACAGAGCACTCATTGGATCACTGCTCTACTTAACATCAAGCAGGCCAGACATCACCTTTGCAGTAGGTGTATGCGCAAGATTTCAATCTGCACCACAAGAGAGCAAAATGACTGCAGCTAAGAGAATCCTAAGGTATTTGAAGGGATGCCAAGAAGTCGGCTTATGGTATCCAAAGGAAGGTGGATTCAAGCTAATTGGTTACTCAAACTCTGACTATGCTGGATGTAGAGTTGACAGGAAGAGTACTTCAGGTATATGTCAAATGCTTGGAAACAGATTGGTTTCCTGGTTTAGTAAGAAGCAAAACTCAATAGCCACATCCACAGCTGAAGCAGAGTACATAGCTGCGGGCAGCTGTTGTGCCCAAGTTTTATGGATGAGACAGCAGCTGAGAGATTGTGGAATTGAAGAAAACGAGATTCCAATTATGTGTGATAACACAAGTGCTATTGCAATCACTCAGAATCCTGTGTTGCATTCAAGAACAAAGCACATTGATGTCAGATATCATTTTATAAGAGATCATGTTGAAAAGAAAGACATCATTTTGGAGTATATCCCAACTGATAAACAGTTAGCTGACATATTCACCAAGCCCTTATGTGAATCAAGATTTGAAGAGCTTAAGCATGAGCTAGGGCTAATTAAGCTGAGTTAAAACTCAGAAGACTCAATAAGAAGAGATGGAAGAGAGGAAGTGAGAAATGAATCAGTTTTTCACATCAGATAAGTGAAACAACCATATCGGAAAGTCAGCTATATCGAGTTAGCTGACAGCTGAGTCGCTTAATGAAAAGAGAGAAGAAGAGTTAAGTCATTTATGAAATAAGCTGAGTCATTTATGAGCTAAGTGACAAAAATGCAGTCGTTTTAAATGAGCTGGAATGTTTTTAAGGATGACGTCAGTGTAATAATGATGCAGTCAAAAAGCTACGGTAAGCATATGATTGGATATAAATACTGCTGCATTAAATGCGAGGAATTAAATGCGGTTTGACGTGCTAAATTTGAGCCGTTGATCTTGATCAAATTTCAAAATCCAAAAACCCGTCCTTTCATAACCCTTATATACGATTTTCAGTCTTCTCTCTCACACTTTACTGAAAACTGTTCATCTTCAGAGCAAGTTCATTTCTCTCTCGCAAACCCTACGAGTTGTCAAGCTTATCAAGTTTTATTCGGTAAAACTCTCTGCAAATGGCACCAAAGTTCGATTTTGTTAAGCTGTCAAAGCAAATCCACTCTGGATCAACCGTGGATTTTGAAGGGATGGTAAAGCAGGGTTCAGATAAAACCCTAGTAAAGAAAATAGCTGATATGCTAGAAAAGTCCGGTCTTAGGCCTTTTCTTACTATGGAGTACTCGCTCACCTACCTTGAAGAGGTGGCGCAGTTCTATGTAAACGCTGAGGTGCAGGACGAAGGTATTAAGTCCTCCATCCACCGCAAAGACATAATGATTACTACTAAGGACCTTGCGGAGCACTGTTTCCTGCCGTCTGAGAGTATGACAGAAATAAACGAAGCTGGTGTTAACTTGGCTGCTGCATGGAGAGAAGTAGCCAAACCAGAGTATGCTGCGAAGGTAGTTTACACAGCTGAGAAGAAACTGATGAAGGACAACTATCACAAGTTGATGGATGTCGTTGCAAAGTGTGTAGACATGAAGTTTGGCAGCTTCAATCATCTGTCAAAGACCAAGCTGATCGTCATTGCTGCGATCATGGAAGATAAGAAAGTCAACTGGGCTGAGTTTGTGTACAGCAGACTCTGCCAGAATGTTGGGAACAAATCGTACAAGGAAGATGGATCCTTTGGAGGATCACTCGGATATGACCTAGTAATTGACCATCTGATGGAAGTGAAGGGCATTCCCCTTCAACATGGAAAGACTTTCCATGTAAACAAGAAGATGTTCAGGGCTAATCTTTCAGGAGCCCAGAAGAGAGCCCATGCCAAGAGGGCGGATACAAGTGAGGGGGAATCAGCTGACACCGAGGACACAGCTGTTACCTCCCCTTCCAAGAAGAAAGCTGCAAAGAAGAAGGCTGCCCCTACAACAAAGAAACAGGATGCACCTGCCCCTGCAGCCGAGTCACCTTCCCGAGCAGCCGTGTCTCCTGCCCATGCAGCCGAGGCTGAGAAGGAAGCCCAAATCCCTTCTCCAGCCATACGCAAGAAAAGGAATGCTAAGCCTAGGAAGGCAGCTCTGTCCAAGAAAGATGCTGACCCCGTAGGGAATCGGAAAAGCGGACAAAGAACCAGAAATCCCTCTAGTTAAAACCAAACGAAGAAGGCTAGTCAAGCGTTCAGAGCGTGAGAAAGCATTTGAACCGCCATGCGGTGGAGAAAGCTTCTATCTGCGACACTCGGGAAGTGCGGTCTCTGAAGTAATAGATGAAACAACCAAGTCTGCTTTGAGGGTGATCGTGAGAGGCCCAAGAAGACCAGTTTGTGGAAGAGGACGGTGAGGAAAAAAAAAGTGAGACATGAATCTTGATTGAAAAAGTTTTCTCTCCACCTGCTACTGACGCTGCTGGAGGAGAAGAGAAACAGAGCATGCTACCTTCCATTCCAGAACAACAAGGACAAGAAGAGGAGGATGAGGATGATGATGTTATCGTACTTTCTCTTGTATATCCAGATATCCAGCGCCGTCTACGTGAGTGGAGGGCGTGGAAGCTAAGTCACTCAAGGGAGCAGTTTGAATGCCCTGAGTTCATAGAAGAAGAGGAGGAGTTGTTCGAATTTCTCCGCATCACCAAAGTTGTTCGGGCCCTTGATGAAGACAACTGCTTGAACATCTTGCAAAATTTTCAAGGAGAAGGCTCAAGCTAGAGCAGCTGAGGAAGATGAAGCTCTCGAGAAAGCCAGTATATGTCCTCTTACTGGAACTCTGGAACACATTCACCCTCATATAGATGTGTTGTCAGAGAGTGATGAAGATATGGATCCTGTTGCTGCAATGGAGAATTCAGACATGCAGCAAGCTATGAGGGAATCCATGGTGTTGCATGAGCAACACATGTTTGAAGGACCAGGAGAGTCCTCACAATCTCTCCTGCAGATAGACCCACTGGGAGTAGTGCAGCAAATTGCCACAGTTATAGCTGCAACTACTTCCCCTGTGCAGTCGGAAGATGGGTCCAAGGGACTTGGCGATGAAACTGGGAATTTGGGCACCCAAGTTGAGCCAACCCCTACTGAAGGTGTGTTATCATCTGCCCCCATGGCTGAGCACTCAACGGAAGCAGACAAGAGTCTGGAGAAGAGTGACCCCATCATCAGTCACTCAGCTGGTGTGCCAGCTGAGGGGAAAACTCACTCCACTACGGCGAGGTCGGAGGATGCTACGGTGACTCACAATAAAGAAAAGAGGCGAAGAGGAAAGCGAAAAAGAACCCCGGTGAGAATGACATTGACGGCTCGGGCGATTCGTCTGTCCCGATTGAGTAAAGCTCAAGAAGTTGAGCATCCCCTCCGTTAACATTCTTTGAATCGAGAAGGAGATTAGTGCACTTCATGACTCCCAGGACAATCGACATATCATTTACGGGATCTGAAGATGAAGCTGAGTCCACTCCCGTTGCACATCAAAAGAACACAGTTGAGGATGTTCTTCCGCAGACGAGTCAGTCGAGTTTTAAAGTTGCTCGTCAAACTTTTAACTTCGATGATGAACCAAGCCCCCATGTTTCATCATCTTCCGGTGACGCTGATGTTGCAGCCGAGGAACAGGTAATTCATTTAGAAAAATCTACTGAGGCCGAAGAAGCTATTAAGACAGTTGAGGCTCAGTCAGCTGGCTAACCTACTCAATAAGGCCCAGCTGGAACTGAGTCATCTGCGCAGGCTCCCAAAGCTGCAGCGATGGGCTCGACTCAACCAGAGACATCACAGGCACAAACAGTACAGTCAATCCCATATGTGTGAGATGATGCCTTTGAGCATTTATTTCCCTTTTCACTTGAGCTGCGAGTGCTAGAGGCAGCGACAACTAAAGAGCAGTGCTGATACAATGTCCGAGAAGATCCAGTTATCCCTACCGACTCCATTATGCCAGTAAACTTTGACTTCGATGCTGAATGGCCGCCAGCTGAATCAGTTGTGACAGATGATATCCATGAAGTCTTCAAGAAAATATGTGAAGAGATTGAGAAGATAGAACGGCATCAAGCCTTATTAGATATACGTCTGGACAATAGAGATGCCAACCTCACAGCAGACTTAAGAGGAATAGTGGTACGGATCAGGGAGTGGTGTCAGCAGCAGAGTGCAATGCTATACGAACAAGTTCAATATTTCAAGACATTGTACAATAAGATGTTTGTTTGGAGTGCTGACAATGCTGATATAAAGCAGAGGATGCAGGCGTATATGGAAAGATTGCATGCCTCCCATACAACTGAATTGGAGTTATTGCGTGAATTTCATCGAGAAGAAATTTTGCGTGTTGAGGAGAACATGATTACAAAGTTCAGCCTTCTCATGGCTGAAATGAAACTGGTGGCAGCTGAATCAAAGGCCACTCGTTCAGAATTTCGAACAGCACATGCCACGCCGGACTCAAGCGTAACTCGGCTCTCGGCGGATGGACTTCATGCTCGCATGAATGTTTCCAGGGGTTCCTCTCTCCTTTGATGATGCCAAAAAGGGGGAAGAGGAATACCTGAGGAAATTGAAGGAAGAAACAACTGATAAGCAAAAGGAAGAAGCAGCCGTTGAGGAGAAGGAGGGAAAAGCAGTTGAGGGGGAAAGGTCAAAGAATTTGACCTTAATGATTGCTGAAACCCCTCAGCAAGGTCATGTCACATCATCCATTATCAGCAAACTTCCAGTGACTTTGCCGATCCAACACTCTGCTGTGCCCATGTCAGAAAAGAGAAAAATTGTGGAAGGAGGGATGAAAGAGATTGAAAGAAAGACGGATGCCCGTGTTCAAGAAGTATTAAAAACTTACGGAGGCATTCCGATAGGGAAGGATCTAGATCTCATTCCAGATGATGGAGACGAGCCAAGATCAGTTGAAAAATTTAAAACTCTCGAATCCGAAGGCTATTTCAAGAATATGTCGTTAGCCCAAGCATGGGATCTATACTGGGAGAAGGGTCTGAAGTTATGCGAAGAAGCTAATAGGCAGCAGACTACCAACGGCCATTCAGCTGGTAAGCAGAAGACTCCCGTACAGTATACACCCAGAGGAGGAGGAAGAAGTGGTGGAGGAAGAGGTTTCCGACCTAGACCTCTACCCAAAAATATCAAATATGTAGATCCAGGTAAGAAGGGAAGGATCTACTGGGCTGGGTACGATGAAGTAGCGAATCTGGAAGTGGCTAGAAAGAATGCTGATTATGTGAAAAGAATAGAAGAAGAAAATAGAAGACAAGACCAGCTATGGGAAGAAAGGAAGAGAAAAGATGTTGTTGCGAAAGAGAGCTTATGAAAAAAGAAGAAAGCGGTGAAGATGAAAGAAAAAGAAAGGAACCTTAGGATGATGACAGTTTGAATAAGAAAGGAGGAGCGTGAAGGAGATGAAGTGTTCTTTGTGAACCCTTCATGTATTTTACTTTTGTAAATACATTGTTGTGTAAGTCATCATCGTACTTTCAATAAAATATTTTGTATTTGTATCTTAGCATAGATGCTTGTAATTTGCTTTGATTTAAATATGCTCTGATACACTTTGTAAACAGTTGTGTAAAGGACAAGAATGATGTGATCAATAAAATGATTGATTCTACGCATGCATTCTTTGTTACTGCATTGTCTGTATGTATCTTTAAGTTTTGGCATCATCAAAAAGGGGAAAATTGTTGGGACATTTATTGGTTAGATTTTGATGAATGCCATGTAAAACTTAAACTAGAAAGTTGGCACCCCATTTTCCTTGTAATTTGTATTGTAATAGATAGGGCTGGAAAAGCTGAGTCAAGTCAGCTATGCCTAGAAATACATGAAGTCAACTGAAGACTGAAGTGAAGACTCCGCTGCAAGATAGCTGAGTACGGCAAAGAAGAAAAGTCAAGAACTCGAATGAAGGTGTATAAGTTGTGAAACAGCTATATGAAGAGTCAACTCAAGAAGCCAAGTCTCAAGTTGAAGTGACAGATGAGTCATCCAAAGATTTGAAGATAACTCAAGTCACCTGGGGAATAAAAGACTGCAGTCAAGTCAAGACAACTGAACGAGATCCGTTGATGAAAGTCAAGAATGTTACTCCGAATAGTAACCTGTTAAAGTTGTCAGAGATAAAGTGTTAGTTCCAGTTGTGTGCAAAAGGAACAAACCAAGGGGAAGCACTACACCAAGTGTCGATATTTTTGCAATCTTTGCAAGACATTAAATACGAGGAAATGTCAACATCAAGGACTGCAACAAGACAAGCCAACAAACACAAGTGACTTTTGAAAATCAGCCTATCTCTTCAACGGGCAAATTTTTGAAAGTTCACTATAAAAAGCTGAGGAATCTCATTGAGAAAAGGTTACCTGAACCACGAGCAAGCAAGCATTACTCAAGCCTAAATCTCGAAGGACATCAATCCAACACAAAGCTGTGAAGGAAAGATAACTTCAAACTGTTGAAAAGGAAACTTTTGAAGAATCAAAAGGGGTCTATTTTCCAAGGAGGATTTTAGGAAGGTTCAAGGTCGAACCAGTATCAAGTTATTGGAGGGCTTCGTGATCAAATCCAAGAAACTTGAGAAAGTGAGTTGAAGTAGCAAGGCAACTTCCCTGTGAAGAAGCTAAGTCGGACGAGAAGCCAGTAGTGTGACTAAGGCATCTCTAGACTGAGTCCAAGGAGCAAGTCAGTTGTGTGATCAAGACTTGTCTCTAGACTGATAACCACTTTGTGAACTGATCAATACTTAGTGGATTCCTCCAGGAGTTGGAGAAGAGAGGATTAGAAGAATTACCCCATCTTCGAACCTCTATAAAAATTATTTGTGTCATTTACATTTCAACACTTTTATATCTGCTGATAAATTTCTATCTAACTGATTAATAACTAAGTGCTAAAATCAAGTGTTAAAACAAGTTTAAAACAAATCAAAGGGTGTTAAGTCTTCCGCTGAAAAACTCAACACAACCAAGTTAAGTTTCAGGTTAAACAGTTGAGTTATTCTATCAACAGCTCTATCGAGTCTGTTGAGTGGCTAACTCTGCTGCATAACCAACTTAGTTGTCCCTCAAGGACTTAGCTGTTTGTGTTAACTCTGTAATATTTTAAAAGGACTAAAATTGAAAAGTTGGTAAGGTTTATTCAACCCCCCCCTTGGGACCTACAATGTTGTAGCTAGGTTAACGTCTTTCTCCATGATCTCCTTCAACCCAAAAGAAGGAAGATGACAGTTGGCAGCCAAATCCGCAGCAGTTATCTTGATGTCAGTGATGTGGACAGAATAACGGATTTCTTCATCGTGAATCTCGGCATTCACATAAAACATCGCCACCTCTTCCAGGTAGTTGTGTGAGTATTCAATCGTGAGAAACTTTTTCACACCGGATTTCTCCAACTTTTCAGCGATTTTCTTAGCAAGGGCTTTGTCAATACCTTGCTTCACCAACCCTTCGAAATCCATGGTAGAACCAGAGTGGATCTTCTCAGCCGTCTTCAGGAATTGGAACTTGAAACTGGAACTTGAAGCTTGAAGCTGAAGCTTCGAACAAAAATAGAAATAGGGTTTTTTCTTAAGGTTGCAGAGAAAGCTTTAGTCTTTGCTTGAGAGAGATGGATGTAGTGTGAGGAGAGAGAAAATGAATTGGAGTATATATGGGAAGTGAGGGGACAATTTTTAGAATTCAAAAAGTTAACGTGATCAACAGTTGAGATTAAGTCTTGAAATCGTATTAATTTCCCTGCATTAAATGCAATAACATTTATATCCAATCATAGGCTAAACGGGTACATGCTTCTTACTGACACCATAATTACTATTGATGTCATGCCCAAAATATTCCCGCTCGCAGAAAACAATCGTGTTTTATCACTTAGCTCTTAAATAACTCAGCTATCTTCCAAAAGTGACTTAACTATGTTTCTCTCTTCTCATAATAATCACTCAGCTGTCTAGCTAACTCGATACAGCTGACTAGTTGTCTTGACTATTTCACTTGGCTGCAAAACAAAACTTTGTTGATTTCCAATTCTCTCTTCTTTGACCCGCTAATTGAGTCTTCTGAGCCTCCTAACTCAGCTCAATCAATCCTAGCTCATTTTTAAGCTCTTCAAACTTTGATTCACATAATGGCTTAGTGAATATATACCACCTAACTGCTTGTCAGTTGATATGTATTCCAAAGTGATATCTTTCTTCTCAACACAATCTCTTATAAAGTGATATTTGACATCAATGTGCTTGGTTCTTGAGTGCAATATTGGATTCTGAGTTATTGCAATAGCACTTGTATTATCACGCATATTTGGAATTTCTTTTTCTTCTATGTCATAGTCTCTCAGTTGTTGTCTCATCCATAACACTTGGGCACAACAGCTGCCTGCAGCTATGTACTTTGCTTCAGCGGTGGATGTAGCTATTAAATTTTGTTTCTTGTTGAACCAAGAAACTAATCTATTTCCAAGAATTTGACAGGTGCCTGATGTACTTTTTCTATCTACTCTACATCCAGCATAATCTGAGTCTGAGTAACTAACTAGCTTGAAACCTCCATCCTTTGGATACCACAAGCCAACTTCTTGGCATTCCTTCAAATACCTTAGGATTCTCTTCTTGATCATCGACTCTCTTTAGGTGCGATTGAAATCTAGCACATACACCTACAATAAAGGTGATGTACGGCCTACTTCTTTGTCAAAGAGCAATGATCCAATAAAGGCTCTATATCTGGTTTGATCTATAGCTTTGCCATCTGCATCCATATCCATCTTGACTGATGTATTCATGGAAATCTTCATTGATGACTTCTCTTCCATACCAAACTTCTTCATTAAATCTATGGTATATTTGGTTTGACTTGTGAAGGTCCCTTGCATGAGGTTTGAAAATTTGTCACACAACTCTTTATTTGTGGATCCGAATATGATATCATCCACATAAATTGAACAAGCAATATACTCTTCCCATCTTGAATACTGTGTCCTATCAACCTTACCTTCGGTGAATCCATTGTCAATAAGAAACTGAGACAATGTATCATACCAGGCTCGTGGTGCTTGTTTCAATCCATACAATGCACTCTTGAGCTTGTAGACTTTATATCCAACAGTTTTCTCCTCAAAACCTGGAGGTTGCTCTACATAGACTTCTTTTTCTGATGAGAATCCATCTACAAAGGATCCAGGCAACACCAAATGCAAGTTATCTCGAGTTCTTGAAGACTATGTAATTGAGTTCTTAAGTTCTTGTATTTGTTTATCATAGATTAGGTATTTATTATTGTTGTTTTGAGTCGTTTTGATATTTTGGAGGCCAAATAAACCTTTAAGGTCACGTCTTAAGTTTATATTTTGAGTTTGGGACAAACAGGGATTAAAGTCGAAGACAAAGTCGAGTTTCAACTTGAAGCACGGGCAGCCCATGAGTATACGCATGGCCCGTGCATCTATGTGAACAAAAATAGGGCTTTTGACTTGACGCACGGAGCCCGTGCCTATACACATGGCCCGTGCGTCTGTGCGGGTCAGTACTGGCAGGGTTTAATATTTGGGTCATAATACTCTCTACATAATTGGTACTGGGCTGATTCAAGTTGCTATGGAAAGATAAGAGAAAGGACTACAACTATTATGAAGACTACAGGAACAGATTCGAAAATCCCGGACGCGTATTTTTGCCCACACATGAATCTTGACTACAATTGAGTTTTCTTTTTGGGTTTGGACTTCTTTTCCTTTCTAGTTTGTTTAGGGTTTGCTTAGAGTTGCCTATATAAGGCAAACGTTTGTTTATTTTTCATAACAACTTTGATATTGAATATTGAATTGAGATTATTCTCTCCAACCCACTGGTTTTTCCAAGAGCTTCAAGATTGTTTATCTTGTTGCGAATTCTAACTTATCAAACAAACTTCCGCATTTGTTTGTGGCGTCTACACATACCGAGGTTCCTGCTTTGCTAACAACGGGTTGAGGTTTCCACCATCTTTAACCAAACTAGTGAAGATCTTGGGTTAACAACATATTTTTGTTCGGTCGTATGCATAGTTGTTGCTGCGGTTCACATCAGTTGGTAATCACAGCCATCTAGCAAGGTTAAATCTATCCTTCTTTCCTTTTATCTTTTGTTTTTCCAGATTTTCTTTTTATCTATAAACCCTAATTCTTCAAGGGTTACCAAAAAAATAAATTGAAATTAAAGAAAAAAACAAAATTCAAAATTTGCACAGAAAAATCAGTGGGTAAAAAAATCATAATCCGCGTGCACAAAAAAAAACAAAAACAACAAAAGAAAAAAATCAAAAATTCTGGAAAATCGGGAATTACAAACACTAGTCTTCAAATTTCATCTTATCAAGATTCGTTGTTTGCTTGGCGATTGTCTTGGTTGTTGAGGCGCACTTGCGATTGACTGATTGGTTTATAATCGTGACAAGTGCGGGTACTTGGAGATTGTGAGTTGAGTGATACACGAGCGTACACACGTGAGGGAGTGAATCAAACATGTCCGAGGAAAACCGACAACCGGCAGATTTAGGTAATAAATTGGATATGGAGGCAATTGCAAACCTCGTAAAGAAAATAATGATCGAGACGTACGGGTATCCCAGAGAGGAGCCGAGAATAGAGGAGCATGTTACTAGGGCGCGGAGGCCTAGGAGGTTCGAATTGGAGGAATGGGCGGATGAGATGGATGATTTTGATTCCGAAAGGGAGCAATATTACGATTCGGGCAGAGGTCAGCGCGGAAATAGGGTTGATATGGGACGTGAGGATGGCAATTTGAGTAACATGAAAATGCAAATCTCCTCGTTCCAGAGAAAGAGTGATCTGGATTCCTAATTGGATTGGGAGAGGAAAATCGAGAATGTGTTTGATTACCAAAATTATTCCGAATTGAAAAAGGTGAAATTGGCATCAACTGAGTTCTCGGATTACACAAGTGTGTGGTGGGATCAATTAATGGTCTCAAGGAGGAGGAGGAGCGAATGGCATGTTTCCACATGGGAGGAGATGAGGAGTTTGATGCGACATCGTTTTGTTCCAAATCATTATTACAGAGGCGTCTATCAAAGGTTGCAGAGGTTGACATAGGGGTCGAAGAGTGTAGAGGATTATCATAAAGAAATGGAGATGCTGATGGTGAGGGCTAATATCGAGGAGGATCAGGAGGTGACTATGGCGAGGTTTATCTTTGGCCATGAGGAATACCAAAGCCTCTTCTTCAATATTTAAGGAGTAGTCAGCCTCACTGTTGTTCGACTAAGTTGGTTCTTTGCACTTGGTTGTGTCAGTTTCGGCAGCCAACATGGCTTTCTTCTTTTCTTGTCTCCTTTCTTTGAAGACTTTTCTTTCCTCCTCATTCCTGTACTTATTGACTGGTGGATAAGGACGGTCAACAACAAAGTGTCCTGGCTGTCTGCAATTCCAGCATAGGTTCTAGGCTTTCTGGGTAGTCAGCTCTGTCAGCTCTTTAATTATCAGCTCTCTGATGGTCAGCCCTCATTGATGATCTATCTTCCTTGGTCTTGGAAGGTGCTGAGTGTCTCCTGGAGGTTTCACCTTTGTTCCTTTTATAGTTTTAATTGAAGAACTTGTTGAATCTTTTTACCATAAGGGCAATCTCCTCTTGGTTAATGGCTTCCTTGGATTCAGCTCTTTTGGATTCTCCATCCATGAGTGCAGGTATCTTGGGTACATCTGTCTCTTCTTGCTCTTTCCTTCTGGAGCTCGAATTCATAAGATTTCAAATCTAAGAATAGCTCATGGTTGGATGTTCTTGTTAGGTCCATGGAGTGTCTCAAGGCCATCACCTTCATTTCCCACTCAGTTGGGAGCGACCTCAATATCTTCATGAACATTTCTTTCTGGGTGTATTCTTTGCCAAGAGATAAGAGCTCATTTGTTCTCTGTGAATCTGGTATCCAGCTGATCCAGAATTTCACCTGCAAGAATTTTAAAGTTCTCAAATTTCTGTACAGCAACAATTAATTTATTTTCTTTAATTTGATCAGATCCTTCACAAATTAAAGTTAGTTTTTCCCAAATTTCTTTAGCTGTTCTACAAGACTTCACTTTGTTGAACATGGCTTTATCGCGGGTTTTATACAAAATGTCATTGGCAATATTATCCAAGTTGTATCTCTTTTGATCCTCGTTCGTCCACTCGTATCTTGTCTTTTCTACCATGGCTGGTCTAGGTGCAACACCCTCTCCTTCAGCAGGAGCAGTACCTCTTGTAGTTGTGTTTACTTTCAAGCTGAAAGATGTGCCTGCATTTGAATCTTCCAGTCATCAAATTATTCGACATTAAACATTAGAATGCGAGTTAGATTTGCTTCCATAATAATAACTTATTTTTGGAAGAAAATATTAAAACAGCAAGTGTTGTATCTTTTGAAAAAGATTGAGATCTAGTTCAGTAACCAGTGCGAAAGGCTCTATGAACCAATCGCTCTGATACCACTTGTAGGTCCCAAGGGGTGACAGTCTAAAGTCTAGAAGGGGGTGTAATTGACTTTACCAAATTTTTTATTTTAGTCCTTTTAAATCAGAGTTTAGTCACAAGTCAACTAGGTCCTTGATGAACAACTTAGTTGACCTTCATAGTAGAGTTAGTCTCTCAACAAACTCGGCTGAGCTATTGATAAGATAACTCAGCTGATTCAGTTAACTATTTAGAAATTCAGTGGACTTGGTTTTACATCGAAGGACTTTCACCCTTTGATTAAAATAAGTTCTCAACTCTTGTTTTAAGTTAAGTTGTTATCAGTTGACTTAGCAAATATAATAAACAACAAGAAAGATATGCAAGAAATTAAATGATGAATGTAAAGGACACAAAACAATTTTTATAGTGGTTCAAGGATGGGGTAATTCCTCTAATCAACTCTTCTCCAACCCCTGGAGGTAATCCACTAAGTAACGTGATTTTGTTATAAAAGGACGGTAGTCCGAGACAGCCTTGATCAAACAGTTGGCTTCTCTTGGGACTCAACTTCTTCACAAGACGGCTGTCCTACTACTTCATCTCCTACAGACTTTTGGATTTGTTCACACAGCACTCCAACAAGTCCAAAGCTTCTCGTTCGAACTGGAACCTTACTACACTTCCTTCAACCTTGGATGTGTAGACCCCTTGTCTTTAAACAAGATTTCCTCTTCCACAGTTTGAAGTTGTCTTTCCTTCACTGAGTGTATTGGATCGATTTCCTTTGAGTTTTAGGCTTGAGGATAGTGTTTGAATGATCGAGAGCATTATGCTCAGATTGCTTGCTTTCTTTTGTGTGTCTCAAATTGCATAAGTGTCTTCTCTCTTGTATTCCTCAGCCTTTTTATAGTGCCTGTTTGAAAAATATACCTGTTGAAGAGATAAATGTATTTTTTAAACTATATTTTGAGGTCATTGGCTTGTCTTGTCTTGTAGCATTGATGTAGACTGATCATGGTATTAATGATCTGCAGCCTTGCCTGACTCTCTGCAGGTTTGGAGGAACATCCAATTGGTTCATAGTTTTTCGCACTCTTTCAGCAAAACAACTTTATTGTCTGTAGTCTGTTAGTTTTCTCTTTCAACAAACATTTGACTTTGTTTGACAACGGATCTCTTCAGATTTCTTGAGTCATTTTTGTTGCTTAATCTCTTAGACAGTCATATCCACATATCTGGGAGTGACGCAGCTGTCAGTCTACTGACTGAGATAACTTTTTTGGAACTTGACTGAGACTTGACTTCACTTCACTCAGCTGCCACACAACTGATTCTTCATATTGGTCTCCAATCGACTTCTTCAATCTTCAACTTGGTTGCTTCTACTCAACTAATAGAACCTTATCCATTACAAGTTGATTTACAATAGAATTGGGGTGTCAACTTCCTAATCTAAGTTTTACATGGTATCATCAAAATCTATTACATAAATTTCCCAATAGTGTTGCACCTATCAAAAAATGAGTTTCCTAATACTCGAAGCCTTCGAGGTACCCTTCCGAAAACCGAGAATATCGAACTCCTCATGCTCATCTACCCCATAAGTCAGAGTTTGATAAATCACATTCAATTCATCAATAGTAAGCTCTCTTGACTCATTAGCCATTCTAAATCAAATTCCTTTTTCAAATCACCAACTCAAAGCTACTCAAAAAATTCAAGTGACAATACCACATAATATGGCCAATTCCCATTCAACAATACATCCCAATCAAGTTGCCCACATAAACAAAAATCATTCAATAGTCCCAAAGTAGTAAGGCAATGTTCATCAAAATACCTTGTCAAAATTTGGTCTTTGATGAAGAGATTCTCCCAATGAGCCCGGTGAATCTTGTTTGTGAGAACAATGTTGGAGAACTCTGGTTGATTCATCTCATATTCCGGCTCGGGTTCCGGAGTTGGCTCCCTCCTTCTTCTTGTGTTTCTCCTAACTCCACATTCTCTTCCTCTTGAACCATGGATATGGGAGTGAAGCTTTTAGAGTTCTTGAAATGTTTAAAGATAATTCCCCCAAACTTGAAGAAGAACAAGAGAAAGTTGAAAATTGGAAGAAATTTATGATGGGTTTCTTGAAAGAGAGAAGTATGTTAACCCTAGCTTGAAGATTTGAAGTAGGATTTGAAGGATTTTGAAGATGGAATTGAGTATTTGTAAGGAAACTTTTGGCCCTATGGTTTGGAAAGGAAGAAGTGGGATAAATTTGGCGTGTTTTAGGTTAAAAAGGGAAAGAAAAAATAGGCCCGAACGGAATACAAGGGTCATGTATTAATACACAGTCAACACATGTATTTTGCCTGATGCGTCTATTCTCTGTTGTGACCGAATACACGACCATGTATTAATACACAGACAACCAGTGTATTCGATCTCTATTTTTGCAAAATACACGGCCTTGTATTTTTACACGGTCGTGTATTCAGTTTTTCTATTTTTCACTTTTTTTTTTCAATAAACCCGGAGTTTATCATGACGCCTTCTACACAATAACTCACAAAAATAAAAATAAAAAACTAAAAATTAAGTTAGTAAAAATCAAAAATCAAATTGAACAAGGGCGATTAAAAAATTGGGTTGCCTCCCGAAAACGCTAAGTTTTACGTCCTTAACCAGACACCTGATTTTCTTACTGCTTCCTCTGAATTGTTTCAGTTGTTGTCTTTGGGCCCTCATCTTCTGTACCACTCCTCATATGAATGACATTGCATTGTTCTCGTGGGTTAAGTTTTGTATTACTTGGGAATTTGCCCTTTTGATGTTGGCCTTCCACTGTTGTAGCGATTTGGGCCACCTGCGTCTCAAAAAACTTCCACCTTGCATTGACGTTCATGTTTAGCTGAACAACTTGTTCCTCTATTCTTTCTATTTTAGCTCGTTTTTATTCAACCTATTTCTTGTCACTCCGATAAACGTGGCTATCATCTCCTCTACATACATTTTCTTTTCACTTGACTCCACTCTGCCTTGATATTCCACATTAAAATCGAGAGGTGGCTGCAAAACATTTCGATTAGTAGCATAAGAAACGTTTTGTGGTTTCGCGGCCCCGAATGATAATGTGTGGGTGTCTGATTGTCTGGTTCTGCCTATTCGCCCCCGATGGGTGCTTCTCTTTATTTCTGTTGCTCACACCATCCCTGTTGTTCCCCTCCATCATTGCTTTTGATTTTTCCTTAACTGTTTTGCTATCTTTTCGATCTCTAAGCCAATGGGTATTGGTCAGATAGATCTGGAACGTGTGATCATGCACTACCTGCACTCAACAAAAAAAATGCTTCAATTAAGATTAAACTACATATTACTATATCTATGTAGAATCTTTCAATCCCCGGCAACGACGCCAAAAACTTGGTAGTGAAAATCTTTTCACTATACCGCAAGTGTACGGTGTAGCTAGCAGACAGCAGCGAGCAAGGTCGTATTCCTTAGGGATTGAATACGAAACACGTAGAGGACAGTAAATATCATATTTCAATCTTATTGAAGTGTTAGAAAATCAAGAAGTTGTTACCTAACTAATCCTAAATTATCAAATAAAATATCTAAAATTATTAAAGACCCGAACTCCACAAGTTTTCAACAAATACGAAAGCATCCCTAGGAACATAAGCTTAACATGCTTCTTAAATATTAATTCCAATTAATGTTTCATCAAAACCAGTTTCTGTGTATCTATGGTTCAATTCCTAAAGTAGTTTATTCCCTCTCCCGAATGGCACATAAACAGCTGATTAATACCAATTGCTAGTATCCCTACTAAACAATTAATATTAACTCCCAAAAGATCTTAGAATTTGAAGTACTCCCCACAATAGTTATAGGTCTCCCGACTCAATCCCCGTTTATGAACTTGTTTTCCATAAGTTAGAACTCATCTCCCAAATTACGAACTAAAAAATAAGGCATGCAAATTATTGATCAGATAATCAACACGAAACAAGCACTCGAATTCATAAATAGAACACAAGAAACCAATTAAGAAAACAATCAAATTAGATTTAACATGAATCCACAGTTTTGATTATGCCCTAGGATCAGAAAGTTTAGTCCAACATATTTGACAACAAATTCATCGGCAAACTTGAAATCAAATAGTTTGACATCGAATCAAGTATGAAAAAGATATATAAACAAAGAGGATAAAACCCTTCTTTTTAGGATGAATCCTTCTTCAAAGTCTTGAACCATTGTGCTTTTGTAGATGCGAAAGGTATTGTGGCGTTTTTCGTTTAATTGTGTTTCTCTCTCAAAATTATGTAAAATTGTGTATTTTCAGGTGTGAAATCGTGTGTTGAGGTGTAGGGCTTGGTCTTCCTTTTATAGATTCTTTGAGAGATCACTGGTAGAGTCCTAACGAAATTAGGAAACTGTGACACCCACCCCTACTACTACATTACCTAACAATGTAAAAAGAGATATTTGACAACATAAACCCTATATACCTGTATAAATATTTTTTGTCTCTGTGACATTTTAACAACAAACAAGTAAAATCATTTTAATTTCAAGGAAACGACAAACCCTGTCCATCAGCCAAAAGAGATAACAAACCCTGATATTAAACAAAATAGACATCCATGTGACCAACCACATAGACCACATCACAAAGCTATTTACGAGTACATATTTACATCAAAGTTTTCCAAAAGAGAGTACAATACTAAACCAAAATATAATACAAGACCAAAAAGGAAAAATGATCCATCAACGTAGCCCAACAGGTCGTCATCCATGTACACTATCATCAATAACCTGTAGAAGATCCAGCAGCCTGCCCAGTAAGTAAATGAAATCAAGCATCGCCAGACTCACCTACAATGCATGAACTACGTGAGCTAATGCCCAGTAAGCGAAAATCATGCATGCTAAAAGAACAATGTAATACAAATGCAATGCATTCGGAGATATTTTACCAAAAGTGTGCAGGATGGGTTGAAACATTTTATTCAGAACCATTTCTTTTCATTGGGCCTTTGACCTACCTGCTATTAACCGGAGATAGCTCAACACAATACCAATATTCACATAGCCATAATCAAATTGACACTTCCTAGAGCCATCTCCTGGGACCACTTGAGGTCCACCCCCTGTCTTCCCCAATGATACCTCATGAGTCTTTCCCCTGACGTGTCAATAAGGATACAGTCAAGTGGTCCACCCCCTCGTGACCATCATAGGCACACCTCCTATCAACCCATATGATCCTCTGAGAAGTAGCACTCACTGCACCTTAAAATATATCATAAAAGCATGCCTTGGTGCACTAGCAGTGGCCAACCAAAACCTCTTATTTTTAAAGAAACATATGTCGTGCATGCCTCATCTCAACAATGATCATATGTTTGCATGCACGTGCAAATGCCAATAAATGACATGCTAAATGAAACAATAATCACCACACTCCAATATCAACCAAGCAACATATGAATGTCAAGGTTTCCGTTATGTATCCATAAAGATACAAGAATCACATTTAGTATTGATAAAGCAGGAAATATTATGTTCATGCATTGTAGTTGCATATGGATTTTCACTTACATTAGACAGCTCACGCTTCATTTACAAGTCCATCAATTGTTCCTTCCCAGTTGCGATTCTGAATAATCTATAATAATACGAATTATTAACTTTTAACACTCAATCAACAAGTTTACAACAAGTTTACTACACCTAACCTTACAAAAGGACATCAATGTTAGATAAATATTTTTATCGTAATTTTGATGATTTCATATAATTGAGTTTTATACCAAAACAATGTCCTTAAATGTTGTCCAAGTACTTCAAAATGATTTAAAAGATTTTTACTTATTTTTTGGAGTATTTCTTGAACTTTATTTTTGACAAGAATCGGACAACTCCTCTGTTTTGAGGTCAACCGATCGCCCTAGAGGGAAACCCGTACCTGAAAGTTTGTCAAAATAGAGAACAACCTATTTGTTGAAATTGGGGAGGTTAGCCGGTCGACTGGTGGCTGAATGTTGGTTTTTCCATTTTCTGTCTCTGGTTCGAGAGAGACCGGTTGAACATGAGGTCAACCGGTCCAACCCCAACCTGGACCGGTCCAAGGCCTTGATTTTCAAGCGTATTTCATTTTTAAATGTATTTTTCATATTAGAGGTCAAACAGTCGACCTAAGGTTTTATCAGCAAACTATTCGTTGCACAGCCGACAGCTTTTCATGAAATTGTGGGATTGATTTTTAACAGCTATATTCTCCATTTAATATGCAATTTTTTACAGATTTCAACCTCCAAGAAGGAGCCTATTTCTGGGATTCAAATCCAAGAGCTCTCCTATAAATACTTGAAGGCTTGAAGGATCAACACAAGACAACATAATACAACACAGCGAGAAAAATCTCTACAAATATTTTGTTCTTCTCTTTCAATATTCTTGTTGTATTAGCCTAAGCTTATCATTTTCACATCTTTGCTTATTAGGCTTTCCTTCTTGATTAGACTTGCACTTTTGAGTTGTAATATTTCTCTTAAAGTGTAATCTTAATTGTATTTGTAACATCATCCAAAACAAGAAATTCTTGTTAGTGTTCTTTTGGCAAGAACACATTTTGTTGATTTGATTGAAAAGCTTGGTGCTTTTCGTGTTGAAGAGTTTGGTGCTCTTCGAGGTGTTGAAGAGTTTAGTGCTCTTCGAGTTGGAAGATTATGGTGATCTTCATAGGTGTTATTGTAAGAAGAGTTTGGTGCTCTTCAGGGTAAAGGTTGTAATAGTTTGGTATCTATTAATAAACTTTTTCCTTTTTCGAAATCCATTTCGGATATACCGGGTGGTAGAGGATTAGGCCCTAGGTCGGTTGAACCTCTATAAATCATCGAATGATGTTTACATTTTTGCACTTCTATTTTGGTCATCATTCTCATATTCGAAAAAAATGGCGAAATTTGGAAAATTGGGATAATCTATTCATCCCCTTCTAGATTATCGTAGCCACTTGGACTTATAATCAACTATGTACGAACCCACTTAATTGATTCAGCTACATGTAAAGCCCCTTTCTGAACTTGGCAAATAATTGATTCCCAATTAACTATTGTTATTATTACAAGTTTTTTTTTTCACCTTACTGAATTGAATAACGACATGCTGAAAGATAAATTTTCTTTAAGGTAATGCATCTCAAAAGTTTTTATTTCCCTAATTTCCATAGAAATTCACTGGTTAACTAATTTACTGGATAACAACGTTCTTTATTAAAGTTAACAATATTAATCTGTACCACCATTTTAAGTTTTCTAAATTTACTATCAAAGCTCTCTAATTCTTAAAACCGTAAGATACTAATTGTATCAGAAAATAAAAATAAGAAATACCTCTACAAGGCCATCGAGAATCTCCCGCACGAGAAGACTGCGCGTATGAGCAATATGGATATGATAATGTTATCTACTCATCTGGTTAATTGAATTTATCCTTATCTTATTTTAGTAAAGGTAGGCAGTGGTGTGTAAACAAGTATATTAATCCTATGTTTCTTAATTAAGAAAGTCAGTCAGGTATATTCCACATGTTTATATTTAAAACTCCATACATGTATTTAAGTATTAGTATAAATATTTGGTTATATTTATTATATATATATATATATATATATAGGGACGAATCTCGTGTGGCAGCCTCTTACCGTGTGGCAGTGTGGATTGATCCCATCCATCCACACCTTTTATTCAATGATCCAGATTGCTATTAAAAATAATTGATTTATCAATTAATTAATAGGTGGAAAGGGCATAATAGTAACTAGCAAAATAACACAAATCACGCCCATATAATCAAGGGATTAATTAATATTACCTTTCCATAACTGAAATTGTGCACCATTTTAATAGCGTAAGTGTACACCATTTAATAACTGACTGTACACCATTTTATATCTAACAGTGCATCATTGTATAACTAATTGTACATCATCTAAATTAACTATAAAAATAAAATGGTGTAACCATCTTCCCATTTAATAACTTAATTGTGCACCATTTTATATTTAACTAGTGCATCATTGTATAACTAATTATACATCCTCTTTTTTTTTTAGTACAATAGGGGAACTTGGGGAGGGAACACACGCACCCGTATGAGATCGAACCCGGGTCATTCACTCTTACAACACATGTCTCAACCACTAGAGCACAAGGTTGATCTCTAATTATACATCATCTAAAAACCTATAAAGACAAATTGGTGTAACCACCTTCCCATAATGACGCCCTATAATCATGGATGTGATAAAGATCATATTTCCATAACTGAATTATGCACCATTTTAATAGCTGAACTGTGCACATTTAATAACTGACTGTGCACCATTTTATATCTACAGTGCATCATTGTATCACTAATTGTACATCATTGTGAGTAAACCACAATTGAATGAAAAGCGGGAACAATCATAAAATCAAATCCCATAAAAATCGTTGGGATTGAATGGTATACAATTAGTTATACAATGATTTAATGTTAGATATAAAATGGTGTACAGTCAGTTATTAAATGGTGTACAGTTCAACTATTAAAATGGTGCACAACTCAGTTATGGAAACGTGATATTCATCAATCCCTTGATTGTAGGGGCATGATTTATGGCATTTTGCTAGTTACTATTATGCCCTTTCCACCTATTAATTAATTGATAAATCAGTTATTTTTAATAGTAATCTGGACCATCGATTAAAAGGAGTGGATGGATTAGATTAATTCACATTGCCATACGGTAAGCCTCCTGCCACATTTGATCCTAACCCTATATATATATATATATATATATATATATACCTCAATGATCAGATGCATGTACTTATAAGTTATACCCATAGCTTTGAACTGCACATTATAGTTATATTCAATGACGTAGCCAGGAATTATTATGGGGTGGGTCAATACACGAAATTGGGGTGGATCAGATAAAAAAGACTAAAAAAATACACATAAATATCAACTAATTTTTTTAAAAAAACAATTACCTAGTAAAAAATTGTTTTTTTAAAAAAAGGGGCGTCTCGGGGCCCGGATTGACCCCCCTTCCTCCACCACTGGTTATATTAGGAAATCATTCTTATCACGTAAGTATATGTAATATAATTAAACATATAGCTAATATATGAAATTATTATTACTATATTATTATTAATACTTCCACTAATATTATGTCTATTCTTACTATTAGGATTCTTATAATATATATACATATATATAATTTATAATATATGACTTTGTTTCATATACTATATTCTTCAATATTCACCTAAATGCTCTTCACCTTAAGTTACCGCGTGTAACCTTACAATTCTCGTACTTCAAATATTACCACGTGAAAACTAATATATTTGATAGTTTCACACCTAATTATCTGACAACTAATAACTATAAGTGAGTTCCACAATTATAGAACTAGTCATGTCGTATAAAATAATCAGATAATGCCAATAGCACAAAAGCAACGTGTAATGTGTGAACTATATTAGCCTAGTGAGTAGTGAGAGGCTAGGGTATTACATCCTCCTCTCCTTATAAAACTTTCGTCCCCAAAATTTTATTTACCAAAATAGGTTCGGATACTTAGCCCTCATCTCGTTTTCTCTTTCCCAAGTAGCTTCTTCTACTGATTGATTTCTGTAGGTCCCAAGGGGTGTAAGTGTAAGGTTTAGAAGGGGGGGTTTGAATAAACCTTACCAAATTTTTGATTTAGTCCTTTTAAAAGTTGAGTTGATACTACACAATTTGTGTCCTTGGTGGATGACTAATTTAGTTAATCAATAGAGTTAGTCTCTCAAAGACTCAACTGATTTGTTGATGGAATAACTCACATTTAAGTCTAAATTAACTCAACTGTGGTTTGTTTTTCGCGGAAGACTTAACACCCTTAAGTTTGGTTAAGTAGAGATTTAGAGCTTGATTTAGTACTTAGAGATTATCTAATGGATAGCAAATATGTCGTGAATTAAATAAATATGATGCAAGAATTAAAGTCTTTGAAATGTAAATGACACAATAAGATTTTTATAGAGGTTCGAAGATGGGGTAATTCTTCTACTCCTCTCTTCTCCAACTCTGGAGGAATCCATTAGGTATTGATCAAGATACAAAGTGGTAAATGATCCGGATACAAGTTTTGATCACACACTGGTGACTTGATCATTTGGGACTCGATCCGAGACGACTTGATCACTCGGTGGCTTCTCGCACGACTCGGCTTCTTCACAGTATTTGCCTTGCTACTACTGACCCACTTGCTCAAGCTCTTTGGATTTGATCACGAAGCCCTCCAAAAGCTCAAGACTTGGTTCGACCTTGAACCTTCCTACAATCATTCGTGGAATGTAGACCCTTGATTCTTGATAATTTCCTCTTCAACCGATTGAAGTTATCTTTCCTTCCAGGTGAGTGTTGGATTGATGTTCTTCGTAGTGTAGGCTTGAGGATTGAGCGTTTAATAACTTGAGAATATTTCAGGTTATAGTTCGATAATTGCTTGAATGTTTTTGGTTGGTCACATTCTCTCGAGTTATTCCTCGGCCTTTTATAGTGATCTTTCAAAAATCTGCCCGTTGAAGAGATAGGCTTATTTTTGAAAGTCACTTGTGGTCGTTGGCTTGTCTTGTTGCGATCCTTGGAATTGCCATTTCCTTGTATGAATTGTTCTTCACCTTTTCGAGTTCGACACGGTGTAGTGCTTCCCATTGGTTTATTCCTTTTGCACGCTCCTCGGGGTGAGCACTTCGAGAAAGGTAGCATGGATATATTACTTGTTTAGGTAATTCTCTTGATTTACGTGCAACGGATCTTTTTGATTATCTCGACTTGACCGCATTTCCTTGCTTTCCCCAGGTGACTTAGAGTCACTTCCAATCATTGGATGACTCTTCATCACTTCAACTTGAGACTTGGCTTTTCTTGAGTTGACTTGGTGATACTCCACTGTTTGCATCTGTTTGCTCCTTTAGTAGAGTTCCCGTCTTCTCTTCTTTGCCATACTCGGTGTCTTGCAATGAGTCTTCCTTCTAGTCTCCGGTTATCTTCTTGCATGTTTGGGCATAGTCGACTTAACTCGGCTTGACCACCCTATTTATTACAATGCGATTTTACAACAAAAATTGGGGTGCCAACTTCCTATTCTAAGTTTTACATGGCATTCATCAAAATCTAAACAATAAATTTCCCAACAATTTCCCCCTTTTTGATGATGCCAAAACTTAAACCATTCAAAAATGTAAATAGCAAAGATACATACTGAGATAGTGTATTCACATAGAATGTATGCGTAGAATCAATCCTTTTATTGGTCATAACATTCTTGTTCTTTTACACAACTGTTTACAAGGTGTATCGAGCAAACATTTGTCTACACGAGAAAAAAAAAAAAGATAAAGAATTTATAGCTTTATTTGAGAAGACTTACATAGTATGTATTTACATAATAAAATACATGAAGGGTGGACAAAGCAACACTTCATCTCCTTTGTTGTCTCCTTCTTTCATCTTGTTCAAAGCATCTTCCGCTCTTCTTCTCTTTTTCTCATCGTCACCGCCTTCTTCTTCTTTTCATATGCCTTCCTGGCGACTTCATCTCTTCTTAATCTCTCTTGTCTTTCCTCCCATAGCTGAGTTTGTCTCTTATTTTCTTCTTCTATTCTTTTCGCATACTCGGCATTACTTTTAGCCACTTGCAAATTGGCTACTTGGTCAAGACAGCCCAGTGAGATCCCTCCTTTCTTGCCCGGATCTACGTACTCAATGTTTTTGGGCGGAGGCCAGAGTCGAAACCTCTTCCTCCACCATCGCTTCTTCCTCTACCGGGCGTGTATTGTCTTGGGGTCTTCTTCTTTCGGTGAGTGACCATGGAGTGACCAGCAGAGTGGCTGCCGGTAGTCTGCCGCACTGTCGGCTTCTTCACATAACGTGAGACCCTTTTCCCGATACAAGTCCCAAGCTTGAGCCATAGACATATTTGCAAAGTATCCTTCGGATGCTAGCGTTTTAAATTCATCAAGCGATCGTGGCTCGGTCCCGACATCCGAGATGGCATAAGTGTCTCTGTCTCTTGGAATGCCTCCATGTTGTTTCAAGATGTTCATAACCCGGGCATCCATTCTTCCTTCCACTTCCTCCATCCCCGCTTCAATTGTCTTTCTCTTTTCCGCCATAGATATGGCAGAGTGTTGGAGTGGCGAGTCACGGGGAGTTTTCTTTGGCGATAATATCATTTGTGACAAGACCTTGTTGGGGGTTTGTGCAATCATCAAGGTCACTTCTTTCGATCCTTACCCCTCAACGGACTTTCCTTTCTTTTGTTTTGACGCTTCCTTTTGTCTTTCCCTTCACAGTGCTTCCTCCACCCCGACGGATCTTTTAGCGCTTTAAAGTATTCCTCTTCCCCTTTTTGGCATCATCAAAGGAGAGAGGAACACTGAAACATATCTTGCAAGCGGGAAGTCGAGCCTGCGATAGTCGAGTTCTGTCTCGAGTCTGCTGCGGAGTATGCAAAGACGAAATTCGGAGCGAGTAAGCGTTGGACTCTTTGAAATTAGCTTCATTTCAGCCATGAGAAGGCTGAATTTTCTATCCATATTTTCTTCTAGGCGTTGGAGATCACTCTTATTTTGCTCGTGCAATGACTTTATCTCGGCGGTGTGAGCTTCATGCATGTGCTCAATGTGTTCTCTCAATTTCATTTTTGCATCGGCATTCTCGGCTCTCCATACCTGACTTGTTGAACAATGTCTGAAGTATCGACTTTTCCACACGCATTGTTCTTTATTGTTGCCACCATTTCGATTCTCGTGTTATGCCTCTCAAGTCGGCTGATAAGGTTGGCATCTTTGTTGTCGATCGCATGTCCATAGAGGCTGGTGCCTCTCCATCCGTTCAATTTCAGCAAATAATGCCTTGAACACCTCCCGAACTCATTTGTTTCTTCCGTTTGCGGTGATGGCCATGCGGCGTCAAAGTCATAGTCAATTTGAGCGATGGTACTGACGGAATGACAGGAGCTGTGTCGTGCGTGGAAATGTGCGAGCTCGTTCTCCGACTCTTCATGGAGGTCGGGTACTCTCAGGAGAAAGGAAATGATTCTACAAAGGAATCATCACGGCCAAGGATTTGTTCAATGATGAGAGGTGCGCGTGAAGTTCCTTTTTGAGTCGAATCTGCTGCGACTTGGGGGCTGCTTGTGATGGACTCTTTCGGTGGGTCATTGTGAAGTGGACCCACTTGCCGAGCCTCATTTGTCTCAACAACTTCGTTGGTCTCATTTGGTTTCTCCAATTGAGTGGGTGGTCTCGGCCTTATCGGAAGCGTCATCGGACGATGATGAGATTTCCATTGGTGGATCATCATCAAAATTGAAAGTTTGTGAGTAGTCTTGGGATCGACTTGCTCGTCTTTGGGAACATCCGCTTGGTGAGTCTTTTGGATCATCACGGGGATTACTCTTCTTCGTCGCCTTCCCGATCCCGAAAGGTTACATCGGGATTTTCCTGGGAATCATGAAGCGCTTATCTCCTTTTGAGATGGATCAATGATAGCGGGAGGGATGTTCTCTCTTGACTTCTTTACCCGGGAAGTCTCAACCTCCGTGGGCCTTCATTACCTCCTCTGCAGTCTCAGCTGCAGCCGAGGCTGGACCTCCCTTTAGACGAGGTGTCGGTGTCTTAGGGCCTTCGTGGTGGCATCCATTGGAGTCTCAACCCCATGGATTGCACTTTCATCGCCCAGTGTTAACTCCCGGGCTATTCCTTCATGTGCCTCATTGCATCGGCCAGTGTCATTAGCCCAGAGCGGTTGGCACCTCGGTGAGACGATCTCAAGCGCCTGCAGGCCGTTGATGGCAACTTGCTATTCGTTTTGTGTTTGTACTTTCTCCACTTCGCCTCCTAGATTCGTTGTGGAGTCATCTGCGACATTCTCGACCTTGCTGCGGTGGGAAGTTTCCCCTCGGTGGCGCACTTTTTGGTGAGTGACTTGGAATGGGGTCACTCGTCTCCAAACTTCCGCATTGTATCTCTTGAGTGTTCAGTAGTTGGGGCGGTGGTAAGACACCTTCATTAGGGGTTAGCTCAAGCGGGGTCCCCACTAACCTGTTTCATCTTGATTCCTTTAATTCCTTCTTCCGAGTGAGTGGGGAAGTGGTAGCAAGAACAACGGTGGCGATTTTTGAACCACTCCCATTGGATCAATTTCATTTGTGTTTTGGAGGACTCTCCTGGTCCCTCCATCATGCTCTTCTCATGAAGAATTTCGGATTCATGCATTGCTCATTTGCATTTGCAACTCTTACGTGGCGGCGGCAGGTCAGATCCTCATCACTTTTACGATAGAATATCGAAGTGAGAATGCGTATGTTCGTGGGTTACGGTGAGAGGCAGATCTTTGGCCTTTTCTCTTGCCTCGGCTTCTCTCGCTAGTCTCTCCTTCTCCTTATCCTTGAAGATCGGCGGGATATCTGCGTAGTTTTCTTCATCCGATCTTTGGGATCACGAGAGGTTAGTCAAGGAAGTTGGCGAGTTCCTCTTCTTCTTCGATAAACTCAGGCCGTTGGAACTGTTCCTTGAACGACTCAATTTCCACTTCCTCCACTCACATGAGACGATTTTGGATGTGCGGGTAAGGTGGGGATAGGATCATCACATCACTATCGGCTCTATCGGCTTCTTCTTGTGTCTCACTTGCGCGGACTACGGACTATTTCTTGATTTGCCTCTGTTGATCGCCTTTAGAGACTTAGTTGTTTCATCTATAGTATCGGAGACTCTACTTCTCCAGCGATCTCTGGTATCTGCTCGGTGAGTGGTCGACTCGGCCCGGTTTCTCAAGCTCGGAGTGCTTGATGATTCTTCTTTGTCTCTAGTTTGTACGAGAGGAATTTCTCGGTTCGAGAGAGTTTCTTCCGAGTCTTGGCGGCGGGGTCAGTGTCTTTGGAGTTTTCTTCCGAGGAGCTGCCCGTCTTGGCTTATCGATTCTCCTCTTTTTGACGATCGGAGAAGGTATTTGAGAGTCCTTCTCGCCCCTCTGCCATGGGGCGGAAGACACAACTGCGAAGGGCGGTGACTTCGCAGGGGCGGGGAGCGAGTTTGACTTTCTTTCTGCAGGGAAGCGTGATCTTCTTAACTTAGTGCAGGGCGCTTTCTTCTTTGGTGGAGAGGAAACAGTTGTATCTTGAGGTCGGTGATTCCCCTCACTCGTGTCGGCTCTCTTGGCGTAGGCTCTCTTCTGTGCGCTAGAGAGGTTTGATGTGAACATCCTCTTGTTTACATGGAACGCCTTTCCATGTCTAAGAGGGACTCCTTTCACCTCCATTAGCCGGCCAATCACAGGCCATATCCTGAGGATCCTCCAAATGCACCATCTTCCTTGAAGGATTTGTTCCCTACATGCAGCGAAGTCTGCTTTGTAGACAAACTCTATTTTTATTTTCTTTTCTTCAATGATCGCGGTCATTACGATCAACTTTGCTTTTGTGGTTGGTCAAAGCGCCAAATTTGATGTCTATGCATTTGGCAACTATGTCCAACAGTTTGTGGTAATCCTCCTTCCGGCGACTTGCTACTACTAGCCCACTTGCTCAAGCTCTTTGGATTTGATCACGAAGCCCTCCAAAAGCTCAAGACTTGGTTCGACCTTGAACCTCCCTACAATCCTTCGTGGAATGTAGACCCCCTTGACTCTTGATAATTTCCTCTTCAAGGCGATTGAAGTTATCTTTCCTTCGAGGTGAGTGTTGGATTGATGTTCTTCGTAGTGTAGGCTTGAGGATTGAGCGTTTAATAACTTGAGAATATTTCGAGGTTATAGTTCGATAATTGCTTGAATGTTTTGGTTAGTCACATTCTCTCAAAGTTATTCCTCGGCCTTTTATAGTGATCTTTCAAAAATCTGCCCGTTGAAGAGATAGGCTTATTTTTGAAAGTCACTTGTGGTCGTTAGCTTGTCTTGTTGCGATCCTTGGAATTGCCATTTCCTCGTATGAATTGTTCTTCACCTTTTGAGTTCGACACGGTGTAGTGCTTCCCATTGGTTTATTCCTTTTGCACAAGGGTGAGCACTTCGAGAAAGGTAGCATGGAGATATTACTTGTTTAGGTAATTCTCTTGATTTACGTAACGGATCTTTTGATTATCTCGACTTGTTTGCATTTCCTTGCTTTCCCAGGTGACTTAGAGTCGACTTCCAATCATTGGATGACTCTTCTGTCACTTCAACTTGAGACTTGGCTTTTCTTGAGTTGACTTCGATACTCCACTCATTGCATCTGTTTGCTCCTTGATAGAGTTCCGTCTTCTCTTCTTTGCCATACTCATTTGTCTTGCAGTGAGTCTTCCTTCTAGTCTCGGTTGTCTTCTTGCATGTTTGGGCATAGTGACTTAACTCGGCTTGACCCACCCTATTTATTACAATGCGATTTTACAACAAAAATTGGGGTGCCAACTTCATATTCTAAGTTTTACATGGCATTCATTAAAATCTAAACAATAAATTTCCCGACAATTTCTCCATAGTACTTTAACTGAGGGAATTTCATTATTCCTGAGTTTCTTTACTTCTGGTAATAATATCTCTACAGGTACTTCTTCGTAGCTCAAGTCTGCTTTTAACTCTATGGGTTCGTTCTTCAAAATATGAGATGGGTTTGCAACATATTTTTTCAACATGGATAATATTGTCCTGCTGAAAGAGTGCAAGTCGCAGGAGCCAATGGAATGTTAGCACAACCCTGTTATAATTGATCAGGTACCTGTAGGTAGTTGATGTTAAGGTTGAGTTAACATCAAAAGTTGCAAAACAAAACAAGCAACAAATAAGAAGTGAATTTTGAATTTGTCTATCTATTCAACGGACAAATTTCAAACTCTCAGTATAAAAGGCTGAGGAATTTTTAGAGAGAAGAATGACACAAGAGAAATCTGAGCATTCAAACAATCATCTGCAATAATCTCTCTCAAGCTAAAATTCCAAACCTCAGGCCTAAAATTCGAAGTGATTCTATCCAACACAACCCAGTGAAGGAAGGAAGATATATTTCAAGTTAAAGAGGAAAACTGTTTGAAAAGAAAAAGGGGTCTGCACATCCACGAAGTGAAGGAAGTGCATGGAGGTTCAAGTTAGAACCTGGTTCAAATCTGACAGAGGGCTACGTGATCAAGTCCGAATGATTTGAAGAGCTGAAGTAGTGAGGCAGTTGTCTTACGAAGAGCTGAGTCCCAGGAGTGAAGCCAATTGTGTGATCAAAGCTTACTCATATTATATTTGTACTCGTGTAACTAGTCAAGTTGCATTAGTATATCCTCCTGGAATAGGAGAAGAGTGGAGTAAAGATATCACACCATCATCGAACCACTATAAAACTAATATATTTTGCATATTTATTGTTGGGAAATTTATTGTTTAGATTTTGATGAATGCCATGTGAAACTTAGAATAGGAAGTTGGCACCCCCGATTTTGTTGTAAACTTCATTGTAATAAATAAATTTGGTCAAGGTGAGTTAAGTCGACTATGCCCAAACATGCAAGAAGACAATGGAGACTAGAAGGAAGACTCATTGCTGAGGCAGTGAGTATGGCAAAAGAAGAGTAGACGGGAACTCTATTGAAGGAGCGGTGAGATGCGGTGAGTGGAATATCGATCAAGTCAACTCAAGAAAGAAAGCCAAGTCTCAAGTTGAAGTGACGGAGAAGAGTCATCCAATGATTTGAAGGCGACTCTAAGTCACCAGGGAAAGCAAGGAAATGCGGTCAAGTCGAGATAATCGAAAAAGATCCGTTACGAGAAATCAAGAGAATTACCTAAACAAGTAATATCTCCATACTACCTTTCTCGAAGTGCTCGATCCCCAGGAAGCGTGCAAAATGAATAAACCAATGGGAAGCACTACACCGTGTCGAGAACTACGAAAAGGTGAAGAACAATTCATACAAGGAAATGGCAATTCCAAGGAATTTACCCAACAAGACAAGCCAACGACGCAAGTGACTTTCAAAAATAAGCTATCTCTTCAACGGGCGATTTTTGAAAGATCACTATAAAAGGCGAGGAATAACTCAGAGTATATGACCGAGAACCACAAGCGTTCAAGCAATTATTAGAACTATAAACCTGAAATATTCTCAATCCTCAAGCCTACACTACGAAGAACATCAATCCAACACTCACTGTGAAGGAAAGATAACTTCAATCGGTTGAAGAGGAAAATCTTGAAAAATCAAAGGGTCTACATTCCACGAAGAAGTGTAGGAAGGTTCAAGGTCGAACCAAGTCTTTAGCTTTTGGAGGGCTTCGTGATCAAATCCAAGAGCTTAAGCAAGTGGGTCAGTAGCAAAGCGGTTGCTGCCTGTGAAGAAAGTGAGTCGTACGAGAAGCGGTGAGTGATCAAGGCGTCTCGGCATCGAGTCCCAAAGGATCAAGTCATTTGTGTGATCAAGACTTGTATCGGTTTATTACCACTTTGTATCTTGATCAATACCTAGTGGATTCCTCCGGGAGTTGGAGAAGAGAGGAGTAGAAGAATTACCCCATCTTGAACCTCTATAAAAATCTTATTGTGTCATTTACATTTAAAGACACTTTAATTCTTGCATCATATCATTTATTTCTGTGACATATTTGCTATCCATTAGATAATCTCTAAGTACTAAATCAAGCTCTAAATCTCTACTTAACCAAACTTAAGGGTGTTAAGTCTTCCAGCTGAAAAACAAACCACAGTTGAGTTAATTTAGACTTAATTTGAGTTATTCCATCAATAGCTCGGTTGAGTCCATTGAGACTAACTCTCTTGATTAACTAAATTGGCTGTCCACGAGGACACGGTGTGTAGTATCAACTACGAACTTTTAAAAGGACTAAATCAAAAATTTGGTAAGGTTTATTCAACCCCCTTTCTAAACCTTACACTTACACCCCTTGGGACCTACAAGTGGTATCGGAGCGGTTGGTTCATTGAGCCTTCCTTGACTAGTTTTCTGAACTAGATCTCCAAACTTTTCAAAGTCTGCTTTAGTACTTAAACTTTCAAAACTCTTTTTATCATTAAAATTTATTATCATGGAAGCAAATTTGACACGCATCCCTATGTTCACAATTGAAGAATTTGATGATTGGAAAATTCGTATGCGAGGCTCATCTATCGGCATTACATGATGAGATGTGGATAGTGATAGAGGATGGGCCTTTGCTGCAAATCTTAAAGGTGAACAGTTTGTAAGAAGAGCTGCGGTGAGGGGTGAAGAGGATCTTTGCTCCCGGACACTGCCATGGTTGAAAACCAAGAACTGAATGGACAAATGATGACGAAAAAGATACAACCTGGACAATGTAGCCAAGGACATCCTTTACAAAACCTTGGACAAAGCCATGTTCAATAAAGTCAAATCATGCAAAACGGCCAAAGAAATGCAGGACAAACTAACACCGATTTGTGAAGGCTCGGAGCAAATCAAAGAAAACAAATTATCGGTGGCCGACGAAATTTGAGAACTTCAAAATGATCTCGGGAGAAAACTGGATCAAGCTGGATGCTCGGTTCACGAAATCACCAACGAGCTATACGCACTTGGAAAGGAATATACACGAAGGAAATGTGTATGAAGATCTTAAAAAGTCTCCCAACTGAATGGGAAATGAAGGTCATGGCACTAAGACATTCCATGGACCTATCGAAGACCTCCAACCATGAACTATTCTCGGATCTCAAAGCCTACGAATTTGAGTGAGAAGAAAAGATCGAGGAAGAGACGAGTTGTACCCAAAATAGTCGCTCTAATTGTTAAGGATGGAAAGAGAGGCGAGGTCAAAGAAGTCATTGATCCGAGAAGAAATAGCCCTAATGGTTAAAAGGTTCAACAAGTTCTTCAATAAGAACTACAAGAGAGGAAAGGGCGAATCTTCCGGAAGACACTCGACTCCTCCAAGTTAAGGGAAGATAGGCCAACCAAGAGAAAGAGATCATCAAAAAGTCTGAATATCAAAGAGTGACAATCCAAGAATGGAAAGAGGCGATCAAAAGGTTGAATATCTATCTTTGGAATCAGACAACCAGGTCACTATGCCATTGATCGCCCATATCCCGTAGTCAACAAATACAGGAATGAAGAAGAAAGAAAGGTCTTGAGAGAAAGAAGACAAGAAAAGAAAAAGGCAATGATGGCTGCAGAGATCATTTGAGACAGCCAAGTCAAGAAAGACACGGTGATTCGAGAGAGCGATGAAGCGGACTACTCAAGTGACTACGAAGAAGAAGCCCTGATCCGCTTAATGGCCAAGGAACAAGATCAACTTTGACCAAGAAGATGAGGTACACTCTAACTCATCAAACTCGATTCTAATGATAGTGAGCGTGACACACACACTTCATCACCCATTTGATCTTTATGATTCATTAGGCAAAATGATGAAAGATTTTGAACACATTAAATCCTCACACACACTATTAAATGAGGAAAACAGCCTACTCAAAGCAAAACTCACGGTGACTAAGGAGCCGAGTACTCTAAGTCAAATAGGTGATGAGAATGAAAGTTTAAAAATTTGAAAATGCTAAGCTAAACGAGAAATAGTTGCCATAGAAAAGAGGAGAATGACCTCAAAAATGTGATTGCATCATTCACTAAGGCATCTAAATCATTGGATGATCTTATTATGAGTCAAAGAGAATGTGGAGACAAGACAGCTTAGGATTTAATTCTTTCGTGCTATGTCAAACTCCAAAAGTAATTTTGGAAAAAGGATCTTCAAGCAATGAAGAGTCTAAAAATCCAAAACTCTAAATGTTGCACACACATTCACTCCAAAGCACAATTACAAGCAAACTAGCCTTGGTTATAAAGGAAAAGGAAAAAGCCGGTTGAGTGCTACTGAAAGGGCGAGAAGAGATTGATCGAGTTCCTCGGCAAACTCCAAAGAAAATACTCTGTAAAAAAGAAGCGAGCTACCAAAAACCCCGGAAAATCTATAAAAGAAATACATATGATGGGAATGGTAGAAAATATCCAAGCCAAGTGATTGGAATGATGTGAACTATCGGCATGGACTTATGGAATATAAGCCCAAATGGCAAAGGCCTAGAACTCGGCAAAGGCCATTCCAAAAGTATAAGAGCTTTCATCAAAGCACAAATATGCACCTAGGCACTACACTCGGAGACACCACAATTACCCAAAGAATGCTATTGCTAAAACTTATACACAGCATACAGACAAAAGAGAGGCAATTTGTATGAACCTAAAATCCCAAGCCAATTTGCAAGATTAATTATGATTATGGCATCGATAGATGGCAACCCCTTAGAGTCAAATCATTTGGCTATAAGTTGGTTGGATCATCTTACAATTCTAACCCCTCGGGACCCGGACACAAATATGGGTACCTAAAACTTAATTTCCTTGATTGCGAGGTTGAGCAGTGAAGTGCGAGGAACTGGTACATGGACGTTTTATTCCCGGACATATGACAGGAAACAAGAAAAATCTGTCAAAATTCAAGGAAGTTAAAGGAGCAAAAGTCATATTTGGTGGAAATGAAGCTCAGGTGAAATAAGAGGCATTGGATCTATCAAGAGGAACGGATTAGAAATCACGGATGTTGCATATGTTGAAGGACTCAACTTCAACTTGTTAAGCATCATCAACTCAACTCGTGACAAGGGCTATAATGTTGGATTTAACATGGGTAAATGCCAAATCAAGGATCTTGAATCTAATGAAGTTGTGTTGCAAGGATGCGAGACAAAAGAACATGTATGTAGTAGATTGGTCAACCGCTACACCCAAAGACTGTCTATTAGCAAAACCATTTGAATCAAGTTCAGGTGGCACAAAAAAGCCGAGTCACCTGAATTTCAAAACAATTAACAAGCTTGCAAGAAGTAATCTTGTGGAAGGACTTCCAGGACTCGATTATACAAGAAGGAGAGTATATGTGATGCATCTGCTACATATGGATCTATTTGGCCCAAAGAGAACCAGCTAGCATAAGTTGAAAGAAATACACCTTGGTGGTAGTAGATGACTACTCAAGATATACATGGACAATATTCATGTGTAAGAAGAAAGAAACTCTACGAGAAACTACCCACGGTGATGAAGAAGGATTCAAAACGAGAAGAGCCAAACCATTATCAAAATAAGATCGAGTGAGGAACCGAGGTTTGTCAATGGAATAATAACTCAAGTATTGTATTGAAAATGGTATTGGTCATGAACTATCTCAGCAAGGACTCCACATCGAGAATGGAGTTGCGAGAAAGAAGGAACAAAACTCTCAAAGAAGAAAAGGACCATGTTAGGTCAAGACGGGGTTACCAAAAAGATTTTGTCAAGCAATCAACACGACTTGCTACACTCAAAAGGATGTATGATAAGCAGACGGTGACAAAGACTCCTATGAGACTTGGGTGGAAGAAAACCAAATGTTGCATATTTTAGAATATTTGGATGTAAATGCTTCATCCATAACAATGGCAAAGACAATCTAAAGGCCTTCGATGCCAAAGGCGATGAAGGTATCTTCTTGGGATACTCGGTGAAAGCAAAGCCTCAGAGTACTCAACAAAAGGACTATGGTTGCGAAGAATCCATTCATGTGGTATTTGATGAGCCAAATGTAAATGGAGAAGACATTGAAGAGTCGACTAATAAGTGAATCATCCAAACATACTGAGAAAAATCCCTATCTTCAAGCTACGAAACTCGGAATTGTAAACTCGAGAAGAAGATGAGATAGTGAATCTCAAAAGCATTTGGAAAATTTGCAGCTAAGTAGATCGCGAAAAGAGTGATCAAAGCAACACTGTTTGCTAGACGATCGAACCCGGCTAACTTACTTCAACTTTGATGTAAGATGGGAGAGACCATCCACGAGAACTTTTCATTGGAGATATAAGAGAAGGTGTCAAAACAAGATCGAACTCAACAAGAAGCTATGTTCACATGCTTTATCTCATAAATAGAGCCCAAAGATGTGTTACAAGCATTGGATGACACACATTGGATTCAAGCTATGCAAGAAGAGCTGAATCAGTTTGAAAGAAATAAAGTATGGGAATTAGTTCAAAGACCCACACATCAAAACGTTATTGGTACTAAATGGGTGTTCAGAAACAAGATGAACGAGGAAGTTTCTATGGTAAGAAACAAAGCAAGACTAGTAGCCAAAGGATATTGCCAAGAAGAAGGAATAGATTTTGATGAAACATTTGCTCCTGTAGCAAGATTGGAAGCAATAAGGATGTTTCTTGCCTATGCGACTCACAAGAATTTCATTGTATATCAAATGGATGTGAAAAGTGCATTCCTAAATGGTTTATTAGAAGAAGAAGTGTATGTTGAACAACCTCCAGGATTTGAGCAGAAGATTCTTGGAGATAAGGTATACAAACTCAAGAAAGCTTTGTATGGATTGAAACAGGCACCCAGAGCATGGTATGATACTTTGTCACAATTCCTAAGCGAGAATGGATTCACAAAAGGAAAAGTAGATAGAACACTTTTGAGAATTCAAGACAAAAAGAGTATCTTTGCTTGTTCAAATATATGTGGATGACATCATTTTTGGATCCACAAACAAAGAGTGTGTGTGAAAAATTTTCAAACCTCATGCAAAGTAAATTTGAAATGAGCATGATGGGAGAGTGACATTCTTCCTTGGACTCCAAGTGAAACAAGCGAAGGATGGAATCTTCATAAGTCAAACAAAATACACGAGAGATTTAACGAAGAAATTTGGTATGGAGGAGAAGTCTTACGTAAAAATACCAATGAATACATCGATCAAAATGGACATGGATGGATGGCAAGCTTTGTAGATCAAACAAGATCTGAGAGCACTTATTGGATCATTGCTCTATCTCACAAAGAAGAGGCGGACATCACCTTTGATGTAGGTGTATGTGCAAGATTTCAATCTGCTCCAAAAGAGAGCCATATGACAAAGAACTAAGAGAATCTTGAGATACTTGAAAGGAAGCCAAGAAGTTGGCTTATGGTATCAAAGGAAGGTGGATTCAAGCTAATTGGCTATTCGGACTCGACTATCTTTGGATGCGAGTTGATAGGAAAAGCACCTCAGGCACATGTCAAATGCTAGAAACAGTGATTTCTGGTTTAGCAAGAAGCAAAATTCAATAGCCACCTCTACACTGAAGCGAGAATACATAGTTGCGGGCATTTGTTGTGCCCAAGTCCTATGGATGAGACAAAGGTGAGAGACTATGAAGTTGAAGAAAAAGAGATTCCAATTATGTGTGATAAACACAAGTGCAAGTGCAATCACTCAAAATCTGTGTTGCACTCAAGAACAAAGCATATCGATGTCGAGATATCACTTCATAAGAGATCATGTTGAAAAGAAGGACATCATTTTGGAATATATCTCAACCGATAAACAATTGGTGACATCTTCACAAAACCATTATGTGAATCAAGATTTGAAGAACTCAAGCATGAGTTAGGGTTAATTGGTGAGCTAACACTCGGAAGAATCAAAGAAAAGAAATGGAACACAAAAAGGGAAAAAGAGTTGAACTCACAAATCAGCTAAGTAAATCACCATCGGAAAGACGACTATACCAAGTCGGTGACAAATTTGAGTCACAAAGAGGATGTGAGAAGAAGAGTTAAACGGTGAGGGTAAAAGTGAATCATTTATGAGAAAAGTGACAAAAATGCGATCGTTTTTACTAAGCGGGAATGTTTTTAAGAATGACGTCGGCATAATTATGAGCGTGTCTGAGGCAAAAAGCCGCGGCAAGCTTATGATTGGATATAAATCTTTGCCGCATTAAATACGAGACATTAAATGCTAAATCGGCGTGCAAAATCTAAGCCGTTGATTTCGATCACATTTCAAAAACCACCCGCACGTCCTTTCATAAACCATACTTAAACCATTTTCGTCCGTTTCTCTCACACTACCAAAACTGTTCATTTCTCTCTCTCGAAGCAAAGGCAAAAACTCTCTCAAAACCCTATCTATCTTCAAATCAATCTCTAAGTTTTCTTGGTGAAATCTGAAAAATGGCACCAACCTATGATTTTGTCAAGTTAGGAAAGCAAATCCACACAGGGTCTCTTGTGGATTTCGGCGGCATGGTGAAACAGGGGTCCGACGACAACCTAGTGAAGAAAATTCTTTGAGAAATTGAAACGTCGGTGAAACCGTTTCGGCGTTGGAATATCCGATGACCTATGTGGAGGAGGTCGCACGATTCTACGCGTGAATCTTGAGATTCACGATGAAGGGATAAAGTCATCATTCACGAAAAAAGCTCACCATCTACGCGAGGATTTGGTGAACACGCTCACTACCAAGCGGAAGGAGCATCGAAATGAACGAAGGCGATGTAAACTGGTGGCTTGCTTGGAAGGAAGTACCCAAGCCCGACTATCTTTGATAAAATAGTTTACACAAAGCAAAACAAGAGGTTTCTTGAAGGAGGATTATCACAAGTCAATTTGTTGGACATAGTTGCCAAATGCATAGACATCAAATTTGGCGGCTTTGACCAATATCAAAAGCAAAGTTGATCGTAATGGCCGCGATCATTGAAGAAAGGAAAATAAAAATTTGAGTTTGTCTTATGCAGACTATGCCAAAATGTAGGGAACAAATCCTTCAAGGAAGATGGTACATTTGGAGGATCCCTACGATATGGCCTGGTGATTGGCGGTGATGGAGGTGAAAGGAGTCCCTCTTAGACATGGAAAGGCGTTCCATGTAAACAAGAGGATGTTCGAGATCAAACCTCTCGGCGCGCGAAGAGAGCCTATGCAAGAGAGCTAACACGAGTGAGGGGGTGACCCTGAAGATACAGTTCATTTCCTCTCCACCAAAGAAGAAAGTTGCCCCCCGTACTAAGCTAAGAAGATCGCTCTCGCTGACAAAGAAAGTCAAACTGCTCCCCGCCCGCACTGTCAAGTCACTCCGCCCGCAGCCGTGTCTCCGCCCACAGAAAGACGGCGGTCGAGAAGGACTCTCAACTAGAGACGAAGAAGAATCATCAAGCACTCCGAGCTTGAGAAAGCTAAGTCGACCACTCATTTGGAGCGAGAATCACAGGAGCTAGCGGAGAAGTAGAGTCTCGGATACTATAGATGAAACAACTAAGTCTATTTGAAGGAGATCGTGAGGCAAGGCAAATGAAGAAATAGTTGTAGTCCCGCCTTGAGACAGAGACTGAAGAAGCGTAGAGGAGCGATAGTGATGTGATGATCCTATCCCCACCTTACCCGGACATCCAAAATCGTCTCACGAGAGTGGAGAAATGGAAATTGAGTCGATCCAGGGCAGTTCCAACGCCCGAGTTTATAGAAGAAGAGGAAGGCTGTTGAACTTCCTTCGGATCGACCTCTGTGATCTCAAAGATTTGGATGAAGACAAGCGCACGAGATATCCTGCGGATCTTGAGGATAAGGAGAAGGAGCGGCGAGGAAGAAAGGCGAGGCAAGAGAGAAGGCCAAAGATCGCCCTCTCACCTGGAACCACGAGAACATACGCATTCTCACTTCGATATTCTATCGAAAGTGATGAGGATCTGGACCTATTCTTTGCCACGAAGAGTTGCAAATGCAAAACGAGCAATGCATGAATCGAGAATTCTTCATGAGAAGAGCATGATGGAGGGACCAGGAGAGTCCTCCAAAACACATTTGAAATTGATCCAATGGGAGTGGTTGACAAATCGCCACCGTTGTTTTTGCCACCACTTCCCCGACTCACTCGGAAGAAGGAATTAAAAGGCTGGCGATGAAACGGGTTAGTGGGGACCCCGGTTGAGCCAACCCCTAATGAAGGTGTCTTACCGCCCCAACGGCTGAACACTCAAGAGAGACAGGGAGTTTGGAGACGAGTGACCCCATTCAAGTCACTCGGTGGTGCGCCCGGAGGGGAAACTCCCTCCACCTGCGGCAAGGTCGGAGAATCTGCGCAGATGACTCCACAACGAATCCGGGAGGCGAAGTGGAGAAAGTACAAACACAAAACGAACGGCAAGTTGCCATCAACGAAGCTCGGATAGTTGAGATTGTCTCGGTGAGGTGCCAAGCGCTCTGAAAGGCTAATGACGGCTGCGATGCGTCGAGGCCTGAGGAAGGAACACCACAGGAGTTAACATCCGGGCGATGAAAGTGCAATCCATGGGGTTGAGACTCCAATGGATGCCACCACGAAGACCCTAAGGCAGTGACTTCGTCGAAAGGGAGGTCAAGTGCCTCACTGCGATTGAGGCGTAGAGGCATCAAGGCCCAAGGAGGTTGAGACTTCGGGGTAAAGAAGAGTGAAGTAGAGAACATCCCTCCCGCTATCATTGATCCATCCGAAAAAGGAGATAAGCGCGCTTCATGATTCCCAGGATAATCGATGTAACCTTTCCGGGATCGGAAAGCGACGAAGAAGCCGAGTCATCCCCCGTGTGACAGATCGAAAGACTCAGTGCGGATGTTCCCAGACGAGCAAGTCGATCTCAAGACTACTCGTCAAACTTTCAATTTTGATGATGAGCCACCAATGGAAATCTCATCATCGTCCGATGACGCACGATAAGGCCGAGGACCGATCCACTCAATTGGAGAAACCAGTGAGACCAACGAAGCTGTTGAGACACCGGCTCGGCAAGTCGGGTCCACTTCACTGTGAGACCCAGTGAAACAGAGTCCTGCGCGCAGCTCCCAGCTGCAGCGAGTTCGACTCAAAAGGAACTTCACGCGCACCTCTCATCATTGAACAAATCTAGTTGGCGTGATGATTCCTTTGTAGAATCATTTCCTTTCTCTTCGAGGTACCCGACCTCCATGAAGAGTCGAAGAACGAGCTCGCACGCCTTCCTGCAGACCAGCTCCTGTCATTTCGTCAGTACCATCGTTCGGTGACTATGACTTTGACGCCGCATGGCCATCGAGAGACAACGGAAGAAAAAAGCGAGAGTTCGGGGAAGTGTTCAAGGCATTATTTGCTGAAATTGAAGCGGATGGAGAGGCACCAGGCCTCTATGGACATGCGATTGGACAACAGAGATGCCAACTCACTCGCGACTTGAGAGGCATAATGATTAGGATAAGGGAATGGTGGCAACAAAGAAGACAAACAATGTGTGTGGAACAAGTTAGATACTTCAGGACATTGTTCAACAAGTCGCTAGTATGGAGAGCCGAGAATGCGGATGCAAAAATGAAATTGAGAGAACATATTGAGCACATGCATGAAGCTCACACCGCCGAGATAAAGTGCTGCGTGAGCAAAATAAGAGTGATCTCGCGTCTGGAAGAAAATATGGGACAGAAAATTCAGCCTTCTCATGGCTGAAATGAAGCTAATTTGCAGAGTCCAACGCTACTCGCTCCGAATTTCGTGCCGCATACTCCACAAAGCAGACTCGAGACAGAACTCTACTATCGCAGCTCGATTTCGCTTGAGATATGTTTCAGACATTCCTCTCTCCTTTGATGATGCCAAAAAGGGGAAGAGGAATACCTTAAAGACACAAAAGAGATCTGAAGAAGCTGAAAAAGAGGATGCGGTGCGAAGGAAAGTCGGTGAGAAGTGTTGAAACAAAAGAAAGGAAAGTCCGTTGGGGGAAGGATCGAAAGATGTGACCTTGATGATTGCACAAACCCCCAACAAAGTCTTGTCGGTGACATTATCTCGACAAACTCCCAGTGACTCTGCCACTCCAACACTCGCTATATCTATGGTCGAAAAGAGAAAGACAATTGAAGCGGGGATGGAGGAAGTGGAAGGAAGAATGGATGCCCGAGTTATGAACATCTTGAAACAACATGGAGGCATTCCAAAGAGAGAGACACTTATGTCATCTCGGATGTCGGGACAGAGCCACGATCAGTTGATGAATTTAAAACGCCGCATCCGAAGGATACTTTGCAAATATGTCTATGGCTCGAAGCTTGGGACTTGTCTTGGGAAAAGGGTCTCACGTTATGTGAAGAAGTCGCGACAGCGGACTACAAGCGATCGCTCTGCTTTGGTCACTCCGTTGGTCACTCAGTGGAAAGAAGAAGACCCCAAAGACAATACACGCCCAGAGGTAGAGGAAGAAGCGTGGTGGAGGAAGAGGTTTGGACCTGGCCTCCGCCAAACATTGAATACGTAGATCCAGGCAAGAAAGGAGGGATCTCTTTGGGCTGGTCTTGACCAAGTAGCAAATTTGCAAGTGGCTAAAAGTAATGCGAGTATGCGAAAAGAATAGAAGAAGAAAACAAGAGACAAACTCGGCCATGGGAGGAAAGACAAGAGAGATTAAGAAGAGATGAAGCCAGGAAGGCATATGAAAAGAAGAAGAAAAGCGGTGACGATGAGAAAAAGAGAAGAAGAAGCGAGAAGATGTTGAACAAGATGAAAGAAGGAGACAACGAAGGAGATGAAGTGTTGCTGTCCACACCTTCATGTATTTTATTATGTAAATACATACTATGTAAGTCTTCTGCAATAAAGCTATAAATTCTTTATTTTTTTTGTGTGTAGACAAATGTTTGCTCTGATACACCTTGTAAACAGTTGTGTAAAAGATACATACATTCTATGTGAATACACTATCTGTATGTATCTTTGCTATTTACATTCTTGAATGATTTAAGTTTTGGCATCATCAAAAAGGGGGAAATTGTTGGGAAATTTATTGTTTAGATTTTTATGAATGCCATGTAAAAGTTAGAATAGGAAGTTGGCACCCCAATTTTGTTGTAAAGCGCATTGTAATAAAATAAATTTGGTCAAGTCAAGTGAGTTAAGTCACTATGCCCAAACATGCAAGAAGACAACCGGAGACTAGAAGGAAGACTCTCACTGCGAGACAGTGAGTATGGCAAAGAAGAGTAGACGGGAACTCTATCAAGGAGCAGGGTGAGATGCGGTGAGTGGAATATCGATCAAGTCAACTCAAGAAAAGCCAAGTCTCAAGTTGAAGTAGTGAAAGAGTCATCCAATGATTTGAAGCTGACTCTAAGTCACCTGGGGAAAGCAAGGAAATGCAGTCAAGTCGAGATAACTGAAAAAGATCCGTTGCACAGATTCTTTTATTAGATCCGCTTCCTGATATAAATAAGGCATACTCCATGATTTTAAGAATAAAAAAACAGAGAGTAGTCCAACAAGCATTTCCTGAGAGACTGGATGGTGCTGCTATGGTTGCTAACACTTCTGGAAGAGACAGTGATGAGAATCCATGGACGAGAGATCCAGTAACAGTACCAGTTGGTCCTGTGACGAGGGCTTGAGCAAGAAAGTTCAAGGAAGCACTCAATGGGTTAATTTAATTCATTCAAAAGGAGACCTAGAGTGTGTTGCCAATGGAGGAAGATGTTCGGGTGGTCCAGTTGATTCGCGTCATCAATGTTCAAGAGTCCACCTCAGACTGATCAAGTGAAGGATGCCATGGGATACAAGTCATGATGTGTCTTGAAGACTTTGTAATCAAGTGCTCAATAGTGTCTTGCATTCGTCTATCTTACTTAGTCATAGTTTGATTTGTTTTGAGTTTTTTTTATATTTTGGAGGCCAAATAAACCTTTATTTTGAGTTTGGGACGAGCAGGGGACAAAATCGAAGACAAGGTCGAAGGGGGCGGGCGTCGTGATCCTATCCATGCTTAATTACACGGTCGTGTTCGGAAAAGTCATCACAAACATGGCCTGGCCGTGCTTATTTACATGGCCGTGTTCGAAAAAGTCGTCACGAACATGGCTTGGCTGTGCTTATTTACACGGCCTGGCCGTGCTTATTTACACGGCCTGGACGTGCTTATTTACATGGCCGTGTTTGGTAAGGACATGACAAACACGGCCTGGTCGTGTTCAGCAGCACGGCTGTGCTTATGGCGATGTTTTTTGAGTCTGTTAAGTTTTATTTCCTTTTTCGATTTTAAGTTATTTCCTAGTAGGTTTAGGGTTTGGGATCCCATATAAGGGTGAACACTTGTTCTTTTTCATTAGTTATCAATTGAATTCGAATTTTACTCTCAAATTGAGTGTTTTTCCAAGTGCTCCAAGATTTATGTTTCTTGTTGCAATTATCGACTTATCAGGCAATAATCCATAATTGCTTGTGGCGTCTTCGCATACGGAGGTTCTTGATTTGCTAAGCAATGGGTCGAGGTTATTCCACCATCCTTAACCAAACTAGTGAAGATCTTTGGTTAACAACACATTGTTGTTTGGGTCGTATGCATGTTTGTTGCTACGGTTCACATCAGTTGGTACCAGAGCCATCTAGCAAGGTTAAATCTATCCTTGTTTCTTTAATTCTTGTTGTTTTCCAAATTTTCTTATAAACCCTAGTTTTTCAAGGGTACAAACTAAAAAAATCGAAAATTGCACAAAAAAATTAGCGGGAAAAGAATCGTAATCCGTGTGCATAAAAAAAGACGAAATTCAAAAATTTTGGAAAATCGGGATTTATAAACCCCAGTCTTCAATTTCATCCTATTGAGATCCATTATTAGCTTGGTAATTGTCTTGGTTTGTTGGGGCGTGCTTGCGATTGACTGATTGGTTTATAATCGTAACAAGTGCGGGTACTTGGAAATTGTGAGTTGAGTGATACACGAGCGTATACACTTGAGGGAGTGAATCAACCATGTCCGAGGAAAACCGACAACCGTTGGATTTTGGAAATAAGTTGCATATGGAGGCATTTGCAAGCCTCACGAAGAAAGTGATGATCGAGACGTATGGGGATCCCAGTGAGGCGATGAAAATAGAGGAGCCTGTTACTAGGGCGCGGAGGCCTAGGAGGTTCGAACTGAAGGAATAGGCGGACGATATGGATGATTTTGATTTCGAAAGGGAGCAAATTTGTAATCCGGCCAGAGGTCGGCGTGGAAATAGAGGTGATAGGGGATGGGAGGATGGCAATTTGAGTAACATCAACATGTAAATTCCATCGTTCCAGGGAAAGAGTGATTTGGACGCCTATTTGGATTGGGAGAGAAAAATCGAGAATATGTTTGAGTGCCAAAATTATTCCAAACTGAAAAAGGTGAAGTTGGCATCGACTAAATTCTCGGACTACGCGAGTATTTGGTGGGATCAATTGATGGTCTCAAGGAGGAGAAGTAGCGAGTGGCCCATTTCCACATGGGAAGAGATGAGGAGTCTGATGCACCATCATTTCGTACCAAATCATTATTACTGAAGCGTCTATCAAAGGTTACAGAGATTGACACAAGGGTCTAAGAGCATAGAAGATTATCATAAATAGATGGATATGCTAATGGCGAGGGCTAATATAGAGGAGGATCATGAGGTTACGATGGCGAGATTTATCATAGGGTTGAATAATCCTATAGCAGATGCCGTCGATTTACATCATTGTGTCGATCTTGAGGAGATGGTGCACATGGCGGTGAAAGTTGAGCAGCAGCTCAAGAGGGGGGGTTTCAACCAACAGACACCGAGTTCTAACTCCAATGCATGGAAGTCGAACACTAACAAAAAAATAGGAGCATAGTTTGAAAACAACAGAGCAAAGGGGAAGGGCGACAGAGCCTAAACCCGCAGGTAAATTCGAACCCTCTACTACTCGAACGAGGGATATTAAATGCTTTAAGTGTCATGGGCTTGGGAATATTGCTAGTCCGTGTCCAAATAAAAGGGTGTTGGTGTTGCATGATAATAGGGAATTGGAGTCGGAAAGTGAGAGAGAGTCGGATTATAGTGATATGCCAAAGTTGGAGGATATTACGGAGGTAGTAGAGTCAGCGAGGGGGGATGCATTGTCTTTAGTGTCCCGGAGGGTGCTGAGTCCAGCGAGAAAACATCTTTCATACAAGGTGTTTTGTCAATGGAAATGTGTGTAGCATCATTATAGACGGTGATAGTTGCACTAATGTAGCTAGCACGAAGTTGGTAGAGAAACTCGGGATTCCAACGATGAAACACCCACAACCGTATAAATTGCAGTGGTTAAGTGATTGTGGGGAGACGTGAATCACTAAGCAAGCAAGAGTAGCGTTCCAAATAGGGGGATATAAGGATGAGGTGTTATGTGACGTTGTGTCGATGCAAGCGGGGCACATCTTGTTGGATTAGCCGTGACAGTTTGATAGGAGAGTACATCATGACGGTTACACCAACCAGTATACTCTTGTCCATAACCAAAGGCGTTTTGTACTTGTGCCTTTGACTCCGAAAGAAATTTATGAGGATCAAATAAAATCGAGAGCAGGAGAGGCAAAAGAAAAGGAGAGTTTGGCTAGTGAGAAGAAAAATTAAAACAAAACCGAGAAAAAGAAGAGCTTGAGGGAAAATAAGAGTGAGGGTTCGACTAAGGGTAGAAGTGAGGCATGAGAGATAGCTGGGAAAAAGGAGAGTAACATTAATGAGAGTGCCAAAAAACAAAAGGGGGGGACGAATGGCCTTAAGGTAAGAAACGAGGGAAAAATAAGTTTAATGGCAAAAATGAGTGACCTTAGGAAAGCCACAACGAGTGGTTGTTTGATGATACTCTTGGTTTACAAGGGCACTTATTTATCTACTGACAGTCTTAACACCAATTTGCCTAGTTCTGTGTTGTCTTTGTTGCAGGAATTCGATGATGTGTTTCCAGACGAGATGCCGAATGGATTACCACTTATTCGGGGAATTGAGCACCAGATTGATTTCATATCTGGGGCGTCACTACCTAACCGACCGGCATACAGGTCCAACCCGTAAGAGACCAAGGATTTGCAGCGGCAGGTTGATGACTTGTTAAGTAAGAAACTCATTTGGGAGAGTATGAGTCTGTGTGCAGTTCCAGTATTACTAGTCCCAAAGAAAGATGGTTCATGGAGGATGTGTGTGGATTGTCGGGCTACTAATAACATCACTATTAAGTACTGACATCCCATACCCCGCTTGGATGATATGTTGGACGAGCTTCATGGGTCTAGCATCTTCTCCAAGATAGATTTAAGGAGTGTGTACCATCAGATTCGGATGCGGGAAGGAGATGAGTGGAAAGCGGCTTTTAAAACCAATCATGGTTTGTATGAGTGGTTAGTTATGCCGTTTGGTCTTACTAATGCACCTAGCACATTTATGAGATTGATGAACCATGTTTTGAGGGCGTTTATTGGGATGTTCGTCATGGTCTACTTTGATGATATCCTCATCTATAGTAAATCATTGTACGAACACTTAGACCATTTGCGGGTCGTCTTAGAAATGTTGAGGAAAGATCACTATATGCAAAAATCAAGAAGTGCACATTTTGTTCCAAGAAATTGATATTCTTGGGATTTGTAGTGAGCTCAAGGGGAATCATTGTGGACGAGGAGAAAATTAAGGCTATTCAGTATTGGCCTAAGACAACATCGGCCAGTCAAGTCCGTAGTTTCCATGAGCTTGCGAGTTTTGATCGGAGGTTTGTATGAGATTTCAGCACTATAGCAGCGCCGTTGATGGAGACAATTAAAAATAGTGTTGCGTTTCAGTGGGGTAAAGCCCAAGACAAGGCATTCGAGTTGAATAAAGAAAGGTTAACACATACACCTTTGCTAGCATTGTTGGATTTCACCAAGGTTTTCGAGATCGAGTGTGATGCGTCACGAGTTAGAATTGGAGCCGTATTCATGCAAGAGGAGCGGCCAAATGCATTCTTTAGCGAGAAATTGACCGGGGCAGCCTTGAACTATCCGACGTACGACAAGGAGTTGTATGCTTTAGTCTGGGCCTTGAAAACGTGGAAGCACTCTTTGTGGCTGAAGGAATTCATAATTCACACTGATCCCGAGTCATTAAAGTATCTCAAGGGGCAGCAAAAGTTGAACAAGCGACATGCGCTGGCTTGAGTTCATCGAGACGTTTCCTTACATCATCCGGTAAAAGCAAGATGGGAAGAAGAAAACTGACTTTGTGAAACAGTTACATGAGAAAGTAAGGCTCAATATCGAACAGCGAACAAAACAGTACATAGCGTAGGCTAACAAGCATCGTAAGAAGATGGTGTTTGAGTTGGGTGATTGGATTTGGGTACATATCGTCCGTCGATTCCCGATCACCCAAAAATTCCAAATTGCAACCTCATGGAGATGGTCCATTCCAAGTGCTTGAGCGAATCAATGATAATTCTTACAGGATTGATATGTCGGGTGAGTATGGGATTAGTGCTTCTTTTAATATTGTTGATCTTAGTCCATTTGATGCAAATTCGGATTTGAGGACAAATCCTTCTCAAGAGGAGGGGAATGATGAGAATCCATGGACGAGAGACCCAATAACAGTGCCAGTTGGTCCGGTGACGAGGGCTCTAGTAAGAAAGTTAAAGGAAGCACTCAATAGGTTGATTCAAGTCACAAAAGGAGATCGAGAGTGTGTTACCAAAGGAGGAAGATGTTTGGGTGGTCCAGTTGATTCGTGTCATTAACGTTCAAGAGTCCACCTAAGACTGATTAAGTGAAGGATGACATGGGATACAAGTCATGTTGCGTCTTGAAGACTTTGTAATCAAGTGCTCAATAGTGTCTTGTATTCGTCTATCTTAGTTAGTCATAGTTTGATTTGTTTTGAGTCGTTTTGATGTTTTGGAGGCCAAATAAACATTTAAGGCAGCGTTTTGAGTTGATATTTCAAGTTTGGGATGAGCAGGGGACAAAATCAAAGACAAGGTCGAAGGAGGCGGGCGCCGTGAGAAACACGGCCTGGCCATGCTTAATTACACGGCCGTGTTTGGAAAAGTCATCATGAACACGGCCTAGCCGTGCTTAATTACACAGTCATGTTCGGAAAAGTCGTCACGAACACAGCCTGGCCGTGCTTATTTACACGGTGTGTTCGGCAAGGATGTGACGAACACGTCCATGCTTATGGCCGCGTTTTTTGAGTCTGTTCATTTTTCGTTTCCTTTTTTGATTTTAAGTTATTTCCTAGTAGGTTTAGGGTTTGGGATCCCATATAAGGGTGAACACTTTTTCTTTTCATTAGTTATCAATTGAATTCAAATTCTACTCTCAAATTGAGTGTTTTTCCAAGTGCTTCAAGATTTACGTTTCTTGTTGCAATTATCGATTTATCAAGCAATAATCTATAATTGCATGTGGCGTCTTCGCATACCGAGGTTCTTGTTTTGCTAAGCAACGGGTTAAGGTTATTCCACCATCTTTAACCGAACTAGTAAAGATCTTGAGTTAACAACACATTATTGTTTGGGTCGTATGCATGTTCGTTGCTACGGTTCACATTAGCTAGGGGCACATTTGTAAGTCTGGATCTAACGCAGGGACTTGATCAGCTGGCAGGGGAAGAGGAGGTTATAAAAGGAGTAAGCAAGATAAGTCAAAATGGACATGCTCACATTGTCAGGGAACTGGGCATGAAGTTCACGAATGTTTCAAGTTAATAGGATATCCAGAATGATATAGGAAGCCATTTGAGGAAAGAGGAAGATTAGTTGCTAATTTAATGGACATTACTAATGTGCATGAAAGTAGATATGTGGTTCATATTCAGTTAGCTAAGTAATATGCACATACTCCGGAGATGGCAGGGATTATTCAGCAGGAAATAACCAAATATATGGCTATGATGGGGATTGGGAAAGATGATTCGAGCATGAACTTTGCTCATTTTGCAGGATATACAGGTATACCTACAACTCATTTTGCTTTGAGTACTTTTAATGAGATAGATAGTGGCGATTGGATTTTAGATACAGGAGCTAGCAAACACATGTGCAAAACTCCTAGCCTTTTAACCAGTCTCACATCTAACCTGCATCAGATAACTGTTTTTAGCCTGATGGTACCTCCAAAAAGGTTTCACATACTGGTGAAGCACATCTTTCACCAACTTTAGTCCTTAATTGCTGCATCCTTCAAGTATAACTTATTATCCATTGATTAATTGGCCCAATCCTCACAATTCAAATGCATTTCCTTTTATTGCATGTTTCAGGACCTGAGGACTGACCAGGTGCTACGAGTTGGAAAATTGATTGGCAAACTTTATGTGCTACACGCTGACAAGTCTATTCCTATTTCTTCTTGTAATGTTTCTGTGTCCTCTTGTAATAGTGAGCTGCAAAATTGGCATCATAGATTAAGTCATGCTTCAATAAATGTACTTGAGCATTTACCTTTTCTTAAACATGTGTACTTCTGCTGCTCATACTACAATTCAGAATTGTGATATCTGTCACCAGTCCAAACAACATAGACATCCATTTTGTTTTGAGAGAAACCTGTTCATCAGGTTTGTTTGATTTAATTCATGCAGATGTTTGGGGCTCCTTTCACTCTAGTTCATTTTTCTATAAGACACCATATTTTCTTACCATTGTGGATAATCATAGTAGATGTACATGGACATATCTCAAGTCCCACAAGAGCCAAGTACCTCAGTTGTTAGAAAATTCCTTAAAATGATCCACACTCAATTTGGAAAATCAGTCAAAATCCTTAGAACAGATAATGGGGGTGAGTTTCTTAGCTTTGCTTATTCTCATTTTTTTCTTCTCTTTGGATTATTCATCAGAAAACATGTGCTTCAACACCCCAACAAAATGGGATTGTAGAAAGAAAACATAGGCATCTCCTCAACACAGCTAGATCCCTTCTCTTTCACTCCAAACTCCCTATTGATTTTTGGTATTTTTCTCTTCTCACTGCCACATTACTCATAAACAAGCTGCCAAGCTCTCTTCTACATTGGAAATCTCATTATGAAATACTATATGGACAGCCCCCAGATTACTCTGTTTTAAAACCTTCTAGTTGCCTTGCTTATGCTACAAATATCCTTCCTCACAAAGTTAAGTTTGATCCTTGAGCACATAAATGCATATTCTTCGAGGTATGAACAGTGCAAGAAGGGGTACAAAATGTTCAATCTCACCACACACAAATTTGTGGTTTCTAGAGAGGTTCATTTCATTGAAACATACTTCCCTTATTACCAATCTGACTCTTTTATTTCAACAGCTCTTCCAAATATCACTGTGGTTGAGCTAGATTACATATTTCCTTCCCCATCCTCTGATTGCTCTCGACCTTCAGCTCCTGCACCACCTCCTGCTCCTCCCTAAGATAATTCTTTACCTATAGCACTCAGAAAAGGCCACAAAATCATTCATAAGCCTGCTAGACTTGCAGACTTTGTCACTTGTAGCACAGCCTCTCAGTTGTCAGTGACTCTTATCACAGGTTCTTCTTCAGGTTCCTCTCCTTCTCCTTATCCTGTCTCGACTTTTCCATATTCTGTCACCCCACATTTCTCTTCTTAGTACCTGTGTTTTCTAGCAAATTGTATATAAACTGCAGGAACCTTATACATATGATCAAGCATGTAAAAATCCCAAGTGGATTGATGCTATCAACAAGAACTGAATGCCTTGGAGAAAAATCAGACTTGGGACTTAACTGACTTGCCTCCTGGCAAGCAAACCATTGGATGCAAGTTGGTTTAAAAGATTAAGATGAAGCCTGATGGGATAGTTGATAGATACAAGGCGAGATTGGTTGCAAAAAGGTATCACCAGGTCTATGGTGTTGATTATTGGGATAGTTTCTCTCCTATTGCTATGCTAGTAACTGTGAGGATGATTGTGGCCCTTGCCACCATCAAGATTTGGGCTCTTCATCAACTTGACATAAACAATGCATTTTTACATGGCTTCTTAGATGAGTATATATATATGTGTGTGTGTGTGTGTGTGTGTGTGTGTGTGTGTGGATCCTCCAGCTGGATATGAAAAATCCAGACCAGACCAAGTTTGCCACTTGAGGAGGAGTTTGTATGGGCTTAAACAGGCATCTAGGCAATGGAACACAAAATTTTGTCAAAAATTGCTCTCCTATGGTTTTGTCCAATCCATGCATAATAATTGCCTCTTTGTCAAACAAACTTCTACCTCTTTCTTAACCTTGCTTGTATATGTCGATGATGTGCTAATCAAGGGGTCTCATGAAGGGGATATCACTGCATTTAAGAAGTATCTTGATGATTTATTTACAATTAAGGATTTGGGGAAGGCTAAGTATTTCTTAGGCCTTGCGGTAGTCAGAACATATAAAGGGACTTCTTTGAGTCCGCAAAAATACATGTCGGATATCCTACAGGACACTAATATCATTGATTGTAAATCTACCACTACTCCTTTTCCACCAGGTAGGACAGTAATATGACTGATTGTAAACCTGCCACTACTCCTTTTCCACCAGGTTGAAGCTCATTGAAGGCAGTAGTACTCCCTTGGCTGAGCCTGATAAATTTCTAATTTTTTAAATAGTAAAAAATGGAAAGAAGAAAAAATTGGAAAGAGAAAAGTAAGGATGTGATTGCTTATGAAAAATTTCATTTTCGTTCCTCTAGATAAAATATTTTTACCCAAAAATGTAAATGTTTATGAAAATTTTCAGAAAATACATTATTCACTCATTTTTACTTTTTTCTTCCATCAATAACTTCTACCCATTTTTCGAGAAACGTATCAAATCACCAATCATTATTATCCTTTTCCCCACAGATTCTACTATTCATCCACTGATGCAGGTAGAAGCGTGAACAAAGATACAAATTCACCTCATACGTTAATTCTATATGAATAGCGTAAGAGAGACAATAATTGAGAGAAAACCCTCGTTTTTATTTCTTAATCAAAAATGAACCACCCTAAAAATAATAATAAAATAACTATTTATAAGACCAAACTAAAAGTCCTAACTTAATTAGAAAACATTAAAAGATAAACCAGAATAAAAGTCTCCTAAATACAAATCACTTCCTAAAATATAAGATAATGTAAAATTCTAAAAGATATATCATATCTCCATCATTTCCTCCGGGGTCAAGACGATTCGTCCTCGAATCGAAAGGGAGATTGTTACTAGAATAATTATTGAACCATGAAGGGGCACGAGGAGGACGAGATGGAAAAACAAGGCAAACATCAAAATATATTTGAGCTAGATCAAAAATAAAATAATCCATTTTTGGTCCATAGTTTCTCTTCAGTATCCCTGGAGCTATATAATAAGGGATTTCCACGATCTTAATAAATCTCTCTATAGGCTTGAAGAAAATTGATAGTCCAAAATCAATGTCCTTAAATGGTGATATTTCTTTCTTAGTATTGAACAAAAAATTTACCGGCTTAAGATCATATTGCATGGCCTCATGCGTATGGAAATTCTCAATTTCATTGGCAAAAATTGGTGGTCCGTCATATCCACGAGCATCCTCATCAAATTTCGGCAGTTTTTCGTAGTTAACCATCGAAATTGTATCGTCACCTTCCGTATCAAAGATAAGTGGCCCATTATAACCACCAATCTCCTCGTCAAATTTTGGAGGCTCATCGTAGCCAACCTCCATGATAGTGTTGTCGATTTCTTCATCAAAAAAAGGTGGCCCATTATAGCCATCGTCTTCAATGTCACTTGAGAATAAAACATACATGCCCATGGTATAGATTCGAATAGGGTGAACTGGGCACAATATCGTAGGCAAATTCACAACCATCAAAAAATTCATTTTTCCACAAGTCTCTTGATTTTTGAAATTGGATGAGCACGATATGGAATTATTTTGTCAGCAAGTCGACTCCACGGTTGTTTGATTTGTGTGTCGTTCATACGTTGTGGATTGAGTCTAGACAACATGGTTCAGGGGAGCGTAGACTGGTCTTTGAATACCAACTGATGCAGACAAAAGCGTGAACAACAAAGAACACAAATACTACCGTTGATTCACAAGAATACCAGAAGTATTGAACAAAGCTATAGGATTCTCAAAAGAGCGTGTATTGCTTAGAGGAGAGATAAATTTCAAAACTTAATAATATTCAACCACCCTAAAAATAATAGTAAAACAACTATTTATAAGACCAAGCTAAAAGTTCTAACTTAATTAGAAAACATTAAAAGATAAAATAGAATAAGTCTCCTAAACACAAATCACTTCCTAAAATATAAGATAATATAAAATCATAAAATATATATCATATCTCCATCACCCACTCACATATATTTAACTATCAATCATATATTCATATTCACTCATTAGTTTACTATTTCTATATCAAATCAACATTCATCATTATATTTCATCTCATATACAATCACATTATCAAAATCCAATCTTTTCCTTACAAAAAAAACATTTCATCAGCTAAAAGAAAATTATCAAAATGAGAGGATATCCAATTCCACTCTAAGTTTTGTGGAAAAACGCACCATCCGTTTAATGCCACACATATGACATATGAGATTCATTATAACAGTGATTGTGGTTGTCTTGAATGTTTGTCTCAAGAACGCTTATATACCGGAAATTGTTAAAAATTACACTTAAAAAGCAATGTTGTAAAAATCGGCCTAGGCGGCCGCCTAGGCGCCGACTAGGCGCTAGGCGCCCCTAGGCCGACCCGATTTTCCGAAAATCGGCCAAAAAAATCGTCTGGGGCAAAAATCGGCTGGCGCCGCTAAAGTGCAAAAAAAATCGGAAAAAATCGGGAAAAAATCGGTCAGGCGGTCTAGGCGGAATAAATCGCCAAAAATCGGGAAAAATCGCCAAAATACAAAAAAAATAAAAAAATAAGAAAAATTTGGGCTTTTCTAGGCGCCCGTCTAGGCGCCCTAGGCGCCCGCCTAGGCGCCCTAGGCGCTAGGCGCCCGGTTGCCGCCCGACTGGCGCCTAGCGATTTCTGCAACCTTGTTAAAAAGTATGGTGGTATCCACGGTCAGATCGAGTGCTAACATGATCGAAATTCTCTACTCCCAAGAAATTAACGTGCTATAATTAATGATTTTAATGAAGTGATGGGTTTACCTTGTGTTTCTTTATGAAAAGTATACTCGGTGAAAAGAAGATTTTTTTTTCTTTAAGGGTGCATTTGGATGGCAGATTTGGGATTAGGGATTTGAAATCTTTAGCTAAATCCACACCCTTGTTTGGCATATAAATCTAAATCAATGGATTTCAAATCCCTCTTTAAGTTTTAGTTCATTTTCAAAGGATCTCAAATCCCTCCCAAAACCTAGTTATTTGAAATCCATTCTTTTTTTCCCTTTATGCTCACTTGCATATTCACACACTTACACAAATTGCACATATTTACACACACTTACACAAATTGCACACATTTACACACACATTTACATACATTTACACACTGTATACACTACACACACTGCTCACATTTACACACACTGCACACATTTACACACACTACACATACTGCACACATTTACACACTACACACACTGCACACATTTACACGCACTGCACACACACACTTGCACACACTGCACATATTTATACACACACTGCACACACATTTATACACACAGTCACACTCACACATATTGTCTCCCATTTGCACATGCGTTATCATCACACATATATTCACACATAATAAAAGCTATATATTTCATGTTTTTATTAGTGTATAAAATTATAATTATTTATAAAATAATAAGATTATATCTCTTATTTTTATTTATTAAATATCAATTAAGAAAATAAATAGAAATTCTAATTTTTTTTTATCAATACTTACGATGGATTTGAAATCCTTATCCAAATCCACATCATCCAAATAAGATGTGGATTTTAAATCCAAGAAATTTGAAACCATTCATTTGAAATCCTTTGGAATTTCAAGTCCCTCCATCCAAATAGGCCTAAACGTTTTTTATGATATTTGTTTGACTTGCACTTTAGTAGAAAAGACAAGTGGAAGTATTGGTCCTGAAATTTACCAAGGGTGGAAAAGGAAAAAAAGAAGGGAAAAGGACACAAATACCCCATTTTCCATACCCAATCCCTGCACAATGTCCATTTTTCGCTGATTTTGAACAAAAATACCATTTTTCGCTGAATTTGGACAAAAATACCCATTTTCCGCTGATTTTTGACAAAAATACCCATTTTCCTGATTTTTGACAAAAATACCCATTTTCCGATTTGATTTTTTGCGTTGGTTTCTTTTTGTTTCTTTGTTGTTTCAAACATGTTTGTTGTTTCTTTGTTTCATATTGTTTCATTTATGTTTCTTATATGTTTCACTTAGCCAACTTTTCATTAAATTCCCGCGATTGCATAGAGAACATCTCGATTTGTGGTATGCCACAATGGACAATGGAAGAACATAGAGAGTATACCAACTTTGAAATAACAAGAATATCGATTCCAATGGATCGCACATTCAAAGCACCCTAAACGAAATCTTGGAACAACAAATTCAATTCAGAAAATTTGAGCTTACTTGTCCATCATCGGCTACGAGAAATGGACACGACTCTACTGTCAGACCAAAAAATACTTTGTATTGACTTCCAACATCGTAGAATTATTGAATGCGTCAATTGTAGCGGGGAAAGACCTACTAGTAATAACTTTGCTAGAGTACGTGAGATCTTCAGTTCAAGATTAGACATGCATACATTAAAATGAAGCAAAGATCAACATTTACAAGGATGACAAAAAAAAAAAAAAAACTGAAGAGTATATGGGGAAAAACTACACTATTTCTCTAAATTTAAAAGCAATTTACTACAAACTATTATCACATGATCCCCTGTTTCACAATTGTTTCTTACATGTTTCATTTATGTTTCTTACATGTTTCAACTGATTACACAATCATTAAGATTTACATAACAACAATTCTCTAAAATTATTAGGAAGTGGAGATAGAAACTCAATGTCGTTGTCATCGTCATCACCATTTTGCAGCTTCAACTTAGCATGATTGTGAAGCAGATGACTGAGCCTTGCTTGTTAATTCTCTATCTCAAACGCTTCGACGTCCATAGCCTTCGCACCAATAAAGTGCTCGACATAACAAGCAACAAAAAATCCCATATTCACTACAAAAGAAAATAAAAAAAGATACACAGTCAGATAGATAATACAACAAATCAAAAACAATAAAAAAAGAACAAAATAAATGGAAAATACATAAAAAAAAAAAAAAAAACATAAAGAAACAACTTCGAAACAGCATCGAAACAAACGGACATTAACAACAATTCTAAAGATGCCACTATCATTTAGCTATTTGCGTCTTTTTCATTTCACCAAAATTAGAAAATCAGTAAAATCATTAGGAAGTGATACTGACAAGAAACTTCACTTAGTATGACATTTGATAACAGCAGAGGGAACACTAGCAACATATTGAACAAAAATCTTAGCCTATTAGCACAAGAAAGCAGCCAAATCAGACATTAACAATTCTTAAGATGCCACTATCATAAACCCACTTCATACATACAAATAACCAAACAAATGATAAACTTCAATAAACTTTTTTTTAATAATAAAAACGAAACCTATTCGTCATAGTTATCTTCAGTTCCAAGAAATTAAAAATGCAAAAAAAAGAGTCTGAGAACAGGATTATGCATAAATCTAAGAACCGGTCATCATCTTCTTAAACTCCTCGTAGTTAATACATCCATCGCCGTCGACGTCAAAAGAGCCGATCATCCTCCACAGTCCTTAATCGAGCAATCCTCCCCCAAGCTCCCGAGCACCGTGTGCAGCTCAGTCGCGGAGATCTTCCCGTTCTTATCCCTGTCGTACAAATCGAACGCCTCCTTCAACTCCTTCTCCTTGTTCTCGTCGCCGCCGCTGCTGCCATAGTGGAACAACTTGAACTCCGTCAGATCGACTGCGATGGTGGCCAAAAACTTAAAAACCAAATCATTATTTTTATAAACCCGGTGGCCAAAAAGAAACCAAAGGTAGGGTATTTTTGTGATGGGATGGAGAGGGTGGGGTATTTTTGTGATAGGGGGGTATTTTTGTCTTTTTTTAAAAAATCAGGGTATTTTGTGGTATTTCCTCAAAAAAGAAACTAAAAGGTTCCTACAGCCCATCAAATATTGGACAGAGTTATGAGAGGTACATCTTTAAGCCCAAAAGTCAAGAGAACTCACACCTTTACCAGCCCAGGAACCTTGAGTCAGATTTGCAATTTAGCCCAGAAATATTGGGCCTCATTGTACTCCATAATAGCCCAGAAATATTGGGCTTTCCACGATTTAATTTGAGCATGTATAATTATCAAAACCGAGTAGGAGCAATTTTATTGTAGAGCTTTTGACACAATTGACCCACTTTTTGGAGATAATGACAGCTTTTTACGTTTCCGATATTTTTTTGGAAAAATTTACGCTCCCGCCAAAAATTTTGGACTTTTTTACGCTGTTGTTTCAAGATTGTTTCGAACATGTTCAAACATGTTTCTTTCAATAAAATTTCAGTGAAAAAATAAATTTTGCCCCCGTTAAATAATCCATTTTATACTTGAAATCTTATAAAAAAATCAAGAAATATACACATAAAACAACACATATTAAAACCAAATAAATTAAAAATATTATAGAAACAACATGATTAAAAAAAACACAATTCAATTTTTGATCTAATGCATGAAAACATAAAAAACATGGAAACAACCAAGAAACAATATAGAAACAAACCAGAAACAATATAGAAAACACCATATGAGCAAAAAGAGTTAAAAATATGTGAAAATTGTATTTAACATCAAAAACTACATTGAAACAACAAAGAAATATCAGAACAACATTAAAACCGATATGGAAACAACCCAAAAATAACGTAAAAATTATTAAAAATGCCACATGAATAAAAATAGCTTAAAAATGGGTTGTATTTACACATTGAACGCTCCATGGAAACAAAAAAAAATTATTAGAACAACATTAAAAATATTATGGAACAACACAGAAACAATAGAAACAATGTACAAAATAATACATGAACAATAAACAGTATAAAAAATAGGTAAACGTTGTTTCGAAGCATCGAAACAACAAAGAAACAAATTTAAACAACATATATAACATATAAAGCAATAGCGGAACAAAAAAAACGAAGAAATATAAAAATAACCAAAAAATATACAGGAGCGTAAAAAAGGAAAAAAAAATAGGTACAAAAGGAAAAACAATTAGGTACAAAAGTAATAGACTAACAGGTGCGCATTTTGTGATATGTTCACCGAAAAGATGGTATTTTATGTAATTTCCCCCTTATTATGCCCAATATATTGGCAGAATTATTTTTTAGTCCTCTAGAGCCTCCTCGAGATTTGATTCTTTTATTTTCTCAAAAGTGGAGGAAAAAAAAAAGACCAAATCTCCAAGAAGCTCTATTTAGAGGACTAAAAATCAATTTTGCCTAACATATTCTACCAATAATAATTAAAAAAATCATTTCACACAACACACACACGTGTATATAATACAAAAAATTAAAATCTACTCAGTATTAAAAACCTTTTCCGAAAGAAAAATAAGAGTGAAAATGATTATCTTTCGAATTACACTACTTAACTAATGTCACGAACGGAAGAACCCATACATATTTTATCTTGTAACAAACACACACAGCACAGCACAAAATGGCCACAACTTTGAGCTTCCTGTCTCCAAACCCAACCAAGGCTCAAATTATCTTTCCCAAGAATTCTTCTATTTCTCTCTCAACACCTAAAATTTTGTTTTTCGGAACCCATTTCCCTTCATCTTTTCCATTGGCTTTTGCAGCTGCAAAGAAACATAAACACATACTGTTTTGCAGCACCATTCCAATTGTCTCCACAAATGCAACCAATTATGAGGTAATTAATGTTAATACCTATAGTTCAGTTGCTTACTTTTACAAAAAATTAACTTGCATTTATTTATCAATCGGTTACGTACCAAATTCTGTTACACGGAAGTTGGAGAACTTGTGGAATAGTTAGTTGTCTTTATTTGTTTTTTGTGTGCGTTTAATTAGATAGTTAGGCTTGGATTATTTTCTGATTATTGGTTAGTTTTTCAGTGGGATTTTGTGAAATTCCATGTGGAGTGTACAGAAAAATTAATTCTTATTCTTTGGTGGCCCTTGAACATTATTTGCTTTGCCTATCCTCTCGTTTCTGGAAATGGGGATACTGGTAATTGAGCATCAATATTTGAACTGAATTCAGTGATGTGAATTAAACACATCATCTTGATTTAACACTAGTTTTATCGGAACTTTATCAATTCAGTAGCAGAGCTGAAACATTATGCGATAATTCAAAATTACTAAGATCAAAATTTGATTTGTTAAATAACGTTATGGCTTTCCTTCAATCCAACTAAACAGCGAGTTCTTAATAATTGGATTATACACCCCTTTTTGGTGCTTTCGGAAGTAACTAACTCATTGTACGCATGTATCTTCTATCAGAATAATGACATGATGTATATGATTTACACATTGAATTTGGAATTCTGATGTGTGTTATTGGCATGGATTGTCAACCAAATTAATATGAAGCAATATGAAAAATGTCCATTTCGTACCAAAGTAAAATATCCAAATTATGTCCTTTTAGAGTTTGCGTGCTGCCTTATTCTGGCATTCAAGCAGTATACCTTTAATGAAGTAAATCAAACTTAGACAGTTTTTACCACTTTGAGGTTTACTTTTTTCCTGAATGTGTGAATCTTCATCCTTTCCATGTACACACAAGTTCAGAAGTTAAGTTTATTTAACTCTTCAAATGAAACTCTAGATTTAAATGTTTATTGACCGCTTATTAGTTGGTTATTACCTTTTTAACTCTGGCATTTGTTTTAAATTTATCAATCAACGTTTGTCAGACAAAGTTACTAATGTGAGATAACAATGATACATAATGCAGTTTCACGACGATTCATCCGAGGTAGAGTTGAGATTGGAACTCGGGGATGAAAGCATAAGCCCTGCGGAGATCTTTGTAGACGCAAATGAGAATTCTTTGGTAATTAGAGTGCAGAATTCTGGATATCTAAAGACTCTCTTGGATACAAATAGTCTCTATGGAATGATAAAGCCTTCCGAAACAATATGGTACTTGCTGTTGATAATTGAACTTCCAGTAACCATTACAAACATATAGTTGCTGATTTTGAAAAAATGAAAATTTTGTTGTTTTGAACAGGTATATAGATGATGCTCAACTGGTAGTTAACTTGAAGAAGCAAGACCCTGAACTAAAATGGCCTGATATCATGGAATCTTGGGAGTCCTTAACAACAGGACTCGTCCAACTATTGAAAGGAACATCTGTATTTTTAGTTGGAGAGTCAACGGAAATAAACCAAAAGATTGCTCGAGAATTAGCCGTTGGTATTGGGTATGAGCTCCTTTTTTTGTTGGACTAAAAAGTGGTGGATCAGATAAATTTAACTTGTTATAATTTATAATTTTTACATCAATCTTATTCTTCTCTTTCTATGACCTGTGATCATTACTCATTCTCGATCACTATTTAAGGACACAGTGATGTTGCAGAAATAACTGATGAGCCCCACTAATACCTTTTTCATCTTGAATGGAAAGAATTAGGAAATATAAGATTTTGATGTATATTTTGAGCCTAATTTCTGGTTCCAATTGCACTTTGTTACTCTTGAATACCATAACTATTACCGTTAGCTGGGCTCACTTCCTTGGTCTGATTTTCTATGTTCGTTTTCTGCTTACATGTTGATAGATATACTCCACTCAGCACAAAGGAGCTTCTGGAAGCATACACCAAGCAATCTATTGATTCATGTGAGTAAAAGTGTCTGTGACTCTCTCTCTCTCTCTCTCTCTCTCTCTCTCTCTCTCTCTCTCTGTGTATGTGGGTATGGGTGGTTGTCTTTGCTGATAGGATTAAAATGCTCTTAAAAGAAAACTGTGTTCACGGCTTTGAGATGTGAATAAAAAATGACAAGCCTATTGTGTAATCAAGAAAAAGGATAAAAATATGAACTGAGGCATAAGCAAAGTTATGTGACTATGGCATAAATAAGGGGCAAATACAAAAGAATTGATTCATACTGACATGCCTTGTCCAAATGCCTTTTGATGTTGCCAGTCTTTTCCTACCCACTTTCTCAAAACTAACTCACAATGAGTGGAAAGGCCACCCAAGCTAATGTACTTGCCTTGATGGTTATGAATTGTTTATGCATGATTTTATCCAATAAAATGAAAGTCTGATTACGATTTAATGTGCTTTAGTGGATAACAATATAAAGGTCGAGTACCTCTAAAAACAAAATAGAAAAACTTTATCATTCTAAACCTCGAGAATTTGGTAATAAATGTAAAGTTGTCTGCAAATCATCATGACCTAGTCATGCAGCAAGGAGGCGTCTATCTTTTGGGAGGAGTCGATAGATTGAATAATTGTATGGCTTAATTACAAAAGAATGGCCTTGAGGTTCAGTTTAATTACAAAAAAACCATGCTATTTTTCAAAATTACAACCCCTTGATATGTGTGTGTGTGTGTGTGTGTGTGTATATATTTTTTTGTTTTACAACTTATACCTCAAGAGGGTGTATTTGTTAAGTAAATACAATCCTCAAGGGGGTGTTTGTAATACTTTAAGGGGGTGTTTATAATCTTGAAAGACAAGTGGATATTTTTGTAATTACGCTAAATCATAGGGGTAGTTTTTGTAAATTACCCTAATTGTATTAGCATACAGTCAAAGTATTGGCTGTTTCCTCATCTGGACAGTGTATATATTGGATTTGTAAACATTTTTTTAAGGTATAGGATGTGATATGATAGTTCTAGATGATGCCAATATCAGTTGTATTCATCATACATTTGCTATATTATTTTTTGAATGAAGAAGAATTGGAACTGGTTAATGGAAGTTGTTTTGATCTCTCTTGAGTTCCTGGTAGTAAGCTAACATATTGCACAAATTTTCTTCTTTCATCAAAGAACAAACATATATTAAGTTCTTCATTTTTTTTCAGGTTTCTTAATTTTGTTTCCAATTCTTGGACTTTAAACTTTTGGGTTCCTTAACATTTGGTATTTGAATGGCTTATAAATGATTTTTCCAAGTTAATAAACTGTTATACATAACCCATCAAAGATTAGATTTTTCGGAAAGAACACATTGTTTGATCTATTTTAGGCATGTAAAATTTACGTTAACCATATATTTTCATCTACACCTAAAAACTGCTTGAAGCGACTTTTATCACACATCTTGCAGTGCATTAATATATTTAATGAATTTCAGGGGTGAGAGAAGAGGGCTTCGATGCGGTAGCAGAAGCAGAAGGTGCTATATTAGAAAGTCTTAGTAGGTACAACTTTTACATGCAATTACCGCTTGTCTTGCACAATTGTTTAAGTGGTTATAGCATGTCGAAAACCTAATTGTTTTGCAATAATTTATGGAGTTCACAGTCAAGCCAGAGCAGTTGTTGCAACATTAGGAGGAAAACATGGTGCCGCCAGGAGGCCCGATAAATGGCAACATCTTTTTGCGGGATTTACAGTTTGGCTGTCACAATCTGAAGCTACAGGTGATAAGTCATGTTTCTAAATGCAATCTATAATAGATTCTAAAAGGACAACAGCTTGGTTATTTCCTTTTTCTTGATTCGTACCTTAGTATTATACTTCATCCATATTCCATCAGTTAGAAATCAATGCTATGAACAAAGTTTGTACGTTATGTATAATTTCCTGGTAAACTTTCTTATAAGATAATTAGTTGCCTTTCACACCCTATTTTTGCTAACATTAAAGCAGGGTCTTCAAAAACTTTGCCTCTCCAGTTATTTCCTCTTTTTTTTTTTGGTCGGAAAATTCTCCAGATTCATTGTCCCAGGTTTGCAGTTATGTCCCTGCTAAAAGTTCTCCAATTATCCCCTGTTGCAGCCTGCGCTTTTTAAATTGCTTGAGATAGAAACAAAGATAAAGAGAGAGAACTGAATGTGTTTCTGTTGTATTAACAATGAAAGAAGATGTACATTATATAGGCAAGAATAATCCTAACCAGTCCCAGGAATTAAGGGAAAAGAGAAAAACACACAACCTAAAGTTAAGGCTAAAGTTAAGGCACTAAGTTGCCACTATCATTCTATTTTACAATATCTTAACACTCCCCCTCAAGGTGGGACAAATACATCATATGCATCCATCTTGTCACATATATAAGTTATCCGAGGACCCCGTAGAGATTTAGTGAAGATATCATCAAGTTGATCTCTAGAGTTGACAAAAGAGGTCTTGATGATTCCTGAGAGAATCTTTTCTCTTAGGAAGTGATGATCGACTTCTATATGCTTCGTCCTTTCATGAAAAACTGGATTGGAGGAGAGGTGTAGCGCTGACTGATTATCACATACGAGCTCCATAGAACCGATGTCACAAAAATTTAATTCCTGCAGTAAGTGTTTTAGCCACAAGAGTTCACATGTTGCATGTGCCATAGCTCGATACTCTGTAGATTACTTGAACGAGCAACAACGGTTTGCTTCTTGCTCTTCCATGAAATCGGGGTTTCCTCCTATGAATATACAATAACCGGAAGTAGATCTTCGATCATTCTCATCTCCTGCCCAATCGGCATCTGAATACCCAATGATATTCGTGTGGCCTTTATCAGTGAAAACAAGACCTTTTCCAGGTGACCCTTTAATGTACTTTACAATACGGATAAGCGCATTCCAATGACTATCACAAGGAGAGTTGAGAAACCGACTTACTATACTTACTTCGGGAAAGATATGTCGAGTCCGGTCATGGTGAGATAATTCAACTTTCCAACAAGTCTCCGATATCTTCTCGGATCGAACAGGGCTCCCGGGACGATTAGGAAGAAGTTTTACATTAGGATCCATAGGAGTAGCAACGGTTTTACAACTGTAAGACTGTTTCTTCTAAAATATCAAGAGCATATTTTCTTTGAGAAATAGCAACACGACTTTGATTGAGCTACTTCAATCCCAAGAAAGTAACGAAGAGGGCTTCCAGGTCTTTAGTTTGAAAATCGAAATAGGTGGTGTTTCAATGCGCTTGATACCTTCACAATCGTTGCCAGTAATTACAATGTCATCAACATACACCACAAGATAGATATGTCTATTTGTTGAGGAGCATCTAAAGAAGACAGAATGGTCTCCTTCGCAACGTATCATCCCAAACTGCTCAAGTACTTTGCTGAATCGGCCAAACCATGCTCGAGGCGATTGTTTAAGGCCATACAAAGATTTTTGTAATTTGCATACTAATCCACACTCCCCCTGAGCAACAAACCCGGGAGGTTGCTCCATATAAATCTCTTCATCCAAGTCACCATGCAAAAAGGCATTCTTGATGTCTAATCGAAAGAGGGGCGATGTCGCATGGCGACCATGGCTAAAAACAAACGAAGCGAAGACATCTTTTTGCAACGGGAGAAAAAGTATCACCTGTAATCGACCATAGACTTGTGTGTAGCCCTTTGCCACCAGTCGAGCTTTTAAACGATCAACTTGTCCATCTGGACCTACCTTAACATTAAAAACCCATCGACAACCAACAACAGATTTTCCAGTTGGAAGAGGAACAAGCTTCCAAGTGTGATTGGAATCTAAAGCTGTCATTTCATCAAGCATGGCCTGTGTCCATCCTGGATGAGATAGTGCTTCGTAAACTGTCTTAGGAATAGAAACAGAAGAAAGTGTAGAAACAAGAGTACAATATGTGGGAGACAAACGATGATAAGAGAGAAAATTGTAAATAGGATAAGGTTACGAGTGGGAACGTATACCTTTGCGGAGGCGATAAGCGATCAGGTGAAGCGGATGGATCCGGAGTAAAGGGCGAGATATCGGGAAGCAGGAGTGGAAGCACGTGACTCTCGCCGCCTTTCATATGTGATGCCATACCGATTTATGGGCGGAGGAGCGTGGTGGAGAGGATGGAAGAATTGACATATCCGGGGAACTAGAAGTCTCGAAGCGAGTGGAAAAATAAGGTGCAGTGCAAAACCCGATCTAAGTCGTGGGAAGGAATATTCGTTGTGGCAAAGTATGAGATATCCTCAAAGAAGGTAACATCCGCCGAGACGTAAGAAGCGGTTTGTAGGGGGAGTAGCAATGATAACCCTTTTGAACACGGGAATAGCCGAGGAAAATACACGATGATAGGCCGAAGCAGATAGTTTATCGCGACCTGGAGAAAGGTCATGAACAAAACAAGTACAACCAAAAACACGAGGAGAGACATCATACAAGGGGGCCATAGGATGCAAAATAGAGTAGGGTCCGACCATTTAATACTGAGAAAGAGGGCATTCGATTTATTAAGTAAGTGGCGAGTTAAAACAAAGATCGCCCCAAAAACGTAAAGGTGCATTAGCATATATCAAGAGTGTGCGAGTGTATCAACAAATGTGTCTATGTTTTCGTTCGCTACACCATTTTGTTGAGGTGTATGAGACAACTAGATTGATGTATAATGCTTTAGAACATATGAAGGAATTAAAACGATCGAGAAATACTCTTTTGCATTATCACTACGCAAGATACGAATTGTTTTACCAAACCGAGTCATAATTTCGAACAAAATTTTTGAAAAATATCAAACAACTCGAACGATCTTTCATTAGAAATATCCAAGTACATCCGGAGAAATCATCAATAAAAGTGACATAATAACGATAGCTTTAAGAGAGACGAAACATGACTCGGACCCCCAAACATCGAGTGAACAATATCAAAAAGAGAGACAGCGCGATTATTAATACGATTAGGAAAAGAGACACGAACATGTTTTCCTAGTTGACAAGACTCACAATTTAAAGACTCCAGCTGTGAAAGTCCAGATACCATTGTTTTTAACTTGGGTAGGCTCGGGTGGCCCAGGCGACGATGAAGAAGATCAGGAGATGCAGTAGCGGCACATATAGTGGAAAATGTGGATTGAAGGTAGTAGAGACCACGAGATTCAGATCCTGCTCCAATCGTCTGCCCCGTATTCCGGTCCTGGATTAAGAAGGAGTTAGAAGTGAAGGTTATGGCACAATTTAAAGAACGAGTTAATTTGCTTATGGAAATTAAGTTAAAGGGGCAGTGGGAACCAATAAGACGAACTTAAAGATATCGACGAAGTAGGTGAGACGATCAACTCCGATTGCCTGGATTTTAGATCCATCCGCAATGATAATATAATGTGGAAATGTTGTTTGTGATATATCGAGAAAATGGAGGAATTACGGTGACATGATCCTCAAGCACGAGAATCCAAAACCCATCTTGTAGGTGTATAGTGAGAGAGACAAACCGTAGAGTTACGAGAATGAGGAGCGGAAGGTGTGGCTGTTTGCCGTCTTTCTTAAAGCGTAAATATTCTTTATAGTCACTAGTAGAAAGCGTAATCTCTTAATCGATTTCAATTCGAAGGAGTTGAGGATTGAGCAATATTAGCCCGTTTTGGGGAAACCCATGTAAACTATAACACCGATCCCGAGTATGGTTATCCCTACCACAGTGAGTGCAATAGAGATTTCCTTTACCCCCTCCCCAGGACGCGACCACGACCACGACCTCGGCCTCCACCGCGCCACGGTCATTCATTATATGAAAAGAAAGCGGATGGCTCGGGGAGTTGGTTGTGTGCCATGTGCGGAAAAAGAAACTCGGAGAAGACGACTAATAAGCTCTTCCACCGTAGTAGGGATAGTAGGATTTGTTAAAGCCTGGTCACGTCACAGATCCATACTCCTCGGAAGACCATGGAGAATAAATACCATGAACATATTATCAAGGTTGGTCAACATTTGTGAAAGATCCGTACTAACTAACATTAATTTGAGCTCATCAATAGTAGATTGAGCCCGAATTAAGTAGTCGGACAGATCGTGATCGATCATCCAAGAGTAGCAAGATTACGAAACGATTCATACAATCTCTGAATATCGTTAGCATAAAGGTTTTTTTAGCCTTTACCCAGACATCATGGCAGTCCTATACGGACGAAAATGTGCCATTAACTTTGGGTCAATAGAGTTCCACAATAATGATACGAGTTGGTAATCAACTTGTTCCCAATCATTTTTCAACTTAAAGATCAATGCCTCAAGATGTTTTAGTAAGATGGTCCGAAAGATTCGACCTAAAAACCATAACTCAACGGATGAGTGCCAATTCAAGTAATTTTTACCATTCAATTTTTCAAGTGGTAATGGTAGGGGAACCTTGAAAGGCAAACGATATCAAACCCTTTTTTTCGTGAAGAGGTTTTTGAAATTTCGAGACATGGTAACCGAGAAGCGGTGGGTGGACAATAATAATAATAATAATTAAAAAATATATATATATATATATATATGAAACAAGCTTGAGAGACAAGACGAGTTCGAGAAAGAAAAAAAAAAGAAAAAAAAAAAAAGAAAAAGAAAAATTTGAAAGGTGCCCTAAAAGAGTGCCCACCGACCGAAAGTGGTACGGACGGAAAAGAGGAGAAGGGCAGGAAGAAGCGTGGTGCGGCGACGAAAAAAAAAAAAAAAAGGTGGCGGCGCGTGTGATACACGCGCAGGTCGGCGGCGTGGAAGCGCGTGGAGACGATCCGGTGGACGGACCGGAGTTCGCCGGCGGCTCGCGATCGCGAGTGGGTGGTCGCGTGTTACCGTAATGATGATTAGGTGGTCGATTTTGGTCGAAAGCAATCGAAAAGGGAACTAGGGTTTCGGGAGGGGAAAATGAAAAAGGTGATCAAAAACTGGAACTTTAAACTGGCAACTGAGAAACCAAAAAAAAATAGAGAAACTATGAACCTTGCTCAAGATACCATAAAGAGAGAAAACTGAATGTGTTTCTGTTGTATTAACAATGAAAGAAGATGTACATTATATAGGCAAGAATAATCCTAACTAGCAGTCCAGGAATTAAGGAAAAGAGAAAAACACACAACCTAAAGTTAAGGCTAAAGTTAAGGCACTAAGTTGCCACTATCATTCTATTTTACAATATCTTAACAAAAGACAAGGAACAGGTTCCCTACAATTAAACGGTCAAAGTGAGCCCTATTTATTCTGAATTTTCCCCACGTAGGATTCGAACCTATGACCAATCGGTTAATAGCCGACCGTTCTACCAGTGAGCTACTAAGGAACAACAGGAAATTAGATCTCATGGAGTTCAATTCCCGTTCTCAGCCTATGACCAATATGAGCTCGAACTCTCCTTTGTAACTCCTAATCTGGCTATCATTGAACTTGGTAAATTGAAATGGTTGAATAATTGAAAAATGAGAATATTCAGGAATACACATTGAATGCTGGAATTACGCATTGAATTTCAGGTAGTAAATCCATAATCAAAAAGGTATTTGTGATTGTTTTAGAAGCTAATCGAAATTGAGGAATACCAGAGGTCAATTTAGAAATAATGGAAACATGATAAGCACTAGAAAACTAAGGATTGAGCAACTCAATAGCATTGTAGGCCTTCAATCATTAAGTTATGAACATATTCATGACCCCATCTACAGGTGAGAGTTGATGTAGCTCGTCATCTCCACTACTGCATTTTTAGTGCATAAAAATTACTGGAGTGAATGTACTAAACTTGAAGTGCCATATCATTCCTCAGTTAAGTTACTTATATTTTTTCTCTAGAATAACATGATTCGGATGATGTTTTTGAATTTTATCCGTATCTGAATTATTGAAGTCCATTAAGCTAATGGAACAAGGTGCATGGCACGATTAATTGTTATCTGCAATTTAGTTTTGCTTATTTGTTCTTGATAGCTTGAAAGTAAGGAGGTTATGTTTCTAACATTTTCTTTAGTAATTAATCTGTATTGATATCTCCTAGAGGTTGTACCTAATTACGCTGCTGTTTATCTCGAAATTTATCATAAAGTGTTTCCTTTGCCCTTTCTTCTCTGTGTCTCTGTACGAATATGCAACATATAGTATCCCAAGCCAAAGTTTATGAACATGAAGCCTAAGCATGTTATACAATTTTTCGTCATGAATATTTATATCATGCTTTGTAGATAATATGGCATTAGATCCCAGCAGTTTCATTCTTCATCCATATTTCCTGTAAGATTGCATTTAGATGAAAGGATTTGAAGCTAACAAACTCAAATCCATTGACCGTAGTATCATAAATCAAATGATTTTAAATCCTTAGCTCCCATTTTAAGCTATTTCTTCAGTCATCTTATAGGACGACACAGTAGCTAGTCCTGCTGAGAATTTTTTTTTTTTTTTTAAATAATCGTAATATCAGATGAAGGGTCAGCGAAAGAAGAGGCGAAGAAGAACATGGAAGACGGTGTTGAAGGTTATAGTAATGCGGAAGTAGTAGTGAAGCTTGGAGGTTGGGATGCCACTTACTCCAAAGTTGTGGCTCAGGCTTCGCTCAGTGCTCTCAAACGCTTGCTTTTGTCTGAGAAAAGTCTTACAGGTGCATTACTTACTTTCATTCTCCGTCTATCTTTCAAAATTACAAATTCCTTACTAACATTTGTTTCTATTTTACAACTTACACCCTGAAGACGGTGTTTGTAATACCTTAAAAGGGGTTTAATCTTGAAAGATAATTGGACTATTTTTGGTAATTTGGTTGAACCAACAAAGGTGGTATTTTTGTAATTTACCCTCGAGTTTATAAAAAGCACGTTCAGTGAAATGGTGGACAAAGTCTGTGATGGACACTAATTTTAAAACGCAATTCATTTTTTTTGGGGATGGCGCTATTCACACCCCAAAATTGGTGAATACAACCACCTCCATATAATTGCAAAAATGTCATTCACTTAAAGACTATATTACTCTTACATAAATAAGAAGTTCTAAATACACCCACATTCTTCTTCTTCTTGAACAAAGTTGAAATTTTTTTCTATAGACACTATTGCGAAAGATCCATCGTGCCATGTGGCACAATGGCCAAAAATTCATCATCCGTCGTGCCATCTTATCATGCCACCTAGGGCTTTTTGTGCCATCGTGCCTTCTATCGTCGTCTTCCCTAACATCATCAGTCAACATACATACAAAATTATGCAAATAACTACCCAACATTTACCCGACAATTATCCATTGAATTCTACTTAATTAAGAACGAAGTTAATGGTGGTTGTGACACATCATCGTTCTCATCCTCCATCACCAGTCTTCTTCTCCGATAAGTGACCAAGTCTTGAGCCATCGCCAATAGCATAGTAAATTTTCACACAGTAACTTATGGGTGTATTTAGTTGGGGGTGGGGGGGGGGGGTCGTGTAAGAGTAAAATTGGAAATTATGGGGGGTATTTAATAATTGTGTTACATTTTAAAAAGTGGGCAGGGGTATATTTGGTGAGTTGGTGTATTTGTCAATTTTGGGGGTGTGAATAACGCCACCCTTTTCTTTTCCGATGCGAAAAAAGAGGAAAAAAAAGACGATAGAGAAAACAACCGAGGATATTGCTTCTTTAGTTTTATGTGCGTTTAGTTTTGATCTAGCTCAGCAATGACTCACAAAATTACAAAATTACCAAAGGTGTGCAATTCATATGATTATGTGGTATGTGCTGCTGCTAAAAAAAGTTTACTCTGTTTGAAGGTAAAAAAAGTTTGTATATAAGATTGGGATGCCGAGGTGATTGGCCAGATATTAAACCACCTGGCTGGGATCCATCAACAGGAGCTGATGTATCTACTGCACCATCATAAAATTGTACATGAAGATTAAACCAACATAACATTCTTCTTTCACCCAATTTTGTTCATTTATTTTAATTGTTCTTATCTAAATTATCCTCTTACTTTGTGTTGTAAGTGCGATTGACACAGGTCCGATCACCTATAAGTGTGTGTCCATTCCCCTACTATCCCAATTGTACTATATAAAAAAAAAAAAAAAAATCCTTTTTAGTACGAAATTTGTGTGTGTATTTCATGACTTCATTTTTTGAAATTTAGGTTCAACATTTCAATGGACTGTGCTCTCTCAATATCAGAAAAGTTGCATGAAAGCTTTCAAACATCATTCAACACTGTACCAACTTGTGAACTTTTTCTACCAACTTAGAGAAACAAGGAACTGATACAGGTTTAAATTCTACCCAGGCCTTACCTACAATTGATCAACCAATACAAGTTCACACAGTTCAGAGCTCATGATTTTGCAAGAACAAAAAACATCAATTAAAACTCCTCAAAATGTGTTGTTTCTGCTGTCCAGCTATACATTGTAATGAGCTACTTGTGACACATGATGGAATTACTTAATACTAAGCAAATAGAAAAAGAAATCAATTGGGAATTAGATGTTTGTGTTTCAATATATGAGCAGTTATAGGGTGGGTCATATCACATATGTACTCTTTTAACTTGTAAAGTTCCAAATTTTGCACGTTATAAGCATTAAGCGGTCACATTTTGGACATGTTGATGCTCGGAGTTTTCAAAACAATTTTTAAACTCATTTACCCTATTTACTAGTATAACTTTCTCAACTCAAAAAAAAGGGGTACCACACTAGTATACTGCCACTACACCAATTAATTAAACCAAACCACAATTGTAAGTTTCACTTATCCACGACAAAAACAATTCATCAGTCGGATATACTTAGTGGCAAAAAAGGTACCAAATAAGTTTTCAGCTAACAGAAAGGTAAAGACTGGTGTTAAACTCTGGAGACGCATAAACAAATTATTACATGTATGAGAATTTACTTTCTGTAGCCTTGTGCTCAGGTGCAAGCCATTTCAACATTGGACCTTGATGACATCTGCAGAAAGCCAGAGTAAAATCTCATTACAGCCAGAAAAAAAAAACAGTAGAAAATTCAAAGATCAATTCAAATATAAGGCCAATAGCCCCAAAGAAATTGAAAATCTTAGGCAATGACGTTAGGACTTGGGACCATAGCGGAGACATGGAATGAATCATCCAAAACGAACATAACTTCCTAGAGATAAAGTATGGGTCCAACTTGGGAAAAAATAAAGAGTGAAAAGGGATAATTAAGAAAGCACCCATGAGTTTCAGTCTAATTACAAAAAATTATAATTATCTTTCAAATTACAAATACCCCCTTAGGTTCGTATTTACCTAACAAATATCGCCTCTTGAGGCCTTGCACTTTTGTAAGCTAAAAACAAATGTTAGGGGGTATTTGTAATCTTAGACCCTACAGATTACATTAAGACATACCGCAGCAGATAAACTACACATGCGCATATGATAAAATTCCGAGCTAATTACATAAACTCACAGGCCATACCTTGCGCTGAAGACTTGTTATTGCTGACTTCAGTAAATTATCACCAACAATCAGCCTCAATTTCTTCACAAATGTATCCCGACTCATCTTCTTATTCTGCCAACCAACAGCGATAATATACAACTATAGAATTTAGTGCAAAACTTTTGAGCAGAAAATAAGATAAAGAAATTAAACTGTCAGCAGACACTTACCCTGAATAATGCATAGTTGGTCCTCAGAAGGTCCATGCTATCACGGGTGACTTTACTCGAAATGGCAGCAAACAGCATAGGAAATGGCATCCAAGGGCTTTTGGGAGCCCTTGCTTGAACAGTTTCACCTAGGACCTGATGCAATTTCTTCACTAAGTATATAAAAACTAGGATTGTGTGAATGAAATTGTAAAATAACATATACTTCATTAGTGAAAATCACCGACATCAAAAAACCCCAAATAATAACTTTCTTCCAAATGGAATGGCAGTCGCAGGGGCTTCCAAAAGTAGAACATGTGTTAGAAGTGCGTTCGATTGATTCAATATCGATCTAGAAAAGAGGGTTGGAACGAACGTATAACAAGAATTCTTGGAATGCCGTGGACATTCTTGATTGGTGCTGAGCTAACTATAGTGCAAAGTCGTATCTCTTTGGTTAATAAAATCCAAAAGGTTTATCGATCCCATGGGGTGCAGATTCATAATAGGCATATAGAAATTATTGTACGTCAAATTTCCTATTTGTCACTTAATGATGGAACTTTACTTATTTCTTTTTTTGAGGATCGACGAATCAAATGATTTTATGTTCCAAGTTTGCCTCAAAGCCATCCTATCCAAAACACGAGAATGCACAGAAATGCATCGGTCCATATAATGGGAATCCATAATACTCACTGAAAGAGCTTGATGTTATCAATTAGAGCACAAGAAGTGGCAAGAAGGGGCATAGTCCATAGCAAACATAAAAGATTGGAAATCGTTTTATTTAATATAGAATTTAACGGACATTTTACATATCGTAAGTCTATTTCTTTTCACCTCTGGTGATAGTAGAAAAAATATGAAATATGTTTCATGGTTGCAGGTCAGATGCCTGCACACACCTCTTATGCCATCTCCAAGCTTCATGCAACATTTTCAATGCTTTTGGTTTCAAGTCATCCTAACATGAAATTGTGATTCCTAAATACAAAAAGACTAAGCTTGATGAGTTCCATGACATTATTACTCAAAACTAACCAACATTTTACTAAGCAACTCATAACATAATCAGATGCCAAATATTAGTAACAAATCAAAAACCCAACAGATAACTACGCCATTCAACATTCCGGCAGCTTTTCTGAGTCGGTCAATACCATGATCAGATGAACCAAAACAAGGTGCAAAAACAACGAAGTACACGTAAACTATTGTGCTAAACCAATTTTTTGGGAAATATGAAATCAGGAACAAATGATTGCATATATCTTGTCACTAGAATCATAATACGGTAAGGGGGCTCATACCACCAAAAAGCAATGTGATCTCAGCAAAAATCAGCAATACAATCCCATCCTTCACCCTTTCCCACCACACCAAAAAAAAAAAGGACAGGACCAATAACTATTGGGCCATATCTGGCTACACTTATCTGCTTAGCCAGAAGAATTCCCCAGATTCCCATTCAAACTTTGACACTTCAATAGATAAAAATTTAATGATTCTGTTCCTCACTGCAAAGAAAAATGAATCTCTTCACTCAAAGAGAAAGATGGTAGAGGTCAGACTAGCTTGCACCATAACTAACTAAAACATTTATGCCTGATCCTTGGTGGTCATTAAAATAATCTGCAAAAATGAAATGGGAACAGAAACAAAGATTGAACTCACACGTGCGTTAACCACCGAAAAGACAAACTCTGTCAAAGAAGAGTGTACCTGGGCTTGAGGTCCTTCATAATTACTGAACCTGGGAATATCATCCCCGTTCGCATTTCCACACACAGGCTCTGTAGAAGCATTGAAGGAACAAGAGCTCAAGTGCTAAATAGTTACCGGAAAAAACTCGACAATTAATTAGGAAATTCAAAATAACTTTCCCTTACGACTATAATTATGAGAGTTAATAAGAGTAAAATCCAGTTGATGAGCAGATATGAACTTTAGCTTCTCATCATTTTACACAAGACCCAACAATACATGGAATCAGGGTTGCTTTATGCAGAACGGTTCACTAAGAAAGGGGAAAGAGGGAAAAGATGAGAGCAATGGAACGAAACATACACCAACATCACGTATTTTCTTTGGCTAAAACTATTTTAAAATCTTCACCTCAAGAAATAGAGGTGAAACTCTAGTAATAAAGAAAATATTGAATACTAGCAAAAAGCCAACATATATCATCACATTAGACGATCAACTGATTGAATTCCAAAAACTTATCAGAGGAAGCAGCCAGAAGTAAGAGACTATTTGAAACACTATGACAGATTACAAAAGAATATCTTTGCATACACCATGAAAATATAGAACGAAATGCAAGGCTAAACTATTACCTTCAACATCAGAAGTCATCTTGAAACTAACAACACATTCCGGGTAGATATGAGAGTTCTTATTCATGTTCCATACTACATAATGATTTGGATTTTGAAGTCTGTCAACACCGCTATCGAAGTCCTCACTACTGGGAAGGAACTGATTTGAGCCACAGCGAACAAGCTCCATATTCCCCATTATAACACGACAGAGTACCATGTGTCGTGTATTATTTTCGTCAACATCAAAATAATTGCTACTGAAAAAAGACAAGAAATTGTTCTATACGAGTAGTCCAGGTAAAATTACAGCACTAGTAACGGGATTCCAATAAAAACATTTTAATTGGAAATACATAATATTAAATGGCTAAGCATCCAAGATGGTGCATTGCCAATCACTAGCAATGAAAGTAAACCAAACTCCTTTAAGTGTACATAAAGTACTGACAAACGTAAGTTGACCAGAAATCACATGATTTAACAGATAAAAACCTCAAAAGGACAGATTTAAAGCAACATAAAGTTGTTCAGCAAATCAGTAAAAGAATGAAAAAGAAAGGGGAAAAAAAAAGAAGTAAAAGCATAGCTGTGTGGCTCATATAAGCTAAGAAACACAAAAGCTGCACCAATTCACAACGTAATACTATCATCAACCTAGTTCTACAATGTTAAAAATCAAAATATTGATAATGGAAAAAAGAAAAACAACACAATCAAACATAGTCTTATTGCAAAAAACAAAAAAAAAAGATGAGAGAAGAAAATCAAACCTGATCTGAGAACCGTTTGCAGGGATTAAATGTATCCCATCACCATGGGGGGGATTGATTTTTAAGTAGTGATCATAATGGCCAACCCCATATTTCAATATAGCTGAAACTGTTCCACTCAAACAAGGAAGCCAAGCGTATTGGACATTTGCATCCCCACGATACCTTTTAGTAATTTCAACCTGCTTTTCAAAAAGTTCCAACCGACTTCCCATTACAATGCTTGTGCAAGGGCGTATCTCAACAATTTTCGCAGCACATGAGCTAATAGCTCTGAAAAACAACTCCCTTACAGCATCAGAATCCAAAGATCCATGTACAGGACCAACAGTCAGGATCATGTTTCCTTCCATTTGTTGAATATCCCTACGATTCTCATCAATTTCTACATCTGAACTTTTGGTACAACTAATGATTTCATCACCACAATCTTCAGGTGCAGCATCCTCATGAGCTTGTACAATCTCAACAATAGGAATGGACTCCCCAGTAGATTCATCATCTAATCCCTGTATTTCAATCTCCAAATTCAAGTCAATATCATTGGACCCCTGAGGCTCAGCTCCCAGATGATCATGGCCTTCACCTTCCAGATAGTCATGGTCTTCAGCAAATTCATACTGACAGCCATGTGGTTCATCACAATCACTAAACACTTCGGGGAAGAAACATTTTCCAGACACATCAATCCAAGCAATAGGCTGATGCAGACCAGTATTCATGTCCAACTGCATCATCCGCATGAAGTCTAGCAAAATCCTATTTCCATTAACCTCTACTTCTACTGCAGACTTCTTAACACGAAAGTCTTTGTTAACATTTGCTACAATATCCTGGGAGAAATCATTCCATTCTTCATTGTAATAATACATCAAGCGATGCAGAATCCCACTTTTCTTGAAGTTAGAATAATATTTAAGCAGACATTTCCCGGATGGAAAAGCACAGCAGCCGTTAAGTCCATCCAGTTTCCTCCGCTTGGCATGATTGCGGATCAACGAACTGGGAGAGGACAGCTGAGGCAGCACGCGGATAGCTCCCGCAGAAGAGATGGTGCCTCTGTCTGATTGCTTTCTCTTCAGATTAACAACAACTCTCCGCACATTATCCAATACCTTTCCGGACTTTGTGTTCATTTCTGCCTAGTGGATAAATGTCTAACCACAAATTCACAACCGAAAAGTTCGAAGAAAAGACTATTGACAGCTTGCTCTTGGTTTTGCCTCAAATAAACAAAGCCATTGGTACCAGTGGAGATAACCTGAACATAAGAACTACTTATAAATTTGCTTCTCATTGATGAAACACGAATAAAACTAACACCACCAGCTGCCACAGTTGAAACGACAATTCAACCAGAAACCACAATATTATACAGCAACCACTCGCTCAATAAAGTGTTGAGGTTCAGCACAGACAAAACCCGGACATTGACTTTCTCAACTGTTAACATTAAAAGAAACTGAAATTTTGCAGTAGAAAAAATACTCCAGTGCAAAATAAGAAACCCTAGGTACGCAATTTCTAGTCGAGGCCGTGTAATGACATTAAATTGCTTAACCAAATACCGATGATAGCATCAAGCTAGTTAAATTCAAAATATCAGCCATAAAGGAGCATATTTCATACTTTTAAGCCCCATTAATTCAGGCAACATAGTAACAGAAATCTGATTGACAAAATCAACTCCCAAATACTTTCAAATGGGAAGAAAAAAGAAAAAAAAACATGCGCGACTAATATGACATTTCCCCTGGCAGAATAGAAAAACATTAAATTATCCATCAGCAAGTAGTCACTTCAAAAGAATTTAGCAATGATGGCAAAACAAAAGTTGGTATTGTTATTTGGCTTAAATAGTCATAACAATCTCCCCAGAGGTACAAAATGTAACATGGGTTGGTAAGGTTTTCCACATGAGAAAGAGCGAACTATTGTGGAAAAAGAACGAAGATTTATGATATTACCATAACCGGAGGAATTAATAAAATGGGATCACAGATATTATTCTTACTGTATCCTTAAATTTAAAAAGCAAAAACTCAAAACTTCTGACAGATAAATAGTTGATAGAGACATGTCAGAAACCACTTAATAAGGCAAACTCTGAAAAGCCTCAATCTTCAATCTTCAATGACTTGACCAATATTTAGTTTGGTCTTTTTAATTTATTTTCAGTCTTTCGTACTATTTTTTTTATTGAATAAACAAGTCAAGATCTATAAGGATTTTCCATAATTTGAGGCTTCCTTGTGATAGTGCAATACAATACACTCCTGATTGTGATGCCTCTAAACTCCTAAGAGTGATCCTAGACGTCTTGTTTGTTCATTCTATCTTCCTAATTTATTTTCGATTACTTTGTGCACATCCTCTATTGGCCTTAGGTTGCTCCTATATACACCTAATATCAAGGATTTTCTCTTTTGAAAATTAGGTAGAGCAATTCATAAGTCATAATGTTATCAAAATCTAAAATTTATTTAAGCATTCATCAAACATAGGCGCAGTACCCCTGGCTTATTGCCAACATGATATATGGCACAACCCGGGGGGGGACAGTATGACCATGACCAGTTAAAAAACACAAAGATGGTTTGCAGCATCTTAAATATTTATACGATAGATAAAAATCATAAAATTATATCTTCTGGAATCTTTCCTTGTTAAGATTGATCCCTATTACTAAAATATAAAATAGCTGATTCATAAATTTCCAATGGTCATAAAACTTTATAAGCTCCTCAATCAATTTGTTGCCTTTAAAGCTCATCTCTTGGAAATTGCAGAGCCATGCTATAATTACCTTCAGAAACATCATTAAGCTGACGCGAGAGAGAAGTCAACCCCTCATTCTATATTAAGAATCCAAATCACATGCAAAACATAACAGCTAGCTTAGGGATAACGCAATTTCCTATGCATGGTTAAACATGTCAACACATACACGAACACGTGGGCAATGAGAGACGGTATAGAGATGAAAACGCCAAAAGAAAATTCACATTTAATAAACGAAAACAATGGCAAGAAATGACAATCTAAGTAGCACTTGAACATAGTTCCATCTGCATGCCAAAATTGATCATAATGATTTATTGAAAATAATATATTTGTTGGGATAAAAATCGTCCCATGGCATGGACCTAATCTTCCATCATTATCTGCTCCTTCAACAGTAGAGTACAAGCACCCTTCATAAGGGGCTGTTCAGGGCCCAAAGAGGACTAGGAAAGATGTAAGCATCATTGTTATTTGTGTAAATTCCAATCATAGTTATTAATGCAATAGGAAACATCAAGGCGACAACTCATGGCCTAGGCCATTGTCTCACGCAAGGAGACAACAGCTAGAAAGCATGTTAATACTTATGAACTACAAAAAATAATAAACAATATCAAACAATAACTAACTATATCAAACACCAATATCAATCATCAAGCAACAAAAGCACAACTCAAATGGTCAATAATGTCAACAAGACAACAACACAATTAGCAATCACCTATCGCCTCTCAAAAGGCGACGCCTAGGCAACAACGAGGCAGTAAGCCATGGCCTATGCGAGGCTTTAATAACTATGATTCCAATATCAGAGAACTAGATTTTCTCCAACTAATATCCAAAAAGGGTATCCAAATTCTAATTTCTTCTATCATTAATCAACAAATTATGTCCATCTTTCACACTTTGATGATAGAAGTCTTAAATTAGGCCAAAACTCTAGGACAACAAAGTCCACCAACTATTCTTAATGCCAACACCAAGAACCACTTGAAAGAATGAATAACTTTTATAAAATATCTTTAATTTGGGACTTACGTAAAACTAAAGGCTTTATATTCATTGGATTTTACCACCAATCAAAACTCACTAACAGAAAGATCCAATGTAGGTCAACATGGACGAGGCATATAGTAACTGTAAAGTAAATAAATCCAGAATTACAAGCAAATATGGTAAGGAGAACCGTATCAATCTTCATATACTTACCAGCATATTCAGCATTATTACCATCTAAACCTGTTTACATCTGGAACGAGCGACTAGATAGATTACTAATTTAAAGATGCAAAGCATGTGCCAAGCATTAGCTCTTGACGTAACATTTTCATGCAAGCACCAGAAGGTAATCCTGTCCTCAATATTTTAGAGTTCAAAAACAATATTTTCTTCTTCTAAATTTTAAAGAGAATGGAAATTATAAAAAGAAAAAAAAAACTAAATAAAAACTATGGCAACATAACAAAAATAACCCAACGTCAACGTCACAAGCGCCGGGAACCTTCACTACAATAAACAAGTAACCTGATTCACCAATGCCTCAAAAATTCTTTTTTGACCATTGTCAAGCTACATAAAAAAGGAAAAACTCATAATTTTAACCGTAAAGAGAGCAAAACACATCTAGACTCAGAAAACACATCCACAGCGTAGAGAAACATAAGTGCCATCATGCCCGATGAGAGTTCCAAAAAATTTTAGCGTGGAGGAAGAGCCATCAGGCACTAGCATGTCACACTGCTGCAGTTCCTGATTTGTTGTCCATGCATTACAAGCATCTGGCCTAGATGGTTATCAATGACCTGTGTAAATTGCATTCAACGAATGCGACTTAAAAACAGTGTTCTAAAAATTGCTAGGCGCTAGTCGGGCGGCAGACTGGGGCCTAGCGCATAGGCGGAGCCTAGGCAGGATTAGGCGGGACCTTGGCGAGGTTAGGTGGTGCCTAATCGGAAGAATAACGTTGACGGACAAGGAGGCTTAGCGCCTAGGCGGGGATTTTTAGAACATTGCTTAAAAAGGGGGACAACCTATACACGCGTGCAGGTTCACTTCATGCAACCTACACACACGTGCAGGTTCACTCACAATTATCATGCTGAACAGAAATATTTCTAAATCTCAACTGATCCAACCAACACTCCAAATCATAAAGCAGGCATAGGCAAAACTCCTAAACTTAAAAGCATAACTCCAAATCCATATAATTAAAAACACATCTCCAAGACTTAACAAATCAAACCAAAAACTCCAACATTCCAAGTGATAAAAGCAAGTATATAACCCCAGACTTCAAATAATATACATAAATAGGTGTACAATCTAGCTAAATCACGCGGCAGAGTAACCAAAACAGATATATTTACTTCAAAAAAAAAAAAAAGGAATTGATAGAAAATTTGATGGACTTTCACCTGCTCCGGAAATTGATATCATGTCCCTCTGTTCTAATCAAAATTATCATTCCCCATGCTAGCAAATACACGATTCTAACAAAAAAAACTACAAAAAATCAAGTGCAATTTCGATCCATAGAACTTCACATCCACCGAAAACAAAAATTGAAGCTGCATAACCCAAAATATTCAGGGGAAAAAACAGACGAAAGAATACACAAAAAAGACCCTAAAATGATGATGCTTGCATAGTTGCATACATTCAAATAGAGAAGTCGTCGAATTATTTTCCTTTTCTCTTCTTCTCCACTGCTGCTGCGGATTTTCAAACCCTAGAATAAAAAATCGAAAACAAATGAAGTGTCTATATAAATGAAGCCACCGCCTTTCATTTCCGTTACATAAAATGGCGTTTTACGAATTTGACCCGAAGACATGCTTGTGGCTGAAGAAAAACGGGGTAGTTGACTAGCTTCCATCAAGGGAAAGGGTCTTTTTTGTCTATTCATTCATTAAGATTCTGCAAGGAACCTTTGCGGTAAATTTGGATTATGTGTAATTAAGGCGTCACTTATGTCATCTTCAAGCAACTCTATAACACACACTATTACACCAAATACACAAAAATTCTTCTCTAACCCAATTCTAAATCTTACACCAAATTTGGTGTAATATAATATCCATTGTTTGCCCTCCAACTCTATTCTACTTCAAATTTAAATTACAATAGTATCCTCATTTTATAATTAATTAATTTATATAACATATTTTTAATAATTAATTAACATTTTCTATAATTAATAATAACTAACAAATGATTATAATTTAAACCAAAAGAGATATTAAAATATTTAGTTTTGTAAATTAATTTTATATAAATTAAATGTAAATTTTTAGTTAATCTATATAATATATAAAAACAAGATACTCTACAAAAATAGTATGTTCCCGCCAAATTTTTGTTGCCAGTTATAGTAAGTTTTGAAAAGTGTACTCTGACATATAATGCAGAGTTCAATTAATTTTTAAATGCTTTTTTGTAATCTAAAAAGTGAAATGCTTTATTTTATTAACGTTGAAAACTCTTCGTATTTCGTATTGCAATGGTCATTTGTAGTTATTAGTTGCATAGAATGGGGCACCAATTAAAACAATGTTATTGGGAAATAGTTTAAATTTCAAATTTTTTGTTTGATAATAGTAAATAAGGTTGAATTGTTGGCAGCAAATAAATAGCAAGTTGAATTAGCATAAAAATAACCTCGAAAATAGTATATACAGTTGTATTGCTGACTGCAAATAAATTGCAAGTTGCATTTGGCAATAATAAATAAACCTCGAAAATTGATGTTAAATGTAGTATAAATAGATCATTCTCTCTTTCAAAATGCACCCAATTTAAGCAATAGAGAAAAATTGGAATCTGATGTCAATCGAGATAGCTTCCAAATGGCCCCCTTATTCAGTTTAATTAGAGACCAATTTGAACCAAGCGCAATGGGCATTGTAACTTGATTTGAACCAAATTACATCTTTGTGCCTCGCATATGGAGCCAATTCAAATATTTCTGTTTAGATTGCATTTGTCATGATGAAGATTCTTACAACAATTTTACGATATGTTCACGAGTGTAAGTGGTGTAAGTGATGAAAATCAATTTACAATATCTTTTTTGAGGGATTTTAGATACATATATATTTTCTAAATGTAGGGATGTAAGAAGTGATAAATATCTGATGATATTTGGCTGAAGAGAAAAGGTTCATTTTGAGATATTTGATTTAGAACATGAAGGGGGGTGGGGGGAAATAATGTTCTAGACTTCTTTGGAAACCAGCGAATAGGGTAAAAAAGGTGATGAGGATTTGTTTGTTGAAATGAATGCAGTATGTCTTTTGGGTTTTGGTTAATGGGCTCATCTATTATGCAAAAGAGAAATGGCAATCCACATTCCACACTAACAAATAAGAACAAATAAGTATCGGTTAATTCTTCAAATGGGCTTCTGTCTTTGCATAACAAATGGTAATCCACTCCCATCAAATCGGATGGGTTCTTTTGCATCGTAATTGGGCATTTTCTTTATACCTATTTTGTGTATTTTTCAATTAATGATTTTTTGTTAATTTTTTGTATTGAAATAAGCTGTAATTTTGCTACTTTTCTTAGTCCCACAATGAATTGATTTTGTAATATTTTGTTAATTAATGGCTTGAAATTTCAAATAGAATATATATTTATATTTAACAAGGTAATTCAGAAAGAATCAAAATTTTTTTTTTTGTTTTATTTTTTGGGTCTGTAAAGATTTGGGCTCTAATTTGTTATTTTCTTTATTTTTTATATATCAAAATATTTGGTTAATTATATTTATTTCAAAGTTTATATTTTTTTTACAGAAAATGTTGAATTTAAACATTGTAGTTATGACAATTCTATGAAGAGCAAGTTATATGGCTTTACATTTAAATAATCTATTGAATTTAATTAACTAAAATATTAAAATTATTTTTACTTAATATATAATCCGTGCATCGCACGGGTGGACAACTAGTTACATTAATAATAATACAATATACATAAATGATATACTTGTATAAATAAATAAATAAATTACTATGAAATGAAAAAGAAAGAATAAAATATTCATTTGGTGTAAGATTTGTATGATAGATTGAAGATAGTTTTGATAAAATCACACCAAAACGCCAGATCTGGTGTAAGTTTTACACCAAATTTAGTGCAGTGGGTTTGAGATGACCTTAGGATTGACATTTGACACCCCTAATTTTTTTTTAAAAAAAACAATTATTATTTGAAACACCACATTATATATTAGGCATAATATATTACATAAATAATTATTCTTAATAATGTTTTCAAAAAAATATTAATTATTCTTAATAATAACACTAATGATGATAATACTAGTTGAGAAGGTCACTTGTAGGTGTAGGTCCCAAGGGGTGTGGTGTAAGGTTTAGAAGGGAGGGTTTGAATAAACCTTACCAAATTTTCGATTTTAGTTCTTTTAAATAATTCAACAGAGTTGACTTAAATCAGTTGTGTCCTTGGGGGGACTGACTAAGTTAGCTATTCTAAGTTACCCACTCCGGACTCGATAGAATTTGTTGATAGTATAACTTTCGGTTGCTTTAGTCAAATACTTAACTTGGCCGATTTGGTTTTTAACAATGAAAAGACTTAACACCCTTTGATTGGTTTAAAGCTTGTTTTAAAACACTGTTTTAGCACTTAGTTATTTATCGTTGGATAGCAAATATAAATTAACAATGCCAGATATAGAGTAAATGTGCAGGAATGAAAATGTTGAAAGTAAATTGACACAAGTATTTTATAGAGGTTCGAAGATGGGGTAATTCTTCTAGTCCTCTCTTCTCCAACTCCTGAAGGAATCCACTAAATAACAGATCAATTTACAAAGTTGTTATCAGTCTAGAGACAGCCTTGATCACACAGCTGGCTTCTCCGGCGACTCAGCTTCTTCACGACTCACGAGGCAGCTGCCTGGCTACTTCAGCTCACTTCTCAAGTTCTTGGATTTGATCACGAAGCCCTCCAGCAAACTTGATACTTGGTTCGACCTTGAACCTTCCTAAAATCCTTCAACTAGGAAAGTAGACCCCTTTTGTTTCTTCAAATGTTTTCTCTTCAACTGGTTGAAGTTATCTCTCCTTCACAGCTTGTGTTGGATCGAATTTCTTCGAGTTTTAGGCTTGAGGAATATCTTGATAAGCTTTGAGAATTTTGCAGGTTAATTGCTTGAATATTTCTTAAAAAGTCTATGTCATTCGTAACCTTTTCTCAATTGCTTCCTCAGCCTTTTATAATGTACATTTAAAATATGCCCGTTGAAGAGATAGACTAGTTTCAAATGTCACTTTGTGTTCATTGGCTTGTCTTGTCTTGGTCTGCAACCTTTGTAATGTTGATCTATCCTCGTATTAAATGGCATTTCAGCTTTGCAGGTTCTTGTTGGGAAATTATTTTTGTAGATTTTGATGAATGCCATGTAAAAATTAGATTAGAATGTTGGCACCCCATTTTCCTTGGAATTGTCATTGTAATAGATATGGCTGAACGAGCTAAGTTAAGTCAGCTATGCCTGAAAATACAAGAAGTCAACTGAAGAAGTAAAGTGAAGACTCCGCTGAGGAACAGCTGAGTATGGCCAAGATAGAGGACCAATGACTATTTCAAGACGCCTTGGTGAGGAAAGTTTGTGTGAAGAGTCAGTTAAGTCAACTCTAGAAGCCATGTCACAAGTTGAAGTGACAGATGAGTCTTTCAATGATTGGAGCAGACTCAAGTCACCTGGGGAAAAAGCAGCTGCAAAGAGGAGTTAACTGAAAAGAATCCGTTGCACAGAAGTCAAGAACATTACTTAAATAAGTAATACACCCATGCTGCCATGTCTTAAAGTGCTCAGTCCTAGAAGCGTGCAAAAGGAATAAACCAATGGAAAGCACTACACCTCGTGTCAGAACCTGAAAAGCTGGACAATCATTTAATACGAGGAAAGGTCTACATCTCAAGATTGAAGACCAAGAAAAGACAAGCCAACGAACACAAGTGACTTTTGAAATCGGCCTTTCTCTTCAACGGGTAGATTTTTGAAAGTTCACTATAAAAGGCTGAGGAATTTCACTGAGAAAAGGTGACCTGAACCACAAACGAGCAAACTATATTCAAACTGTAACCTGCAAAATATTCTCAAGATATTCAAGCAAATCCTCAAGCCAAAATCTCGAAGGAAATCGATCCAACACAAAGCTGTGAAGGAAAGACAACTTCAAATTGTTGAAGAGGAAACTTTTGAAGAATCAAAAGGGGTCTACTTTCCAAGGAGGATTGTCGGAAGGTTCAAGGTCGAACCAATCTCAAGTTATTGGAGGGCTTCGTGATCAAATCCAAGAAACTTGAGAAAGTGAGTGAAGTAACAAGGCAGCTGCCCTGTGAAAAAGCCGAGTCGGACGAGAAGCAAGCTACGTGACCAAGGCATCTCTAGACTGAGTCCAAGGAGCAAGTCAGCTGTGTGATCAAGACTTGTCTCTAGACTGATAACCACTTTGTGAATTGATCATTACTTAGTGGATTCCTCCAGGAGTTGGAGAAGAGAGGATTAGAAGAATTACCCAATTTTCGAACCTCTATATAAATTATTAGTGTCATTTACATTTCAGCATATTTACATTTGTGCACATTTATTTTATATCTGCTGATTATTTGTTATCCAACTGATAAATAGCTAAGTGCTAAAATCAAGTGTTAAAACAAAGATAAATCAAATTCAAGGGTGTTAAGTCTTCCGCTGAAAAACTCATCACAACCAAGTTAATTAGACTAAACAACTGAGTTATTCTATCAACAGCTCTATCGAGTCTGTTGAGTGGCTAACTCTGCTGATTAACTAACTTAGTTGTCCCTCAAGGACATAGTTGTGTAATTAACTCTGTAATATTTTAAAAGGACTAAAATCAAAAATTTGGTAAGGTTTATTCAACCCCCATCTCCTAAACTTTACTCACACCCCTCGGGACCTACAAGTGGTATCAGAGCGGTTGGTTCATTGAGCCTTCCGCACTGGTTACTGAACTAGATCTCCAATCTTTCAAAGAAACTATTAACACTTGCTCTTTCAAAAGTCATTTTATTCAGCAAAGTTATTATCATGGAAGCAAATTTGACACGTATTCTTATGTTCACTATTGAGGAATTTGATGACTGGAAAATTTGTATGCAGGCTCATCTATCTGCTTTACATGATGAAATGTGGATAGTGATAGAGGATGGGCCACTGCAAATATTGAAAGTGAACACAGCCGCAAGGAGATAAATTTGCGGTGAAGGAGAAGAAGTTCTTCTTTGAGGCAAGACCACCATGGTTGAGAAACCAAGGACCGAGTGGACAAACGAGGACGAGAAAAAAGATACAACTTGGACAATGTGGCCAAGGACATACTTTACAAAACCTTGGACAAAGCAATGTTCAACAAAGTCAAATCGTGCCAAACTGCAAAACAAATCTAGGATAAATTAACTTTAATTTGTGAAGGATCTAAGCAAATTAAAGAAAATAAATTGTCAATACATTCTTTGTGAAATTTGAAATTTTAAAATGCTTGCGGTGTGAAACCTTGGATCATTTGGATGCTAGATTCACTTTGGAAATCACAAACGAGCTATCAAGACTTGGGAAAGAATATACACAAAAGAAAATGTGTATGAAGATTCTGAGAAGCCTCCCAGCTGAATGGGAAATGAAGGTCATGGCTCTAAGACATTCGATGGACCTATCAAAAACATCCAATCATGAGCTATTCTCAGACCTCAAAGCCTATGAATTTGAGCTGAGAAGAAAAGATCAAGAGGAGACAGTTGTACCCAAAACAGCTGCACTTATAGTCAAGGATGGAAAGAGAGCTGAAGTCAAGGAAGTTATTGATCAGGAGGAAATAACCCTGATTGTTAAAAGATTCAACAAGTTCTTTAATAATAACTACAAGAAAAACAAGGGTGAAACCTCTAGGAGACATTCAGCTCCCTCCAAGTCAAGGGAAGATAGGCCACCCAAGAGAGCTGAGCATCAAAAGGTTGAATATCAGAGAGCTGATAATCGAAGGACTGAAAGAAATGACCAAAGAAGAGAACCCGTGTTGGAAGCTGAGACAACCAGGACACTTTGTTATGTTGCCCATATCCGATGAGTCAATAAATACTGAGGAATGAAGAAGAAAGAAAAGTTTTGAGAGAAAAGACAGAAAAGAAAAAGGTTATGTTTCAGGGCTTTGAGACAACCGAGACAAAGTCAAAGGAAGAAGCGATTGATTGAGAGTAGTGAAGGCGACTACTCAAGTGATTCCCAAGAAGAAGAAGCCTTGATTTGTCTAATGGCTAAAGAACAAGATCAACCAGATCAGGAAGATGAGGTACACTCTAACTCATCTCATTCAGATTCTAGTGATAGTGATTGTGATACACACACTTCATCACCCACTCGACCTTTATGATTCATTAGGCAAAATGATGAAAGACTTTGAGCACATTAAATCCTCACACACACTATAAATGAGGAAAATAGCCAAAAAAGCAAAACTCACGGTGACTAAGGAGCCGAGTGCTCTCGAGTCACATAGCCGATGAGAAAAAAGAGTCAAGGCCGAGATTTCTAAACTAATAGCGAGAGATAGTTGCTATAGAAAAGAGGGAAAATGATCTCAAAAATGTGATTGCCTCATTTACAAAGGCATCTAAATCATTGGATGACCTTATCATGAGTCAAAAAGTGTGTGGAGATAAGGCGGCATAGGATTCAATTCCTTTGTGCACAAATAAACTCCCCAGTGATTTTGGAAAAAGGATCTTCAAGTAATGAAGCATCTCAAAATCCAAAACACCAAATGTTGCACCCACATTCATTCCAAAGCACAACAACAAACAAACTGGCCTTGGATATAAAGGAAAAGGAAAAAAATGCCCGATTGAGTATCTTTGAGAGGACAAGCGAGAAGAAATCACAGAGTTTCTCAAAGAAACTCCAAATAGAAAGTACTCTGTGAAAAATAAACAGAGCTACCAAAAACCCCAGAAGTTTTAACAAAGAAACACATATGATGGGAATGGTAGAAATTATCCAAGCCAAGCTGATTGGAATAATGTGAAATATCAGCAAAGACCTATAGAATATAAGCCTAAATGGCAAAGACCTAGATCTCAGCAAAGGTCATTCCAAAGGCAAAAGAGCTATCATCAGCACACATATGCACACAGACACTACACTCAAAAATATCACAACTACCCAAAGAAGGCAATTGCTAAAACACACACATACATACAGACAAAAGAGACAGATGTATGTACCTAAAGCCCCCAAGCAATTTGCCAAAGTGAATTATGATTATGGCACAGATAGATGGCAACCTCTTAGAGTCAAATCATTTGGCTATAGGTTGGTTGGATCATCTTACAGTACTAACCCCTCAGGACCCACGCAATCATGGGTGCCTAAAAACTAATTTCCTTGATTGCAAATTCAAGGAACAACTAAGTGCCAAGGAACCTGGTACATGGATAGTGGCTGTTCCAGACATATGACATGAAACAAGAAGGACAGGAAACAAGAAAAACCTGTCAAGATTCAAGGAGATTAGATGCGTAAAAGTTATATTTGGAGGAAATGAAGCTCCAGGGGAAATAAAGGGAACTGGATCCATCAAGAAGAATGGATTAAAGATCACATATATTGCTTATGTTGAGGGACTCAACTTCAACCTGTTAAGCATCAACCAACTTTGTGATAAAGGCTACAATGTTGGATTCAATAAGGGAGTGTGCCAAATCAAAGATGCTGAATCAAATGAAATAGTGCTGCAAAGATCAAGGAAGAAGAATATGTATGTGGTAGATTGGTCTACTGCTACACCAAGCACTTGTCTACTAGCAAAAAGAGCACAAACCGAATCAAGTTTCGTGGCACAAAAAAGCCGAGTCATCTCGAACTTCAAGACAATCAACAAGCTCGCAAGGAGTCATCTTGTGGAAGGATTGCCAAACTCAGTATACAAGAAGGAAAATGTATGTGATGCATGCCAGATGGGAAAACAGATCAAATCTTCATTCAAGGAGAAGCCTAGTCCTTCATCAACAAGAATATTGCATCTGTTGCATATGGACTTATTTGGTCCAGTTGAACCAGCCAACATAAGTGGGAAGAAATACACCTTGGTGGTAGTGGATGATTATTCAAGGTATACATGGATAATTTTTATGTGCAAAAAGAAGGAAACTTTGCAAAAGTTACCTCAGCTGATGAAAAGAGTTCAAAATGAAAAGAGCCAAACCATTATAAAGATAAGGTCTGATAGAGGAACTGAGTTTGTCAATGGGATAATAACTTCGATCTTGTGTTGAAAATGATATTGCTCATAAGTTATCTCTGCAGCAAGAACCCCACGCGTGAGAATGGAGTAGCTGAAAGAAGAAGGAAAGAGAACTCTCAAGGAAGTCGCAAGAACCATGTTAGTTGAAGTCGGATTGCTAAAAGATTTTGGGTCAAGCCATCAACACTGCATGTTATACTCAAAATAGATGCATGATTAATAGACAGCTGACAAAGACTCACTATGAAATCTGGACAGAGAGAAAGCCAAATGTTGGATACTTCAGAAAATTTGGATGTAAATGCTTCATCCACAACAATGGCAAGGATAATCTAAAGGCTTTTGATGCCAAAGCTGATGAAGGTATCTTTTTGGGATACTCAGCTGAGAGCAAAGCCTATAGAGTGTTGAACAAGAGGACTATGGTCACAAAAGAGTCTATTCATGTGGTTTTTGATGAACCTAATGTGAGTGGAGAAGACATTGAAGAGTTAGCTGATAAGTTGAATCAACCAACTATGTAGAAGAGTCCTTATATTGAAGCTGAAACAAGAGAAATCAATCCAGATGAAGAGGTTATAGGTGAATCTCAAAGACAGCTGGAAAGTCTACAGCTGAATGATGATGAAAGAGCTGCTCAAGACAACACAGTTGCGAGACAGCTGAACCCGGCTAATTTGCTTCAACCTGATGTGAGATGGCTGAGAGACCATCCACCAGAGCTAGTTATTGAAGATGTGAGAGATGGTGTAAGAACCAGATCCAGAGCTCAGCAATAAGCAATGTTCACTTGTTTTATTTCCCAAATAGAACCAAAAGATGTGTCTCAAGCTTTAGATGACACACATTGGATTCAGGCCATGCAAGAAGAGCTGAATCAATTTGAAAGAAACAAGGTATGGGAATTGGTGCAAAGGCCAACACATCAAAATGTTATTGGCACAAAATGGGTTTTCGGAAACAAAATAAATGAGGAAGGTTCTGTGGTGAGAAACAAAGCAAGATTGGTAGCCAAAGGGTATTGCCAAGGATAGGGAATAGATTTTGATGAAACATTTGCTCCTGTTGCAAGATTAGAAGCAATAAGGATGTTTCTTGCCTATGCTGCACACAAGAACTTCATTGTATATCAAATGGATGTGAAAAGTGCATTTTTAAATGGAATGTTAGAAGAAGAAGTCTATGGTGAGCAACCTCCAGATTTTGAGCAGAAGACTCTTGGAGATAAGGTGTACAAGCTCAAGAAAGCTCTATATGGACTGAAGCAAGCACCAAGAGCATGGTATGATACATTATCTCAATTTCTAATTGAAAATGGATTCACCAAAGGCAAAGTGGACAGAATACTCTTTAGAATTCAAGATGGAGAGAGTATACTGTGTGTTCAGATATATGTGGATGATATCATCTTTGGATCCACAATTAAAGAGCTGTGTGATAAGTTCTCAAATCTCATGCAAGGCAAATTTGAAATGAGCATGATGAGAGAGATGACTTTCTTCCTAGGACTTCAAGTTAAACAGCTGAAGGATGGAACCTTCATAAGTCAAACAAAATACACCAGAGATTTAATGAAGAAATTTGGTATGGAAGAAAAGTCTTCTGTAAAAATACCAATGAATACATCAGTCAAGATGGACATGGATGCAGATGGTAAGGCTGTAGATCAAACAAGATACAAAGCACTCATTGGATCATTGCTCTACTTAACAGCAAGCAGGCCAGGCATCACCTTTGCAGTAGGTGTATGTGCAAGATTCCAATCTGCACCTAAAGAGAGTCATATGACTGCAGCTAAGAGGATCTTAAGATATTTGAAGGGATGCTAAGAAGTTGGCTTATGGTATCCAAAGGAAGGTGGATTCAAGCTTATTGGATATTGATTCGACTATCTTTGGTTGTAGAGTAAGAGTTGAAAAAGAGTACTTCGGGTACATGTCAAATGCTTGGAAACAGATTAGTTTCATGGTTTAGCAAGAAGCAAAACTCAATAGCCACATCCACAAATTGAAGCGAGTACATAGTCTGCGGCGCCTATTGTGCCCAAGTCTTATGGATGAGACAAAGATCTCGAGAGATTATGAAATTGAAGAAAAAGAGATTCCAATTATGTGTCATAACACAAGTGCTATTGCAATCACTCAGAATCCTGTGTTGCATTCAAGAACAAAGCACATTGATGTCAGATATCATTTTATAAGAGACCATGTTGAAAAGAAAGACATCATTTTGGAATATATCTCAACTGATAAACAGTTAGCTAACATGTTGGGAAATTTATTGTTTAGGTTTTGATGAATGCCATGTAAAACTTAGACTAGAAAGTTGGCACCCCATTTTCTTTGTAATTTGCATTGTAATAGATAGGGTACATTCGAGTGAGTTAAGTCGGCTATGCCTAAATATGCAAGAAGTCAATCGGAGACTAGAATGAAGACTCATTGTGAGCGAAAGATTTGAGTATGGCAAGGAAGAGAAGACAGGAACTCGACTGGAGAAGTATCAGCTGAGATGCAACTGTGTGAAGTGTCAGTCAAGTCAACTCAAGATAGCCAAGTCTCAAGTTGAAGTGACAGATGAGTCATCCAATGATTGGGAGCCGACTCAAGTCATCGGGGAAGTTAAGGAAGCTGCGATCAAGTCAAGACAATCAAAAGGATCCGTTTTACGAGAAGTCAAGAAAGTTACTTAAACAAGTAATACTTCCATCTTCGCCTTTCTTAAAGTGCTCGATCCCCGAAGCGTGCAAAAGGAATAAAAAAGTGGGAAGATCGCGCACTGTCGAGAACTACGAAAAAGTGAAGGTTCATTCAATACGAGGAATTGTCAATTTCAAGGATCGCAACAAGACAAGCCACCGACCACAAGTGTCTTTTGAAAATTAGCCTATCTCTTCAACGGGCAGATTTTCAAAAGAACACTATAAAAGGCCGAGGAATCAATTTGAGAAAAGGTTACCTTGCATACCTGAAACATAAGCTTTCAAGCCATTATTCAAACTGTAACCAGAAAAATATTCTCAAGTCATTCAAGCTTAATCCTCAAGCTAGAACTTCGAAGAAAATCAATCCAACACTTACCTGTGAAGGAAAGACGATTTCAATCAGTTGAAGATGAAACATTTGAAGAATCAAAGGGGTCTACATTCCAAGGAGGATTGTAGAAAGGTTCAAGGTCGAACAAGTCTCAAGTCATTGGACGGCTTCGTGATCAAATCCAAGAAGCTTGAGCGAGTGAGCTGTAGTAGCAACGCATCTGCCCTGTGAAGAAGCTGAGTCATACGAGAAGCCAACTGCGTGACCAAGGCATCTCCAAACTGAGTCCCAAAGGATCAAGTCAGCTGTGTGATCAAGACTTGCATCCGGATTGATAACCACTTTGTACTCGATCAATACTTAGTGGATTCCTCGGGGAGTTGGAGAAGAGAGGATTAGAAGAATTACCCCATCTTGAACCTCTATAAAATTTATTGTGTCATTTACATTTCAAAGACTTCAGTCGCATATTATTTTATATCTGCAGATAAATTTGCTATCCAACTCGATAATTAACAAAGTGCTAAAACCAAGTACTAAAACATACTTAAACTAAATTCAAGGGTGTTAAGTCTTTGAAAACATATCACAATCGAGTTATGCTTTAGGCTAAGCGGTGAGTTATTCTATCAACGGCAAAAATCCGAAATCGTTGAGTGGCTAACTCTATTTGGTTAACTAACTTATTGGTCCATCAAGGACTTATTTGTGAAGAATTAACTCTGAACTATTTTAAAAGGACTAAATCGAAAAGTTGGTAAGGTTTATTCAACCCCCTCCCTCTTCTAAACCTTACACTCACACCCCTTGGGACCTACAAGTGGTATCAGAGCGGTTGGTTCATTGAGCCTTCCGCACTGGTTACTGAACTAAATCTCATATGTTCACAATTGAGGAATTTGATGACTGGAAAATTCGTATGCAGGCTCATCTATCAGCATTACACGATGAAATGTGGATAGTAATAGAAGATGGACCACTACAAATTTTAAAAGTGAACACAACTGCAAGGAAAGCTGCTGCAGCTGAAGGAGAAGAGGATACTGCTCCTAGACCAACTATGGTTGAAAAACCAAGAGCTGAATGGACAAATGATGACAGAAAAAGATACAATCTTGACAATGTGGCCATGGATATACTTTACAAGACTTTGGACAAAGCCATGTTCAACAAAGTTAAATCATGCAAAATGGCCAAAGAAATCTGGGATAAGCTAACTTTGATTTGTGAAGGCTCTGAGCAGATCAAAGAAAATAAGCTATCTGTTGCTGTACAAAAATTTAAACATTTTAAGATGCTTGCAGGAGAAACCTTGGATCAACTGGATGCTCGATTTATAGAAATTACCAATGAGCTATCTGCACTTGGAAAAGAATATACACAGAAGGAGATGTGTATGAAGATTCTAAGAAGTCTCCCAACTGAGTGGGAAATGAAGGTCATGGCCCTGAGACATTCCATGGACCTATCAAAAACCTCCAACCATGAGCTATTATCAGATCTCAAAGCCTACGAATTTGAGCTGAGAAGAAAAGACCAAGAAGAGACAGCTGCTCTAATAGTTAAGGATGGGAAAAGAGCTGAAGGCAAAGAAGCCATCGATCAGGAGGAGATTGTCTTGATGGTTAAAAGATTTAACAAGTTCTTCAACAAGAATTACAAGAGAGGCAAAGGTGAATCCTCCAGAAGACACTCAGCTCCGTCCAAGTCAAGGGAAGATAGGTCACCCAAGAGATCAGAGCATCAAAAGGTCGAGTACAAAGAGCTGACAATCCGAGAATGGAAAGAGCTGATCAAAAAGTTGAGAATCTATGCTGGAACTGCAGGCAACCAGGTCACTATGCCATTGATTGCCCTTATCCTGTAGTCAACAAATACAGGAACGAAGAGGAAAGAAGAGTCTTGAGAGAAAGAAGACAAGAAAAGAAAAAAGGCAATGTTGTCAATGCAGAGACACGAGACGACCAAGTCAAAAGACACAACAGACTCGGAGAGCAGTGAAGCTGACTATTCAAGTGACTCTGAAGAAGAAGTTTGATCTGTTTAATGGCCAAAGAACAAAACCAACCTGATCAAGAAGATGAGGTACACTTTAACTCATCTCACTCAGATTCAGGTGATAGTGACTGTGACACACACACTTCGTCACCCACAGATCTTTATGGTTCATTAGGCAAAATCATGAAAGCCTTCGAGCTCATTAAATCCTCACACACACTGATACATGAGGAGAACAACCAACTCAAAAGCCAAAACTCACAGCTGACTAAGGAGCTGAGTACTCTTAAGTTAATAGCAAAGATAGCTGCTATAGAAAAGAGTGAAAATGACCTCAAAAATGTGATTGCCTCATTCACTAAGGCATCTAAATCTTTGGATGATCTTATCATGAGCCAAAAAGAATGTGGAGATAAGACAGGCATAGGATTCAATTCCTTTGTTCATAATCAAACTCCCAGAGTGATCTTGGAAAAAGGATCTTCAAGTAATGAAGCATCTCAAAAAACCAAGACACCAAATGTTGCACACACATTCATTCCAAAACACAATCACAAACAAACTGGCCTTGGTTATAAAGGAAAAGGAAAATAGCCAATTGAGTGTGCTGAGAGGACAACTGAGAAGAAATCCAACCGAGTTCCTCAACAAATTCCAAACAGGAAGTACTCTGTAAAGAAGAAACAGAGCTACCAAAAGCCCCATAAGTTCTATAAAAGGAACACATATGATGGGAATGGTAGAAACTACCCAAGCCAAGCTGATTGGTACAATATGAAAATTCAGCAAAGATCTATGGAATACATGCCTAGATGGCAAAGGCCTAGAACTCAGCAAAGGCCATTCCAAAGGCAAAAGAGCTATCTTCAGCACACATATGCACCCAAGCACTACACACAGAGATATCACAACAACCCAAAGAAGACAATTGCTAAAACACACACACAGCATACAGACAAAAGAGACAACTGTATGAACCTAAAACCCCCAAGCAATTTGCCAAAGTAAATTATGATTATGGCACAGATAGATGGCAACCTCTTAGAGTCAAATCATTTGGCTATAGGTTGGTTGGATCATCTTACAATACTAACCCCTCAGGACCCAGACAAGTATGGGTACCTAAAACCTAATTTCCTTGATTGCAGGTTCAAGGAAAAGAGTGCCAAGGAACCTGGTACATGGATAGTGGTACATTCCGGACACATGACAGAAACAAGAAAAATCTATCAAAATTCAAGGAGGTTAGAGGTGCAAAAGTCATATTTGGAGGAAATGAAGCTCCAAGGGAAATAAGAGGCATTGGATCCATCAAGAAAAATGGATTAGAAATCACAGATGTTGCATATGTTGAAGGCCTCAATTCAACTTACTAAGCATAAGTCAACTCTGTGACAAGGGCTATAATGTTGGATTCAATATGGGAGTGTGCCAAATCAAAAACACTGAAACCAATGAAGTAGTGTTTGAAGGATCCAGACAAAAGAACATGTATGTGGTAGATTGGTCAACTGCAACACCAAGCACTTGTCTGCTAGCAAAGACTACAACCGAATCAAGTTGGCTGTGGCACAAGAAGCTGAGTCACCTGAATTTCAAAACAATTAACAAACTTGCAAGGAGCAATCTTGTAGAAGGACTCCCAGACTCAATATACAAGAAGGAAAGTATCTGTGATGCATGCCAGATGGGAAAGCAGATCAAATCATCATTCAAAGAAAAGACATGTCCATCTTCAACAAGAATATTGCACCTGTTACATATGGATCTATTTGGTCCAGTTGAACCAGCTAGCATAAGTGGAAAGAAATACACCTTGGTGGTAGTAGATGATTATTCAAGATATACATGGACAATTTTCATGTGTAAGAAGAAAGAAACCTTGCGAAGCTACACAACAATCGATGAAAAGAGTTCAAAATGAGAAGAGTCAAACCATTATAAAGATAAGATCTCGATTTGAGGAACCGAGTTTGTCAATGGAATAATAACTCAAGAGTGTATTGAAAATGGTATTGCTCATGAACTATCTCTGCAGCAAAGGACTCCACAAACAGAATGGAGTTGCGAGAAAGAAGGAACAAAACTCTCAAAGAAGCAATAGCCAAGGACCATGTTAATAAACAGGGTCGCTAAAAGATTTTGGGTCAAGCAATAAACACAACATGTTATACTCAAAATAGATGCATGATAAATAGACAGCTGACAAAAACTCCCTATGAGATTTGGACAGGGAGAAAACCAAATGTTGCATATTTTAGAATATTTGGATGCAAATGCTTCATCCATAATAATGGCAAAGACAATTTAAAGGCTTTTGATGCTAAAGCTGATGAAGGTATCTTATTAGGATACTTAACTGAAACCAAAGCCTATAGAGTGCTCAACAAGAGGACAATGGTTACAGAAGAGTCCATCCATGTGGTGTTTGATGAACCCAAGGTAAATGGAGAAGACATTGAAGAGTCAACTGACAAGCTGAATCAGCCAACCATGCAGAAGAGTCCCTATGTTGAAGCTAAAGCTGGAGTCGTAAACCCAGAAGAAGATGAGATAGCTGAATCTCAAAGACAACTGGAAAACTTGCAGCTAAGTGATGATGAGAGAGCTGATCAAAATAACGCAGCTGCAAGACGACTGAATCTAGCTAACTTACTCCAACCTGATGCAAGATGGCTAAGAGACCATCCGCCAGAACTAGTCATTGGAGATGTAAGAGAAGGTGTAAGAACCAGATCCAGAGCTTAACAAGAAGCAATGTTCACTTGTTTTATCTCTCAAATAGAACCAAAAGATGTGTCACAAGCATTGGATGACACACATTGGATTCAAGCCATGCAAGAAGAGCTGAATCAGTTTGAAAGGAACAAAATGTGGGAATTGGTTCAAAGACCAACCCATCAAAATGTTATTGGCACAAAATGGGTGTTCAGAAACAAGATGAATGATGAAGGTTCTGTGGTAAGAAACAAAGCAAGATTGGTAGCCAAAGGATACTGCCAAGAAGAGGGAATAGATTTTGATGAAACATTTGCCCCTGTTGCAAGATTAGAAGCAATAAGAATTTTTCTTGCCTATGCTGCACACAAGAACTTCATTATATATCAAATGGATGTAAAAAGTGCATTCTTAAATGGATTATTGGAAGAAGAAGTCTATGTTGAACAACCCCCAGGATTTGAGCAGAAGACTCTTGAAGATAAGGTGTACAAGCTCAACAAAGCTCTTTGTGGATTGAAACAGGCACCGAGAGCATGGTATGATACATTATCACAATTCCTGACTGAGAACGGATTTGCAAAAGGAAAAGTAGATAGAACACTCTTCAGAATTCAAGATGGGAAGAGTATACTGCTTGTTCAAATATATGTGGATGACATCATCTTTGGATCCACAAACAAAGAGCTGTGTGACAAATTCTCAAATCTCATGCAAAGCAAATTTGAAATGAGCATGATGGGAGAGCTGACATTCTTCCTAGGACTCCAAGTAAAACAGCTGAAGGATGGAACCTTCATAAGCCAGACAAAGTACACGAGAGATTTAATGAAGAAATTTGGTATGGAAGAGGCGTCTTGTTAAAATACCAAAGTGAATACATCTCAAAATGGATATGGATGCGGATGGCAAGCCGTGGATCAAACAAGATCTGAGCACTCATTGGTTCATTGCTCTATCTCACAAAGAAGTAGGCGGACATCACCTTTGGAGTAGGTGTATGTGCAAGATTTCAATCTGCTCCAAAAGAAAGCCACATGATTTGCGGCCAAGAGAATATTGAGATATTTAAAGGGAAGCCAAGAAGTTGGCTTATGGTATCCAAAGGAAGGTGGATTCAAGCTAATTGGTTATTCGGACTGACTATCTTTGGATGCAGAGTTGACGGAAGAGTACTTCAGTACATGTCAAATGCTTGGAAATAGGTTAATTTCTGGTTTAGCAAGAAGCAAAATTCAATAGCCACATGCACAACGGTGAAGCGAGAATACATAGGCTGGGCAAATTTTGTTGCAGCCAAGTCTTATGGATGAGACAACAATTGAAAGATTATGATGTTGGAGAAAGAGAGATTCCAATTATGTGTGATAACACAAGTGCAATTGCAATCACTCAAAATCCTGTGTTGCATTCAAGAACAAAGCACATTGATGTCAGATACCATTTCATAAGAGACCATGTTGAAAAGAAGGACATCACCTTGGAATACATCTCAACTGATAAGCAGTTAGCTGATATATTCACAAAGCCTTTATGTGAATCAAGATTTGAAGAACTCAAGTATGAATTAGGGTTAATTGAGCTGAGTTGACACTCAGAAGACTCAAAGAAAAGAGATGAAACAAGAAAAGATAAATATGAAGCTGAGTTTATAAATCAGCTAAGTAAGACGGCCGTATCGTAAAATCAGCTGCATCAAGTTAGCTGACAGCTGAGTACCTATGTGAAAAGAGAGAAGAGTTGAATCAGCTAAGGAGTAAGCTGAGTTATTTATGAGCTAAATGACAAAAACGCAGTCGTTTTTACTAAGCGGGAATGTTTTTAAGGATGACATCAGTGCAATAATGACTGATACAGTCAAAAGCTGCACGACCAAGCCTATGATTGGATATAAATGCTGCCGCATTAAATGCGAGAAATTAAATGCTAATCGGCGTGCTAAATCTGAGCCGTTGATCTCGATCAAATTTCAAAAAACCGTATGCACATCCTTTCATAACCCATACATATACCTTTTCGTCCATTTTTCTCTCACTTTACACAAACTGTTCATCTCTCCCAAAAGCAAAGAAAGAAATTTCTCTCTCGAAACCCTACAGATTTTCAAAGCATATTTTCAAAGTTTCGTTCGGTAAATCTTCAAGAAATGGCATCTACTTACGATTTTGTTAAGTTGGGAAAATAAATCCACACTGGTTCTACCGTGGATTTTGAAGGAATGATCAAACAGGGGTTCGACGAAACCCTTGTGAAGAAACTAGCTGAGAAAGTGGAGGAATCTGGGTTGAAACCCTTTCTCACAATGAAGTTTCAAATGACCTACATGGAGTAGGTCGCGCAGTTCTATGTGAACGCTGAAGTTCACGACGAGGGCATCAAGTCCTCTGTTCAGGGGAAAGAATTCACAATCACTGCCAAGGATTTGGCAGAACATCTTTGCTTTGCTACCGGCGGTAGGAGTGCCGAGATCTATGAAGTCGATGTAAACCTTGTTGCATGGAAGGAAGTGGCCAAACTCGATTGTCTTTGCGAAGATTGTCTACACGGTGATATGAAGTCATTTGAAGGAAGATTACCATAATGTTGTTGGACATTGTTGCCAAATGTGTAGACATCAAATTTGGAAGCTTTAATGAGCTGTCCAAAACCAAGCTGATCGTGATGGCTGCGATCATGGAAGAGAAGAAGGTAAACTGGGCTAAGTTTGTATGCAGCAGACTCTGTCAAAATATTGGGAATAAGTCCTTCAAGGAAGATGGATCGTTCGGAGGATCTTTGGGGTATGGCCTGGTGATTGGCCGGTTGATAGAAGTGAAAGGTGTTCCTCTCCGACATGGAAAGGCGTTCCATGTTAACAAAAAGATGTTCCGATCAAATCTCTCTGGAGCACAGAAGAGAGCTTATGCCAAGAGGGCGGACACAAGTGAGGGGGAATCAGCTGACCCTGAAGAAACAGCTGTCTCCTCCCCTCCCAAGAAAAAGGCTGCTCTCTACGGTGCAAAGAAGACGCTGCTCCTCAAACAAAGAAAGAAAAAGAAAACCGCACCCGCCCCGGTAGGAGTCACTGTCCCTGTGCCACTCTCTCCCGCCCCGCAGCCAAAGGAGAAGGAATCGCTAATCCCTTCTCCGGTGATTAAGAAGAAGAGGACTTCCACAACAAGGAAGGCAAGCGCCTCTAAGACAAGCTGAAGGCATTTACCTTCGACGAACCGGAGGAAGTGGAACAGATATTCCTCCTGGTGAAAACCAAAAGAAGAAGAAGAATCTTCAAGCGCTTAGAGCTTGAGAAAACAAACAGTCTGCCGCTCAGCTGGAACAGATTGCTGAGACGGCTTGAGAAGTAGAGTCTCAGAAATTATAAATGAAAGCCAAGTCTGCTGAGGCCAATCAGCAGAGGCAAGTTGAAGACCCAAATTGACAGAACAGTGAGGAACAAAGGAGTAGCCGAGAAAGTGAATCTCCTGTTGACAGTGGTTGTGTCCCCTCCTCTGCGTATTGCCCGCTGGTGAGTGTGAAGAGCAGCAAGTCATGTTACCCTCCATTCCTGAAACTGGAGGACAACGTGAAGATGACGATGATGATTTGACGATACTATCCCCACCATATCCAGACATCCAAAATCGTCTGCGAGAATGGAGAAGGTGGAAGTTGAGTCACTCTAGGGTGCAGTTTGAACACCCAGAGTTTATTGAGGAGGAAGAGGGACTCTTCAGGTTCCTTGAAGTTGATCTGATCTTTGCAAGCCCTCGATGAGGATAATCGCATCAATATGTTGCAAATTCGAAAAAAGAGAACGAATAGGCTAGAAGGCGAGAGAGGAAGCGAGCTCGTGAGAAAGCCAATATCGTCCTCTAATCGAACATGATCATACTCTTCCGCATCTTGACATGCTTTCAGAGAGCGATGAAGATCCGGACCTGCTGCTGCGCGATGAAGAATTGGAGATGCAGCAAGCCATGCGGGAATCTAGGATCCTACATGAGCAACAGCTGATGGAAGGCCCTGGAGAATCTTCCAAATCACAGCTGGAGATTGATCCTATGGGAGTGGTGCAGCAGATTGCAACTGTTGTTGCTGCGACCACTTCCCCAGCTCACTCTGGTGAAGGCATTAAGGGAACTGGCGATGAAACTGGGAACTTGGAGACCCAAGTTGAGCCAACCCCTATTGAAGGTGTCTTACAACCTGCCCCAACGACTGACAACTCACAGGAAACAGCCAGGAGTCTGGAGAAGAGTGACCCCATTCCAAGTCACTCAGCTGGTGTGCCGGCTGAGGGGGAAACTCCCTCCATTGCAGCTAGGTCGGAGAATGCTGCAGCTGACTCCACTACAAATCTAGGAGGTGAAGTGGAAAAAGAAAACGAAACACAGCAAGTTGTCACTGAAGAAGCTCGGACAGTTGAGACTATCTCAGCTGAAGTGCCAACTGCTCTGCAGGCTGAGGACGCTGCTGATACAGTCGAGGCATAGGATGGATCTACCCTGGGAGTTAACACTCTGGGCAATGAAAGTGCAATCCACGGAGTTGAGACTCCAGTGGATGCCACCTCTGAAGACCCTAAGACAGCTGAGACTGTCGAAGGGATTGTCCAAGGCCTCGCAGATTGAGACTACAGGAGGTAGTGAAGGCCTACGGGAGGTTGAGACTTCCCAGGAGGTAAAAGGCGAGAAACACAAAACATCCCTCCTACTATCATCGATGAATGAGAAGGAGATAAGTGCCCTTCATGATTCCCAAGACAACCTGACGTAACTTTTCCGGGATCCGAAGGTGAAGATGAATCCGAGTCATCCCCCATTGCAAATCCAAAAGACTCAGCTGAGGATGTTCTCCCAAGCACGAGTAAGTCCGATCTTAAGGCTACTCGCCAAACTTTCAATTTTGATGATGAGCCACCCCTATAAGTCTCATCATCGTCCGATGACGCTCATCGATACGGCCGAGGACTAGACAACTCATATGGAAAACCACCGGTGAGGAGACCGAAGGTCGTTAAGACAATCGAGGCTCGGCCACCGGGTCAATACCACAATGAGACCCGGTGACTCACAATCAGCGCGCAAGCTCCCAAAGCTTCAATGAGAATCGACTCAACCGAGGCACATCACGACCACAAGTCACGGTTGAACAATTCCTTATGTTCGTGATGATGCGTTTGAACAAACTTTCCCTTTCACATTAGAGTCTCGATCTTGATGAAGAATCAACTATAGATCAACAACGTTTGCATAGACACCGATCCAAGAATTCCCATAGATACCATCGTCCCAAAGCCAGATTTTGATTTTGATCTTTGCCGCCACCAGTGAGAGCAGAGGTGAAGTGAGGTTCGAGAAGTCTTCAAGGCAATATTTGTGGAGATTGAGAAGATGGAAAGGCACCAGGCCTCATTGGATATGCGGCTGGATAATAGAGATGCTAATCTTATGGCCGTCGCATGGAATCATAGTCGATCCGTGAATGGTGGCAACAGCAGCAGACAATGCGCATGGAACAAGTTCGATACTTCAAAGCATTGTACAATAAGATGCTAAACGGAGAGCCGATAATCTATGACATGAAGAAGAGGATGCAAGAAAACATTGATAGAATGCATACTTCTCATACCACGTAAATGGAATCGCTGCTTGAATTTCATCGAAAAAAGAACACGCGTAGAGGAGAACATGAATGAAAAATTCGCTTCTTATGGCTGAAATGAAATTGGTGACAACTTAATCCAACACCACCCGCAGAATTTCGAGCAAAGATACTCCGCAGAATCCAGCGTAACTTCGGCTATATCGGCCGCCTAGATTTCATGCTTGCCGGCATGTTTCGAGGGGTTCCTCTCTCCTTTGATGATGCCAAAAAGGGGGAAGAGGAATACCTAAAGACGTTGAAAGGATCCGCAGCTGAGAAGAAGGACGCAGCTGTGAAGGAGAAGACAGCTGAAGAGTAGAAGAAAGAAAAGGGAAAATCAGTTGAGGGGGAAGGTTCGAAAGACATGACTTTAATGGTTGCTAGAACCCCTCAACAAGGACTTATCACACGGTGACATAATCAAAGCAAACTTCATGACTCGCGCTCCAACACTGCCCATGTCCGAGAAAAGGAAAATAGTAGAAGTAGAGATGACAGAGATTGAAAGAAAAATGGATGCCCGTGCGATGGACATACTAAAACAATATGGAGGCATTCCGGCAGGAAGAGACACTGATGCCATTTCAGACGTCGGAACTAAGCCAAGATCTGTTGATGAATTCAAGATGCTCGCATCCGATGGATACTTTGAGAACATGACCATGGCCCAAGCCTGGGACTTGTATTGGGAAAAAGGCCTCAAAGTGTCGGCGAAGAAAAAGGCGATAAGCAAGAGACCGAGCGATCACTCTCTTTGGTCACTCTTGGAAAGAAGAAGGCCCCAAGACAATACACACCCGAGAGGAAGGGGTAGAAGCAGTGGAGGAAGAGGTTTCAAACCTAGACCTCTACCCAAAAACATCGAATATTTAGATCCAGGGAAGAAATGAGGGATCTATTGGGCTGGGTTTGATGAAGTAGCCAACTTGCAAGTGGCCAAGAACAATGCTGAATATGTAAAGAGAATCGAAGAAGAAAATAAGAGACAAACTCAGTTGTGGGAAGAGAGACAAGAAAGAAAAAAAGAAGAGATGATCTTTGCGAGAAAAGCTTATGAGAAAAAAAAACAAGAAGAGAAGAAGAGAAAAAGGTCGAGAAGACGACAGAGCTGATGAAGAAAGAAGGTGGCAGCGAAGGAGATGAAGTGTTGCTGTCCACCCCTTCATGTAATTTACTATTGTAAATGCATAAGTATGTAAGTCTTCTGTACATTGAATAAGAAATCTATAATTTCTCGATATTTTTTTTGCGTAGACATAGATGTTTGTTCTGATACACTTTGTAAACAATTTGTGTAAAGGACAGAATGTTATGATCAATAAAAGATTGATTCTACGCATACATTCTCTCATTCTTGCACTACTGTATGTATCTTTGATGCTTACATACTCGCATGTATGTTTTAAGTTTGGGCATCATCAAAAAGGGGGAAATTGTTGGGAAATTTATTGTTTAGATTTTGATGAATGCCATGTAAAACTTTGACTAGAAAGTTGGCACCCCATTTTCTTTGTAATTTGCATTGTAATAGATAGGGATGTTCGAGCTGAGTTAAGTCAGATATGCCTAAATATGCAAGAAGTCAACTGGAGACTAGAATTAAGACTCCGCTGTGAGGCAGCTGAGTATGGCAAGGAAGAGAAGACATGAGCTCGACTGGAGAAGTATAAGAGACCATACATTGATGTCAGATATCATTTTATAAGAGACCATGTTGAAAAGAAAGACATCATTTTGGAATATATCTCAACCGATTGATTAGCAATGACATGTTGGGAAATTTATTGTTTAGGTTTTGATGAATGCCATATAAAACTTAGACTAGAAAGTTGGCACCCCATTTTCTTTGTAATTTGCATTGTAATAGATAGAAATTTTATTCGAGTGAGTTAAGTCACTATGCCTAAATATGCAAGAAGTCAATCGGAGACTAGAATGAAGACTCATTGTGTGAGGCGGTGAGTATGGCAAGGAAGAGAAGACAGAACTCAACTGGAGAAGTATCGGTGAGATGCAATGTGAAGTGTCGGTCAAGTCAACTCAAGATAGCCAAGTCTCAAGTTGAAGTGACGGATGAGTCATCCAATGATTGGGAGCCGACTCGAAGTCATCCGGGAAGTTAAGGAACCGTCAAAGTCAAGACAAATGAAAAGGATCCGTTTACGTAAGTCAAGAAAGTTACTTAAACATGTAATACTTCCATCGCCTTTTGTTGGGAAATTTATTGTTTAGATTTTGATGAATGCCATGTAAAACTTAGAATAGGAAGTTGGCACCCCAATTTTGTTGTAAAGCGCATTGTAATAAATAGGGCTGGTCAAGCCGATTTAAGTCGATTGGAGACTAGAAGGAAGACTCATTGCAAGACAATTTGAGTATGGCAAAGAAGAGAAGACGGAACTCGATCAAGAGAGCTAAGATGCGGTGAGAGGAGTATCAAGTCAACTCAAGATAAGCCAAGTCTCAAGTTGAAGTGAGAAGAGTCATCCAATGATTGGAAGTTGACTCTAAGTCACCTGGGGAAAGCAATGAAATGCGGTCAAGTCGAGATAATCGAAAAAGATCCGTTTACGAAATCAAGAGAATTACTTAAACAAGTAATATCTCCATGCTACCTTTCTCGAAGTGCTCGATCCCAGGAAGCGTGCAAAAGGAATAAACCAATGGGAAGCACTACACCGTGTCGAACTACGAAAAAGTGAAGAACAATTCATACGAGGAAATGGCAATTCCAAAGATCGCAACAAGACAAGCCAACGACCACAAGTGACTTTCAAAAATAAGCCTATCTCTTCAACGGGCAGAGATTTTTGAAAGATCACTATAAAAGGCTGAGGAATAACTCGAGAAAAATTCTACGAAGGTTACCTTGACCATCCGAGAATTGAATACAAGCAAGAAAGAAACATTTTGTAACCTCGAAATATTCTCAAGTTATTAAACGCTCAATCCTCAAGCCTACATTACGAAGAACATCAATCCAACACTCACTGTGAAGGAAAGATAACTTCAATCGGTTGAAGAGAAATTATCGAAGAATAAAGGGGTCTACATTCCACGAAGGATTGTAGGAAGGTTCAAGGTCGAACCAAGTCTTGAGCTTTTGGAGGGCTTCGTGATCAAATCCAAAGAGCTTGAGCAAGTGGGATGTAGTAGCAAGGCAAATTTGCCTGTGAAGAAGCCGAGTCGCACGAGAAGCCTTGGTGAGTGATCAAGGCGTCTCAGATCGAGTCCCAAAGGATCAAGTCGTTGTGTGATCAAGACTTGTATCTCAACCTTTACCACTTTGTATCTTTGATCAATACCTAGTGGATTCCCAGGGAGTTGGAGAAGAGAGGAGTAGAAGAATTACCCCATCTTGAACCTCTAAAAAAAAAACTTATCGTGTCATTTACATTTCAAAGACTTTAAATTTACGCATCTTATTTGCTTAACTTTGCTTTGATAAATTTGCTATCTACTTGATAATTTCTAAGTACTAAATCAAGCTTTAAATCTCGCTTAACCATAATTAAGGGTGTTAAGTCTTCCTGAAAACAAACCACGAGTTGAGCTAATTGATCTTAACGGTGAGTTATTCTATCAACAACTCGATCGAGTCCGTTGAGTGACTAAATCTCTTGATTAACTAAATTGGCTGTCCACCAAGGACACAATTGTGTAGTATCAACTCGAACTTTTAAAAGGACCAAAAGTGAAAATTTGGTAAGGTTTATTCAATCCCCCTTCTAAACCTTACACTCACACCCCTTGGGACCTACAAGTGGTATCGGAGCGGTTGGTTCATTGAGCCTTCCGCACTAGTTCAGTTCGAACTAGATCTCCAAACTTTTCAAAGTCCTGTTTTAGTACTTAAGTTTTCAAAACTTCTTTTATCATTAAAAGTTATTATCATGGAAGCAAATTTGACACGCATCCCTATGTTCACTATTGAAGAATTTGATGATTGGAAAATTCGTATGCGAGCTCATCTATCAAAGATTACATGATGAGATGTGGATAGTGATAGAGGATGGGCCACCGCAAATCTTAAAAGTGAACACAAAGAAGAGCTGCGGTGAAGGTGAAGAGGATGTTGCCCCTAGACCAAGCTATGGTTGAAAAACCAAGAACTCGAATGGACAAATGATGACATGAAAAGATACAACCTGGACAATGTAGCCAAGGACATCCTTTACAAAACCTTGGATAAAGCCATGTTCAATAAAGTCAAATCATGCAAAACGGCTAAAGAAATGGGACAAGCTAACATTGATTTGTGAAGGCTCGTGAGTAAATCAAGGAAAATAAATTATCGTGGTGTACAAAAATTTGAGAATTTCAAAATAATCGCAGGAGAAAACCTGGATCAACTGGATGCTCGGTTCACGTAAATCACCAACGAGCTATCTCGCAGACTTGGAAAGGAATATACACGAGAAGGAAATGTGTATGAAGATCCTAAAAAGTCTCTCGGTGAATGGGAAATGAAGGTCATGGCACCGAGACATTCCATGGACCTATCGAAGACCTCCAACCATGAACTATTCTCGATCTCAAAGCCTACGAATTTGAGGTGAGAGAAGAAAAGATCGAGGAAGAGACAATTTGTACCCAAAACAATGCTCTAATTGTTAAGGATGGAAAGAGAGCCGAGGTCAAAGAAGTCATTGATCCATAAGAAATAGCCCCGATGGTTAAAAGGTTCAACAAGTTCTTCAATAAGAACTACAAGAGAGGCAAGGGCGAATCTTCCGAGAAAGACACTCAGCTCCCTCCAAGTCAAGGGAAGATAGGCCAACCAAGAGAAACGGATCATCAAAAAGTGAATATCAAAGGGTCGACAATCCAAGAATGGAAAGAGTGATCAAAAGGTTGAATATCTATCTTTGGAACCGTAGGCAACCAAGTCACTATGCCATTTTCGCCCATATCCCGTAGTCAACAAATACGAGAAATGAAGAAGAAAGAAAGGTCTTGAGAGAAAGAAGACAAGAAAAGAGAAAGGCAATGTTGGTTGCAGAGAATCCGAGTCAAAAGACATTGAGTTAGAGAGTAGTGAAGCCGACTACTCAAGTGACTCGAAGAAGAAGCCCCGATCCGTTTGATGGCCAAGGAACAAGATCAACCTAACCAAGAAGATGAGGTACACTCTAACTCATCAAACTCGATTCTAGTGATAGTGACTGTGACACACACACTTCATCACCCACTCGATCTTTATGATTCATTAGGCAAAATGATGAAAGATTTTGAACACATTAAATCATCACACACACTACTAAATGAGGAAAACAACCTACTCAAGAGCAAAACTCACGGTGACTAAGAGCCGAGTACTCTAAGTCAAATAGCCGATGAGAATAAAAGTTTAAAAAGGCCGAAAATGCAAGTTAATAAGCGAAATATTTGCCATAGAAAAGAGGGAGAATGACCTCAAAATGTGATTGCCTCATTCACTAAGGCATCTAAATCATTGGATGATCTTATTATTAGTAAAAGAGAATGTGGAGACAAGACATGCTTAGGATTTAATTCCTCTGTGCTATGTCAAACTCCAAAAGTAATTTTGGAAAAAGGATCTTCAAGCAATGAAGAGTCTAAAAATCCAAAACTCCAAATGGTGCACACACATTCACTCCAAAGCACAATTACAAGCAAACCGGCCTTGGTTATAAAGGAAAAGGAAAAACCAGTTGAGTGCTATTTGAAAGGACAAATTGAGAAGAGATTAAGTCGAGTTCCTCAAAGAAACTCCAAACGTAAAATACTCAGTAAAGAAGAAAACAGAGCTACCAAAACCCAGAAAATCTATAAAAGAAATACATATGATGGGAATGGTAGAAAATATCCAAGCCAAGCCGATTGGAATGATGTGAACTATCGGATAGACTTATGGAATATAAGCCCAAATGGCAAAGGCCTAGAACTCAAAGAAAGGCCATTCCAAAAGTATAAGAGCTTTCATCAAAGACACATATGCACCTGACACTACACTCGGAGACACCACAATTACCAAAAAGAAGGCGATTGCTAAAACACATACACGGCATACGTCTGAGACAAAAGAGACAATTTGTATGAACCTAGAATCCCCAAGCAATTTGCCAAGATTAACTATGATTATGGCAATCGATAGATGGCAACCCCTAGAGTCAAATCATTTTCGTGGCACAAAAAAGCCGAGTCACCTAAATTTCAAAACGATTAACAAGCTTGCGAGTAATCTTGTGGAAGGACTTCGGACTCGATATACAAGAAGGAGAGTATATGTGACGCATGTCGAAGGGAAAACAGATCAAATCATCATTCAAAGAAAAGACTGCCCATCTTCAACAAGAATATTACATCCGCTACATATGGATCTATTTGGCCCAAAGTGGAACCGGCTAGCATAAGTGGAAAGAAATACACCTTGGTGGTAGTAGATGACTACTCAAGATATACATGGAATATATTCATGTGTAAGAAGAAAAGAAACTCTCTGAAGCGCCCACGGTGATGAAGAAAATTCAAAATGAAAAGAGCCAAACCATTATCAAAATAAGATTAGACAGAGGATCCGAGTTTGTCAATGGGATAATAACTCGATATTGTATTGAAAATGTCATTGGTCATGAATTATCTGCAGCAAGGACTCCACAATGAGAATGGAGTTGCGAAAGAAGGAATAGAACTCTCAAAGAAGCGGCAAGGACCATGTTAGTCAAGCGGGGTTACCAAAAGATTTTTGGTCAAGCAATCAACACAACTTGCTACACTCAAAACAGATGTATGATAAGCAGACGGTGACAAAGACTCCTATGAGATTTGGACGGGGAGAAAACCAAATGTTGCATATTTTAGAATATTTGGATGTAAATGCTTCATCCATAACAATGGCAAAGACAATCTAAAGGCTTTTGATGCTAAAGTGATGAAGGTATCTTCTTGGGATACTGGTGAAAGCAAAGCCTGAGTACTCAACAAAAGGACTATGGTTGCGGAGGAATCCATTCATGTGGTATTCGGTGAGCCAAATGTAAATGGAGAAGATATTGAAGAGTCGGTGATAAGTGAATCATCCAAACATACGAGAAAAATCCTATCTTTCAAGCCGAAACTGGAATTGTAAACTCGAGAAGAAGATGAGATATTTGAATCTCAAAAACAACTGGAAAATTTGCGGCTAAGTGATTGCGAGAGAGAGCCGATCAAAGCAACACTGTTGCTAGACGATCGAATCCGGCTAACATACTTCAACTCCGATGTAAGATGGCCGAAAGACCATCCACGAGAACTTGTCATTGGAGATATAAGAGAAGGTGTCAAAACAAGATCCAGAACTCAACAAGAAGCTATATTCACATGCTTTATCTCACAAATAGATCCTAAAGATGTGTTACAAGCATTGGATGACACACATTGGATTCAAGCTATGCAAGAAGAGTGAATCGGTTTGAAAGAAATAAAGTATGGGAATTAGTTCAAAGACCCACCCATCAAAATGTTATTGGTACTAAATGGGTGTTCGAAACAAGATGAACGAGGAGGGTTCTGTCGTGCTAAGAAACAAAGCAAGACTAGTAGCCAAAGGATATTGCCAAGAAGAAGGAATAGATTTTGATGAAACATTTGCTCTCGTAGCAAGATTGGAAGCAATAAGGATGTTTCTTGCCTATGCGACTCACAAGAATTTCATTGTATATCGATGGATGTAAAAAGTGCATTCCTAAATGGTTTGTTGGAAGAAGAAGTGTATGTTGAACAACCTCCAGGATTTGAGCGGAAGACTCTTGGAGATAAGGTATACAAACTCAAGAAAGCTCTGTATGGATTGAAACAGGCACCCGTGAGCATGGTATGATACTTTGTCACAATTCCTAAGCGAGAATCGATTCACAAAAGGAAAAGTAGATAGAACACTTTTTTAATTCAAGACAAGAAGAGCATATTGCTTGTTCAAATATATGTGGATGACATCATTTTTGGATCCACAAACAAAGAGCTATGTGAAAAATTTTCAAATCTCATGCAAAGCAAATTTGAAATGAGCATGATGGGAGAACTGACATTCTTCCTTGGACTCCAAGTAAAACAGTGAAGGATGGAACCTTCATAAGTCAAACAAAATACACGAGAGATTTAATGAAGAAATTTGGTATGGAGGAGAAGTCTTACGTGAAAATACCAATGAATACATCATCAAAATGGACATGGATGCGGATGGCAAGCTGTAGATCAAACAAGATCTGAGCACTTATTGGATCATTGCTTTATCTCACAAAGAAGCGAGGCCATACATCACCTTTCTTTGTAGGTGTATGTGCGAGTTTTCAATCTGCTCCAAAAGAGAGCCATATGACTGCAATGACTAAGAGGATTTTGAGATATTTGAAAGGAAGCCAAGAAGTTGGCTTATGGTATCCAAAGGAAGGTGGATTCAAGCTAATTGGCTATTCGGACTCGACTATCTTTGAGAGTCGAGTTGTGTGAAAAGCACCTCGAGGCACATGTCAAATGCTTGGAAACAGTGATTTCTGGTTTAGCAAGAAGCAAAATTCAATAGCCACCTCTACAACGAAGGGGAATACATAGTCTGCGGGCAATTTCTTGTGCCCAAATCCTATGGATGAGGCAAGCGGCGGTGAGAGACTATGAAGTTGAAGAAAAGGAAATTCCAATCATGTGTGATAACACAAGTGCAATTGCAATCACTCGTAATCTGTGTTGCACTCAAGAACAAAGCATATCGATATCGATATCACTTCATAAGAGATCATGTTGAAAAGAAGGACATCATATTGGAATATATCTCAAGCGATAAACAGGATAGTGACATATTCACAAAACCATTATGTAGGTCAAGATTTGAAGAACTCAAGCATGAGTTAGGGTTAATCGAGGTGACCGACACGGAAGACTCAAAGAAAAGAAATGGAACACAAAAAAGAAAAAGGATTTGAATTCTCAATATCGCCTAAATGAATCACCATGTCGGAAAGACACTATGCGAATTAGTGTGGTGAGTCACCGAGAGAAGCGTGACGGAAGAGTTAAATCGCCTAAGGGATAAGTTCGAGTCATTTATGAGCAAAGTGAGAAAAACGCAATCGATTTTACTAAGCGGGAATGTTTTTAAGAATGACGTCAAAGATAATGATGATGTACAGACAAAAAGCTGCATACCAAGCTTATGATTGGATATAAATGCTGCCGCATTAAATTCGAGACATTAAATGCTAATCGGCGTGCAAAATCTAAGCCGTTGATTTCGATCACATTTCAAAAAACCACCCGCACGCGTCCTTTGAAACCATACTTAACCCATTTTCGTCTGTTTTCTCTCACATATTACCAAAACGGTTCATTTCTATCTCGAAGCAAAAGGCAAAACTCTCTCAAAACCCTATCGAGTATTCAAATCAATTTCTAAATTTCTCTTGGTGAAATCCTGAAAAATGGCATCAACCTATGATTTTGTCAAGCTAGGAAAGCAAATCCACACAGGTCGGCCAGTGGATTTCGAGGGCATGGTCAAACAGGGTCCGATGACGCTCTCATAAAGAAAATCGCTGAAAAGCTCAAACGCCCCGGTGAAACCATTTCGGCGATGGAGTTCTCAATGACCTATGTGGAAGAGGTCGCACGTTCTACGTGAACGCCGGGATTCACGATGAAGGGATAAGATCCTCTGTTCATGGAAAGAAGTTCACCATCTCGCCAAGGATTTGGTGAACACCGCTCACTACCAAGCGGAAGGAGCATCGAGAAATCAACGGCCGATGTAAACCGGCCGCCGCTTGGAAGGAAGTAGCCAAGCCCGACTATCCGATAAAATAGTTTACACAAAGAAACAAGAGGCTGGTGAAGGAGGACTACCACAAACTATTGGACATAGTTGCCAAATGCATAGACATCAAATTTGGCGGCTTTGACCAACCAATCAAAAGCAAAGTTGATCGTAATGGTGCGATCATTGAAGAAAGGAAAATAAAGCGGCCGAAGTTTGTTCACAATGGACTACGCGAGAATGTAGGGAACAAATCCTTCAAGGAAGATGGTGCATTTGGAGGATCCCAGGATATGGCCAGTGATTGGCGGTGATGGAGGTGAAAGAAGTCCCTCTTAGACATGGAAAGGCGTTCCATGTAAACAATAGGATGTTGAGATCAAACCTCTCGGGCGCACTGAAGAGAGCCTACGCCAAGAGAGCCGACACGAGTGAGGGGAACCGACACGAAGATACAATCTTTGTTTCCTCTCCACCAAAGAAGAAAAGTCGCCCGCCGCTAAGAAGAATCTTTGCCCCTTGTTGCTAAGAAGACTGCCGCTCCGCAAAGCATAGAAAAACAAACCGCCTCCCGCCCTGCAGCCGAGTCACCGCCCGCAGCCGTGTCTCCCGCCCAAAGAAGCGGTCGAGAAGGACTCTCAACTACCTTCTCCGATCGTCAAAAAGAGGAGATCGACAAGCCAAGACGGCCAACTCCTCAAAAGAAAACACCACCGGCCCCGCCGCCCAAGACTCGGAAGAAACTCTCTCGAACCGAGGAGGTCCCTCCGGTACGAACTAAGAGACGACGAAGAATCATCAAGCACTCGAGCTTGAGAAACCGGCCGAGTCACCACTCAGTGGAGCAGAATCTAGGGAGCTCTTTGGAGAAGTAGAGTCTCGGATATTATAGATGAAACAACTAAGTCTCAAGGCGATCAACGAGGCAAATCAAGACACGGTGTAGTTCGCACACTGGTGAGACACAAGAAGAAGCCGATAGAGATGATAGTGATGTGATGATCCTATCCCCACCTTACCGGACATCCAAAATCGTCTCATGAGAGTGGAGGAAGTGGAAATTAAGTCGATCAAGGCAGTTCCAACGGCTTTGAATTTATAGAAGAAGAAGAGGAACCTGAACTTCCTGGGACCGACTCTCGTGATCTCAAAGATCTTTGGATGAAGAAAAGCGCAAAGATATCTTGCGAGATCTTCAAGGATAAGGAGAAGGAGAGACAGACGAGAGGAAAGGCGAGGCACGTGAGAAAGCGATATCGCCTATCACCGGCACCCTGAGAACACACACATCATCTCCTTGATGTCTTATCGCATGATGATGAGGATGCGGACCCTTCTTTGCCGCGGAGAAGAGTTGCAAATGCAGCAAGCAATGCATGAATCGAATTCTTCATGAGAAAAGCATGATGGAGGGACCAGGAGAGTCCTCCAAAACACACGGTGAAATCGATCCAATGAGAGTAGTGCGAAGAAATCGCCACCGTTGTTGCCACCACTTCCCCACTCACTCGGAAGAAGGAATTAAGGAGGCTGGCGATGAAACAGGTTAGTGGGGACCCCGGTCGAGCCAACCCCTAATGAAGGTGTCTTACTACCCGCCCCAACGTGGTGAACACTCAGAGAAATAGCGGGAGTTTGGAGACGAGTGACCCCATTCCAAGTCACTCGGTGGTGCGCCACCGGTGAGGAGAAACTCCTCCACAGCTGCAAAGAAGGTCGGAGGATCTTTGCAGATGACTCCACAACGTATTTAGGAGGCGAAGTGGAGAAAGTACAAACACAAAATACACAACAAGTTGCCATCAACGAAGCTCGAGATAGTTGAGACTGTCTCGGTGAGGTGCCAACCGCTCACGAAGGCTAATGACGGCTGGCGATGCGATCGAGGCACGAGGACGGAACAGCCACGGGAGTTAACACTACAGGCGATGAAAGTGCAATCCATGGGGTTGAGACTCCAATGGATGCCACCACGAAGACCCTAAGACAACCGACACTTTCGAAAGGGAGGTCAAGGCCTCCTGCAGATTGAGACTGCAGGAGGTAATGAAGGCCAACGGGAGGTTGAGACTTCCCAGGGTAAAAGAAGTCAAGTAGAGAACATCCCTCCTGCTATCATTGATCCATCCGAAAAAGGAGATAAGCGCGCTTCATGATTCCCAGGATAATCTGATGTAACCTTTCTCGGGATCGAAAGAAAGCGACGAAGAAGCCGAGTCATCCCCGTGATGCAGATCCAAAAGACTGGTGAGGATGTTCCAAGCACGAGCAAGCAAGTCGATCTCAAGACTACTCGTCAAACTTTCAATTTTGATGGTGAGCCACCAATGGAAATCTCATCATCGTCGATGACGCTTCGATAAGGCCGAGGACCAGTCCACTCAATTGGAGAAACTAGTGAGACCGACGAAGCTGTTGCTGGTGTTGAGGCTCGGCAAGCTGGGTCCACTTCACAAAAGACCCCAGTGAAACAGAGTCCATCGCGCAGGCTCCCAAGAGCAAAGAGGTTCGACTCAAAAGGAACTTCACGCGCACCTCTCATCATTGAATAAATCCCGGTTGGCCGTGATGATTCCTTTGTAGAATTATTTCCTTTCTCTCTAGAGGTACCCGACCTCCCGACGAGTCGAGAGAATGATCTCACGCGCTTCCACAGACCGAGATCCTGTTCTATCCGACACCATCGTTCTAGTGACTATGACTTTGCCGCATGGCCGTCGATGCAAACGGAAGAAACAGTGAAGTTCGGGAGGTGTTCAAAGCATTATTTGCTGAAATTGAACGGATGGAGAGGCACCGTGCCTCTATGGACATGAGATCGATAATGAGAGATGCCAACCTTACTGCGACTTGAGAGGCATAATAATCGAGAATCGAGAGAATGGTGGCAACAAAGACAAACAATGCGTGTGGAACAAGCTAGATATTTGAGAACATTGTTCAACAAGTCTTTGGTATGGAGAGCGAGAATCTTGATGGAAAACGAAATTGAGAGAACACATTGAGCACATGCATGAAGCTCACACTTCGCCGAGATAAAGTTGTTGCGTGAGCAAAATAAGAGTGATCTCCAGCGTATGGAAGAAAACATGGATAGAAAATTCAGCCTTCTCATGGCTGAGATGAAGCTAATTTCAGTGAGTCCAACGCTACTCGCTCGAATTTCGCGTGCCGCATACTCCACAAGCAGATTCGGCGAGAACTCGGCTATCGCAAGCTCGACTTCCCGCTTGCAAGTATGTTTCGGGGTTCTCTCTCCTTTGATGATGCCAAAAAGGGGAAAGGAATACTTTAAAGCGCTAAAGAGATCCGAAGCTGAAAAAGGAGGAAGCAAATTTTGTGAAGGAAAAACAGTGAGGAAGTTACAAGGAAAAAGAAAGGAAAGTCTGTTGAGGGGGAAAAATCGAGAGATGTGACCTTAATGATTGCACAAACCCCAACAAGGTCTTATCACTGAGATGATATTATCGTGACAAACTCCCAGTGACTGACTCCGCCACTCCAACACTGCTATATCTATGGTGAAAAGAGAAAGACAATTGAAGCGAGGGATGGAGGAAGTGGAAGGAAGGATGGATGCCCGAGTTATGAATATCTTGAAACAACATGGAGGCATTCCAAAGAGAGAGACACTTATGCCATCTCGGATCGGAGGAATCGAGCAAGATCAGTTGATGAATTTAAAACGCCGCATCTCGAAGGATACTTTGCAAACATGTCCATGGCTCAAGCTTGGGACATCTTCGGGAAAAGGGTCTCACGCTATGTGAAGAAGGTGACAGCAGAGACACGTGATCACTCCTTTGGTCACTCCGCTAGTCACTCTGTTTGGAAAGAAGAAGACCCCAAAGACAATACACGCCGGAGGAAGAGGAAGAAGCGATGGTGGAGGAAGAGGTTTGGACCAGGCCTCCGCCCCAAAAACATTGAGTACATAGATCCGGCAAGAAAGGAGGGATCAATCGGGTCTTGACCAAGTAGCCAATCTGCAAGTGGCTAAAAGCAATCCGAGTATGCGAAAAGAATAGAAGAAGAAAATAAGAGACAAACTCAGCTATGGGAGGAAAGACAAGAGAGATTAAGAAGAGATGAAGCTGCCCGGAAGGCTTATGAAAAGAAAAAGAAAGCGGTGAAGATGAGAAAAGAGAAAAAGACCGAGAAGATGACAGAATGAAGAAGATGAAAGAAGGAAGCGTGAAGGAGATGAAATGTTTCTTTATCCCACCCCTTCATGTATTTTACTATGTAAATACATACTATGTAAGTCTTCGCAATAAAGTGTAAATTCTCTATCTTTTTGTGTAAACAAATGTTTGCTCGATACACCTTGTTGATTGTGTAAAAGAACAAGAATGTTATGATCAATAAAAGGATTGATTCTACGCATACATTCTATGTGAATGCACTATATCGTATGTATCTTTGCTATTTACATTTTGAATGTTTTAAGTTTTGGCATCATCAAAAAGGGGAAATTGTTGGGAAATTTTTTGTTTAGATTTTGATGAATACCATGTAAAACTTAGAATAGGAAGTTGGCACCCCAATTTTTGTTGTAAACGCATTGTAATAAATAGGGTTGGTCAAAGTGAGTTAAGTCGGCCTATGCCCAAACATGCAAGAAGACAACCTGGAGACTAGAAGGAAGACTCTACTGCAAAGACATTTGAGTATGGCAAAGAAGAGAAGACGGGAACTCGATCGGAAGGAGCATCTAAGATGCGGTGAGAGGAGTATCGGTCAAGTCAACTCAAGATAAGCAAGTCTCAAGTTGAAGTGACAGAAGAGTCATTCAATGATTGGAAGTGACTCTAAGTCACCTGGGGAAAGCAAGGAAATGTAGTCAAGTCGAGATAATCGAAAAAGATCCGTTACGTAAATCAAGAGAATTACTTAAACAAGTAATATCTCCATGCTACCTTTCTCGAAGTGCTCGACCCCGAGGAAGCGTGCAAAAGGAATAAACCAATGGGAAGCACTACACCGTGTCGAACTCGAAAAGTCAAGAACAATTAATACGAGAGGAAATGGCAATTCCAAGGATCGCAACAAGACAAGCCAACGACCACAAGTGACTTTCAAAAATAAGCCTATCTCTTCAACGGGCGATTTTTGAAAGATCACTATAAAAGGCCGAGGAATAACTACGAGAAAAATTCACGAAGGTTACCTTGACCATCCGAGAATTGAATACAAGCAAGAAAGAAACGATTTGTAACCCGAAATATTCTCAAGTTATTAAACGCTCAATCCTCAAGCTACATTACGAAGAACATCAATCCAACACTCACTGTGAAGGAAAGATAACTTCAATCGAGTTGAAGAGGAACTTCTTGAAGAATAAAGGGTCTACATTCCACGAAGGATTGTAGGAAGGTTCAAGGTCGAACCAAGTCTTGAGCTTTTGGAGGGCTTCGTGATCAAATCCAAAGAGCTTGAGCAAGTGGGATGTAGTAGCAAAGCGCACTGCCCTGTGAAGAAGCCGAGTCGCACGAGAAGCCAACCGAGTGATCAAGGCGTCTCAGATCGAGTCCCAAACGATCAAGTCATTTGTGTGATCAAGACTTGTATGTCGGGTATTACCACTTTGTATATCTTGATCAATACCTAGTGGATTCCTCCGGGAGTTGGAGAAGAGAGGAGTAGAAGAATTACCCCATCTTGAACCTCTATAAAAACTTATCGTGTCATTTACATTTAAAGACTTTAAATTCTTGCATCTTATTTGCTTAACTTTGTGATAAATTTGCTATCTACTTGATAATTTCTAAGTACTAAATCAAGCTTTAAATCTCGCTTAACCATAATTAAGGGTGTTAAGTCTTCGCTGAAAACAAACCCACAGTTGAGCTAATTCGGTCTTAACGGTGAGTTATTCTATCAACGGCTCGTCAGTCTGTTGAGTGACTAACTCTCTTGATTAACTAAATTGGCTGTCCACCTAGGACACGGTGTGTAGTATCAACTCTGAACTTTTAAAAGGACTAAATCGAAAATTTGGTAAGGTTTATTCAACCCCCCCTTCTAAACCTTACACTCACACCCCTTGGGACCTACACCTTTCTTAAAGTGCTGAGTCCCAGAAGCGTGCAAAAGGAATAAACCAGTGGGAAGCACTGCACCTGTGTCAGAACTCTGAAAAGCTGAAGGTTCATTCAATACGAGGAAATGTCAATTTCAAGGACTGCAACAAGACAAGCCAACGACCACAAGTGTCTTTTGAAAATTAGCCTATCTCTTCAACGGGCAGATTTTCAAAAGAACACTATAAAAGGCCGAGGAATCAATTTGAGAAAAGGTTACCTTGCATACCTGAAACATAAGCTTTCAAGCCATTATTCAAACTGTAACCAGAAAAATATTCTCAAGTCATTCAAGCTTAATCCTCAAGCCAGAACTTCGAAGAAAATCAATCCAACACTTACATGTGAAGGAAAGACGACTTCAATCAGTTGAAGAGGAAACATTTGAAGAATCAAAGGGGTATACATTCCAAGGAGGATTGTAGAAAGGTTCAAGGTCGAACCAGTCTCAAGTCATTGGAGGGCTTCGTGATCAAATTCAAGAAGCTTGAGCAAGTGAGCTGTAGTAGCAAGGCAGCTGCCCTGTGAAGAAGCTGAGTCGTACGAGAAGCCATCTGCATGAACAAAGCATCTCCTGACTGAGTCCCAAAGGATCAAGTCAGCTGTGTGATCAAGACTTGCATCTAGACTGATAACCACTTTGTACTCTGATCAATACTTAGTGGATTCCTCCAGGAGTTGGAGAAGAGAGGATTAGAAGAATTACCCCATCTTTGAACCTCTATAAAATTTATTTTGTCATTTACATTTCAGCACTTCAATTGTGCATATTATTTTATATTTGCTGATAAATTTGCTATCCAACTGATAATTAACAAAGTGCTAAAACTAAGTACTAAAATATACTTAAACCAAATTCAAGGGTGTTAAGTCTTCCGCTGAAAACATATCACAGTCGAGCTAAGCTTTAGGCTAAGCAGCTGAGTTATTCTATCAACAACTCAGTCGAGTCTGTTGAGTGGCTAACTCTGCTGGTTAACTAACTTAGCTGTCCATCAAGGACTTAGCTGTGAAGAATTAACTCTGAACTATTTTAAAAGGACTAAATCGAAAAGTTTGTAAGGTTTATTCAACCCCCCCTTCTAAACCTTACACTCACACCCCTTGGGACCTACAAGTGGTATCAGAGCGGTTGGTTCATTGAGCCTTCCGACTCAGTTCTTGAACAAGATCTCCAATCTTTCAAAGCTTGCTTTAGCACTTGATCTTTCAAAACTCTTTTATACAGCAAAGTTACTATCATGAAAGCAAATTTGACACGCATCCCTATGTTCACAATTGAGGAATTTGATGACTGGAAAATTCATATACAGGCTCATCTATCAGCAATACACAATGAAATGTGGATAGTAATAGAAGATGGACCACTACAAATTTTAAAAGTGAAACAATTTGCATGGTTTGAAGGAGAAAGAGGATCTTTGCTCTAGACCAAACTATGGTTGAAAAACCAAGAGCTGAATGGACAAATGATGACAGAAAAAGATACAATCTTGACAATGTGGCCAAGGATATACTTTACAAGACTTTGGACAAAGCCATGTTCAACAAAGTCAAATCATGCAAAACGGCCAAAGAAATCTGGGATAAGCTAACTTTGATTTGTGAAGGCTCTGAGCATATCAAAGAAAATAAGCTATCTGTTGCTATACAAAAATTTGAAAATTTTAAGATGCTTGCAGGAGAAACCTTGGATCAACTGGATGCTCGATTCACAGAAATTACCAATGAGCTATCTGCACTTGGAAAAGAATATACACAGAAGGAGATGCGTATGAAGATTCTAAGAAGTCTCCCAACTGAGTGGGAAATGAAGGTCATGGCCCTGAGACATTCCATGGACCTATCAAAAACCTCCAACCATGAGCTATTCTCATATCTCAAAGCCTACGAATTTGAGCTGAGAAGAAAAGACCAAGAAGAAATAGTTGTGCCCAAAACAACTGCTCTAATAGTTAAGGATGGGAAAAGAGCTGAAGGCAAAGAAGCCATCGATCAGGAGGAGATTGCCTTGATGGTTAAAAGATTTAACAAGTTCTTCAACAAGAATTACAAGAGAGGCAAAGGTGAATCCTCCAGAAGACACTCAGCTCCGTCCAAGTCAAGGGAAGATAGGTCACCCAAGAGATCAGAGCATCAAAAGGTCGAGTACCAAAGAGCTGACAATCCGAGAATGGAAAGAGCTGATCAAAAAGTTGAGAATCTATGCTGAAACTGTAGGCAACCAGGTCACTATGCCATTTATTGCCCATATCCTGTAGTCAAAAAATACAAGAACGAAGAGGAAAGAAGAGTCTTCAGCGAAAGAAGACAAGAAAAGAAAAAGGCAATGTTGTCTGCAGAAACTTCTGAGACAGCCAAGTCAAAAGACACAGCAGAATCGGAGAGCAGTGAAGCTGACTATTCAAGTGACTCTGAAGAAGAAGCCTTGATCTGTTTAATGGCCAAATAACAAGACCAACCTGATCAAGAAGATGAGGTACACTCTAACTCATCTCACTCTGATTCAGATGATAGTGACTGTGACACACACACTTCATCACCCACAAATCTTTATGATTAATTAGGCAAAATGATGAAAGACTTCGTGCTCATTAAATCCTCACACACACTGATACATGAGGAGAACAACCAACTCAATCAGAAGAGATGGAAGATGAAAAAGTGAGAATTGAACAAGTTTTTCACATCAGCCAAGTGAAACAACCATATCAAAAAGTCAGCTGTATCGAGTTAGCTGACAGCTGAGTCGCTTAATGAGAAGAGAAAAGAAGAGTTAAGTCATTTGTGAAATAAGCTGAGTCATTTATGAGCGGGAATGTTTTTAAGGATGACGTCAGCGTAATAATGACGGGTACAGTCAAAAGCTGCACATTAAGCATATGATTGGATATAAATGATGCCATATTAAATGCAAGGAATTAAATGTAGTTTGACGTGTTAAATCTGAGCCGTTGATCTCGATTAAATTTCAAAAATCAAAAACACGTCCTTTCATAACCCTTATATACTCATTTTTTTCAGTCTTCTCTCAAACTCAAAACTGTTCATCTTCAAAGCAAAAGGAAGCAAGTTCATTTCTCTCACAAACCCTACAAGTTCTCCAGCAAGTTTATCAAGTTTTATTCGGTAAAACTCTCTACAAATGGCACCAAAGTTCGATTTTGTCAAGTTATCGAAGCAAATCCACTCTGGATTGACTGTGGATTTTGAAGGAATGGTGAAGCAGGGTTCCGATGAAACCCTAGTAAAGAAGATTGCGGATATGCTAGAAACGTCCGGTCTCAGGCTTTTTCTTACTTTGGAGTACTCGCACACCTACCTTGAAGAGGTGGCGCAGTTCTATGCAAATGCCGAGGTGCAGGATGAAGGAATTAAGTCCTCCGTCCACCACAAAGACATCATAATAACTGCTAAGGACCTTGCGGAGCACTGTTTGCTGCCGTCTGAGGGCATGATGGAAATATACGAAGCTGATGTTGGCTTGGCTGCTGCATGGAAAGAAGTATCAAACCGGAGTGTTGCTGAAGGACGACTATCACAAGTTGATGGATGTCGTCGCCAAGTTCGTAGACATAAAATTTAGCAGCTTCAATCAATTGTCAAAGACCAAGCTGATCGTCTTGGCTGCGATCATGCAGGGTAAGAAAGTCAACTGGGCTGAGTTCGTCTACAGCAGACTCTGCCAGAACGTTGGGAATAAGACATACAAGGAGGACGGATCCTTTGGAGGATCACTTGGTTATGGCCTAGTAGTTGGCCATCTGATGGAAGTGAAGGGTATTCCCCTTCAACATGGAAAGTCTTTCCATGTAAACAAGAAGATGATCAGGGCTAATCTTTCAGGAGCCCAGAAGAGAGCCCATGCGAAGAGGGCGGATACAAGTGAGGGGGAATCAGCTGAACCCGAGGACACAGTTGTTACCTCCTCTCCTAAGTAGAAAGCTTCACAAAAGAAGGCTGCCCCTGCAGCAAAGAAAGAAAGGATGCACTCCGCCCTGCAGCCGAAGTCACCCGCCTGCCAGCGGCCGTGTCTCCCCCCTGCGAAAGCCAGGCCGAGAAGGAAGTCCAAATACCTTCTCCAGCCATAAGAAAGAAAAGGACTGCCAAGCCCAAGAAGGCAGCTCCGTCCAAGAAAGATGCCCCGGCCCCCGCCGCCGGAGAATCAGAAGAAGAAAAAGAACCAGAAATTCCTTTGGTTAAAACCAAAAGAAGAAGGATAGTCAAGCTGTCAGAGCTTGAAAAGACAACTGAGTCTGCCACTCAGCTGGAGAAAACCCCTGAGACTGCTGAGGAAGTGCAGTCTCCTGAAATAGTTGACGAAACTGCCAAGTCTGCTGAGGATGATCAACAGAAGCTCCAAGAAGACCCAGCTGTGGAGAGGACAGCTGAAGAAAAAGATGCAGCTGAGACAACTGAATCCTCATATGAAAAAGTTGTCTCTCCACCTGCTACGGACGCTGCTGAAGGCGAAGAGCAGCAAAGCATGCTACCTCCCATCCCAGAAAAGGAAGGACAGGAAGAGGAGGATGAGGATGATGATGTCATCATGTACTCTCCTGTATATCCGGACATACAACGCCGTCTACGTGAATGGACGGCGTGGAAGCTAAGCCACTCAATGGTGCATTTTGAACACCCTGAGTTCATTGAAGAAGAGGAGGAGCTGTTCAAATTTCTCGAAGTCGACACTGTGCTCCAGGCGTTGGATGAAGATAACTGCCTGAACATTCTAAACATCTGCAGAGAAAAAGCAAAAGCCAGAGCAGCTGAGGAAGCAGAAGCTCTCAAGAAAGCCAAGACATGCACGCTCACCGGAACTCTAGAACACACTCACTCTCATCTTGATGTGTTCTCAGAGAGTGATGAAGATATGGATCCCGTTGCTGCAACAGAGAAGTTAGACATGTAGCAAGCTCTAAGGGAATCCATAATGATGCATGAACAATTAATGTTCGAAGGACCAGGAGAGTCCTCACAATCTCTCCTGGATACAGACCCATTGGGAGTAGTGCAACAGATTGCCACAATCATAGCTGTAGCTACGTCCCCAGTTGTTTCAGAAGATGGGTCTAGGGGACTTGGCGATGAAACTGGGAATATGGGCACCCAAGTTGAGCCAACCCCTACTGAAGGTGTTTTACCACTTTCCCCCACGGTTGAGCACTCAACGGAAGCAACCGGGAGTCTGGAGAAGAGTGACCCCATCGCCAGTCACTCAGCTGGTGTGCCAGCTGAAAGGGAAACTCAATCCACTACAGTAGGGTCGGAGGATGCTGCATACGACTCCATAATAAAGAAAGGAGGCGAAGTGGAAAAAGAAAAAGAACCACAGCGGACTGACATTGACGAAGCTCGGACAATTGAGTCTGTCCCAGCTGAAGTGTCAACTGCTTTGCAGGCTAAGGACACTGCTATAGCAGTCGAGGCAGAGGTTGGAAATGCCCCGAGAGTTAACACTCTGGGAACTGAAAGTGAAATCCAAGGGGTTGAGACTCCTTCGGATGCCACAGTCTAAGACCCTAAGACAGCTGCATCTGTCGAAGGGAATGTAGAAGGCCTCGCTGCAGCTGAGACTGCTGGAGGTGTTGAAGGCCCAAGGGAGGTTGAGACTTCCCTGGGTAAAGCTCAAGAAGTCCAGAACATCCCTCCTGTTAACATTGCTTAATCCGAGAAGGAGATTAGTGCTCTTCATGACTCCCAGGATAATCGACATATCCTTTTCGGGATCGAAGACGAAGCCGAGTCCACTCTGTTGAACATCAAAAGGACCCAGCTGAGGATGTTCTCCCGCATACGAGTCAGTCTAGTTTCAAAGCTGCTCGTCAAACATTCAACTTCGATGATGAACCAAGCCCCCAAGTTTCATCATCTTCTGATGACGCTGATGTTGCAGCCGAGGAACAGGTAATTCATTTAGAAAAATCTACTTAGGCCGACGAAGCTGTTAAGATAGTTGAGGCTCAGTCAGCTGGCCAATCCACTCAACAAGGCCCAATCGAACCGAGTCTCTGCGCGAGCTCCCAGTGCAAAGAATATCGACTCCACCAGGATCATCAAAGGCACAAACTGCAATTGAAATCCCTTATGTGCGAGATGATACCTTTGAGCAATTATTTCCCTTTTCACTAGAGCTGCCAGAGCTAGAGGAGGAGACAACTAAAGAGCAGCAAAAATACACAATTCGAGAAGATCTAGTCATCCCTACTGACTCCATTGTGCCAGCAGACTTTAATTTCGATGTTGGATGGCCACCAGCTGAATTAGGTGTGACAGCTGAGATCTGTGAGGTCTTCAAGAAAATCTGTGGAGAGATTGAGAAGATTAAACAGCACCAGGCCTCATTAGATATGCGTCTAGACAATAGAGATGCAACCCTCATAATAGACTTACGAGGGATTGTGGTACGGATCAGGGAGTGGTGTCAGCAGCAGAGTGCAATGCGATACGAACAAGTTAGATATTTCAAGGCATTGTACAACAAGATGCTAGTTTGGAGTGCTGACAATGCTAATATGAAGCAGAGGATGCAGGCCTATATGGAGAGATTGCATGCCTCCCATACAAGTGAAATGGAGTTACTGCGTGAATTTCATCGAAAAGAAATTCTGCGTGTTGAGGAGAACATGAATATAAAATTCAGCCTTCTCATGGCTAAAATGAAACTGGTGGCAGCTGAATCGAAAGCCACTCGCTCAGAATTTCAAACAACACATGTCGCAGCAGACTCCAAGCAGAACTCAACTCTTAGCCGACTGGACTTCATGCTCGCAGGAATGTTCCCTTGGGTTCCTCTCTCCTTTGATGATGCCAAAAAGGGGGAAGAGGAATACCTGAGGAAATTGAAGGAAGAAATAGCTGAGAAGCAAAAGGAAGAAGCAGGGAAATTGAAGGAATCAACAGCTGAGAAGCAAAAGGAAGAAGCAGCTGTTGAGAAGAAGAAGGGAAAAGCTGTTGAGGGGGAAAAGTCAAAAGATTTGACACTAATGATTGCTAAAACCCCTCAGCAAGGTCATGCCACAGCCTCAATACTCAGCAAACTTCCAGTAGCTCTGCCAATCGAACACTCTGTTGTGCCTATGTCAGAGAAAAGAAAGATTGTAATAGCAGATCAGTTAGAGTTCGATAAAAAGATGGATGCCCGCGTTGCAGCAGTGATGAAATAATTCGGCGGCATTTCGGCAAAGAAGGATCAAGATGCCATTCCAGATGACGGAGATGAGCCAAGATCAGTGGAAGAATTTAAAATGCTCGAATACGAAGGTTACTTCAAGAACATGTCTGTAGCCCAAGCCTGGGATTTGTACTGGGAGAAGGGTCTTAAGTTGTGCGAGGAAGCTGATAGGCAGCAGACTACCAGCAGCAAGTCAGCTGGCAAACAGAAGACTCCTGTACAGTATACACCCAGAGGAGGAGGAAGAAGTGGTGGAGGAAGAGGTTTTCAACCTAGAACTCTACCCAAAAATATTGAATATGTAGATCCAGGAAAGAAATGAGGGATCTACTGGGCTGGGTACGATGAAGTAGCGAATCTGGAAGTAGCCAGAAAGAATGTTGATTATGTGAAAAGGATAGAAGAGGAAAACAGAAGACAAGATCAGTTATGGCAAGAGATGCAAGAAAGAAAGCGAAAAGACGATGTTGCGAAGAGAGCCTATGAAAAGAAGAAAATGAAGATGAAAGAAAAAGAAAGAGAGCTGAAGAGGAAAGAAGGAGGTAGCAAAGGCGATGAAGTGCTGCTGCTAACCCTTCATGTATTTTACTCGTGTAAATACATTTATGTGTAAGTCATCTGTACAATCAATAAAGTGTGATTGTATTTTCTCTCTTTGTATCTTAGCATAGATGCTTGTAAATTGCTTAGATATGATTATGCTCTGATACACTTTGTAAATAGCTGTGTAAAGGAAAAGAATGCTATGATCAATAAAATTATTGATTCAACGCATACATTCTTTGTTTCTGCATTGCCTGTATGTATCTGTGCTGTTTATATTTTGTTTAATGTTTTTAAGTTTTGGCATCATCAAAAAGGGGGAAATTGTTGGGAAATTATTTTTGTAGATTTTGATGAATGCCATGTAAAACTTAGATTAGAATGTTGGCACCCAATTTTCCTTGTAATTCTCATTGTAATAGATAGGGCTGAACGAGCTGAGTCAAGTCAGCTATGCCTGGAAATACAAGAAGTCAACTGAAGAAGTGAAGTGAAGGCTCCGCTGAGGAACAACTGAGTATGGCCAAGATAGAGGACCAAGGACTCAACTGAAGACGCAACAACTGAGGGATAGTTGTGTGAAGAGTCAGTTAAGTCAACTCTAGAAGTCATGTCACAAGTTGAAGTGACAGATGAGTCTTTCAATGATTGGAGCAGACTCAAGTCACCTGGGGAAAAAGACAGCTGCAAAGAGGAGTTAACTGAAAAGAATCCGTTGCACAGAAGTCAAGAACATTACTTAAATAAGTAATACACCCATGCTGCCATGTCTTAAAGTGCTCAGTCCCAGAAGCGTGCAAAAGGAATAAACCAATGGGAAGCACTGCACCTCGTGCTAGAAACTGAAAAGCTGGACATTCATTTGATACGAGGAAAGGTCTACATCTCAAGATTGAATACCAAGAAAAGACAAGTCAACAAACACAAGTGACTTTTGAAAATTAGCCTATCTCTTCAACGGGCAGATTTTTGAAAGTTCACTATAAAAGGCTGAGGAATTTCACTGAGAAAAGGTGACCTAAACCACGAACGAGCAAACTATATTCAAACTGTAACCTGCAAAATATTCTCAAGATATTCAAGCAAATCCTCAAGCCTAAATCTCAAAGGAAATCGATCCAACACAAAGCTGTGAAGGAAAGACAACTTCAAACTATTGAAGAGGAAACTTTTGAAGAATCAAAAAGGGTCTACTTTCCAAGGAGGATTGTAGGAAGGTTCAAGGTCGAACCAATCTCAAGTTATTGGAGGGCTTCGTGATCAAATCCAAGAAACTTGAGAAAGTGAGCTGAAGTAACAAGGCAGCTGCCCTATGAAGAAGCTGAGTTGGACGAGAAGCCAACAGTGTGACCAAGGCATCTCTAGACTGAGTCCAAGGAGCATGTTAGCGGTGATCAAGACTTGTCTCTAGACTGATAACCACTTTGTGAATTGATCATTACTTAGTGGATTCCTCCAGGAGTTGGAGAAGAGAGGATTAGAAGAACTACCCCATCTTCGAACCTCTATAAAAATTATTAGTGTCATTTACATTTCAGCATATTTACAATTCTGCACATTTATTTTATATTTGCTGATAATTTGCTATCCAACTGATAAATAACTAAGTGCTAAAATCAAGTGTTAAAACAAATTTAAATCAAATTCAAGGGTGTTAAGTCTTCCGCTGAAAAACTCATCACAACCAAGTTATGGTTTAGACTAAACAGCTGAGTTATTCTATCAACAGATCTATCGAGTCTGTTGAGTGGCTAACTCTGCTGATTAACTAACTTAGCTGTCCCTCAAGGACATAGCTATGTAATTAACTCTGTAATATTTTAAAAGGACTAAAATCGAAAAGTTTGTAAGGTTTATTCAACCCCCCCTTCTAAACCTTACTCACACCCCTCGGGACCTACAGTTCTGACACAAAGTGCAGTGTTTCCCATTGGTTCATTCCTTTTGCATATTTCAGGGCCAAACACTTTAAGACCTGGCAGCTTGACATATTACTATATCGAGTAATATTCTTGACTTTATTCCAACGGATCTAAGTCAATTGTCTTCACTTGACTGCTGCCTTTACTCCAGGTGACTTGAGTCTGCTCCAATCATAGGATTAACTCAACTATCACTTCAACTAATAGGCTTGGCTTTTTAAGTTGACTTGACTGACACTTCTCTCAGTTGTTCCTCAGCTAACTCTTCTTCAATCGAGTCCTTGACTTCCTTCTAGGTCATACCCAGCTGACACACAGCAGAGTCTCCATTCCATTCCGCAGTTGACTTCTTGTAATCTTGACTTAGCTGACTTAACTCAGCTCTTCTAGTCCTATCTATTACAATACAGAACTACAAGGAAAATAGGGTGCCAACTTCCTAGTCTAAGTTTTACATGGTACCATCAAAATCTAACAAATAAATTTTCTAACAATTTCCCCCTTTTTGATGGTGACAAAACTTAAAACATATAACATAAGTAAACAACAAAAATACAAGCAGTGCAGTAACAAAGAATGTATTCTTTGAATAATTATTTTATTGATCATAACATTCTTGTCCTTTACAAAGCTGTTTACAATAAGTATCAGAGCTTTATACAAGTATGATAGTACAACATATATATAAGCTAAGATACATAGAGAATGAACATTACAGGGAAATTCACAGATGTTGGGAAATTTATTGTTTAGATTTTGATGAATGCCATGTAAAACTTAGACTAGAAAGTTGGCACCCCATTTTCCTTGTAATTTGTATTGTAATAGATAAAATGTATGAAATTTGAGTTAAGTCGGCCTATGCTTGGAAATGCAAGAAGTCAATCAAGACTAGAATGAAGACTCATTTGTGAAGCAAAAGTGAGTGAGTATGGCAAAGAAGAGATGTCTAGACCTCGACTGAAGGATTATCAGCTGTGATACAGCTGTATGAAGAGTCAGTCAAGTCAGCCAAAGAAGACAAGCCAAGTCAAGTTGAAGTGACAGATGAGTCTTTCAATCATTGGAGCAGACTCAAGTCACATGGGAAAAGGCAGCTGCAAAGAGGAGTTAACTGAAAAGGATCCGTTGCACAAAAGTCAAGAATATTACCTAAACAAGTAATACTTCCATGCTGCGATGTCTTAAAGTGCTCAGTCCCAGAAGCGTGCAAAAGGAATAAACCAATGGGAAACACTGCACCTCGTGTCAGAACCTGGAAAGCTGGACATTCATTTAATACGAGGAAATGTCAACATCAAGGACTGCAACAAGACAAGCCAATGAACACAAGTGACTTTTGAAAATCAGCCTATCTCTTCAACGGGCAGATTTTTGAAACTTCACTATAAAAGGCTGAGGAATCACTTTGAGAAAAAGGTTACCTTGCATACCGAGCATTCAAGCAATTATTAAGAATCAGTAACTGCAATATATTCTCAAGTTATTCAAGCAAAATCCTCAAGCCTAAATCTCGAAGGAAATCGATCCAACACTAAGCTGTGAAGGAAAGACGACTTTAAACTGTTGAAGAGGAAACTTTTGAAGAATCAAAAGGGGTCTACATTCCAAGGATGATTGTATGAAGGTTCAAGGTCGAACCAGTCTCGAGTTATTGGAGGGCTTCGTGATCAAATCCAAGAAACTTGAGCAAGTGAGCTGAAGTAGCAAGGCAGCCGCCCTGTGAAGAAGCGAGGATGAGAAGCTTTTGTGTGATCAAGGCATCTCGGATCGAGTACCAAAGGATCAAGTCAGCGGTGTGATCAAAACTTGTATCTGGACTGATAACCGCTTTGTACTCTGATCAATACTTAGTGGATTCCTCCAGGAGTTGGAGAAGAGAGTAGTAGAAGAATTACCCCATCTTTGAACCTCTATAAAAATTATTGTGTCATTTACATTTCAGCAATTTATTTCTGCATAACACTTTATATCTGCTGATAATTTGCTATCCAACTGATAATTAACAAAGTGCTAAAATCAAGTGTTTAAAATCAAAGTTTAACCAAATTCAAGGGTGTTAAGTCTTCCGCTGAAAATCTCATCATAACCAAGTTAAGGTTTAGACTAAACAGCTGAGTTATTCTATCAACAGCTCAATCGAGTCTATTGAGTGGTTAACTCTGCTGGTTAACTAACTTAGCTGTCCCTCAAGGACTTAGTTGTGTATTTAACTCTGTAATATTTTAAAAGGATCGAAAAGTTGGTAAGGTTTATTCAACCCCCCCCCCTTCTAAACCTTACTCACACCCCTTGGGACCTACAACAGAGCTTATTATAGAAGACTTACATTTATGTATTTACAATAATGTAAAGTACATGAAGGGGTTCGCAGCACACTTCAACGCCTTTGCTGCTTCCTTCTTCTCTCTTCATCTTTAGCCCTCTTCCTGTCATCCTCTAGTCTTCTCCTCTTCATTTCTTCTTCCTCTCGCTTCTTATTCTCATAAGCTCGCTTAGCAGCATGGTCATCCCTTCGCTGCCTCTCAAGCCATTCGTGATTAGAACTCTCATTCTCAACTTCTTGCCTTCTAACAACTTCAGCGTTATTGCGCGCAACCTCAAGGTTAACAAGGTGATCGTATCCAACCCAATATATAAGACCCTTCTTCTCTAGATCTACATATGCCACATCTTTTGGTTTTGGCTATGGTTGAGAGCCTCTCCCACTGCCACCATGTCTTCCCCTTCCTGACTCAGCTCCCCTTTCTCTGGGGGTATACTGTATTGGAGCCTTTGACTTTCCAGCTGAGTGACTGCTGGAAGTTGGCTTCTTATCAGCTGTATTACATAATTCCAATCCCTTCTCCCAATACAAGTCCCAGGCTTGAGGCAGAGTCATCCCTTGAAAATAACCTTCTGATTCTAGATTTTGGAATTCCTCTAGTGATCTGGGCTCAGATCCATCATCAGGCATGACAATGTCTCTTGGGGGTTTGATCGCATCATAGTCCTTTCCAGCTGGAGGACCACCATATTGCTTTATAATCTCCTGAACGCGAGCTGACTACTTCTCAGCTGCTTCATCGAATGCAGCTTCAATGGCCTTCCTTTTATCTTTCATGGCCAACTCAGCTTTCTCAATAGGCAGGTTCTGGGGTGGATTGCCGAGAATGGAAGTTGTGACTTCACCTAGCTGTGGGGTTTCAGCATACATCAGTTTCAAAGGAAGATTTTTCGAACTTCCTTCCCCCTCAGCTTTGTCACCTTTCTTCGTCTCTTCCTTCAATCCCTTTAGGGCCTCATCTTTCCCCTTTTTGGCATCATCACCAAATGAAAGGGTTAGCCCAGGGAATAAACCACTCATGAGGAAATCCAGTCGGCTGATGGTAGAATCTTGCTTTGAGTCTGCTGCAGAGTGAGCTTTTCAGAACTCGGACCCAGTAGCCTTCGATTAAACTGTCACCAATTTCATATCTGCCATTAGAAGACTGAACTTTTCATTCATGTTGTTATCTAAGCGAGTAATTTCGGTCTGGTGATAGTGCTTAAGTAGATCTATATCCGACTTGTGGGCAGTTTCCATCCTGACCATGTATTCCTTCATCTTTTGCTGAAACATTGACGTGTCCGCACTCCAAATTAACATCTTGGCATGTTGGGAAATTTGTTTATTAGATTTTGATGAATGCCATGTAAAACTTAGACTAGAAAGTTGGCACCCCATTTTCCTTGTAATTTGCAATATAATAGATAAAATGTCCGTGAGTTAAGTCACTATGCTGGATACACAAGAAGTCAATCGAAGACTTGAATGAAGACTCATTGCGAGGCATTGAGTGTGGCTAGGAAAATAAGTCAAGAACTCGACTGAAGGAGTATCAGCTATGATACAGCTGTGTGAAGTGTCAGTCAAATCAACTCCAGTCAAGTCTCGAGGTTGAAGTGACAGATGAGTCTTTCAATCATTGGAGCAGACTCAAGTCAGGGGAAAAGCGATCAAGTCAAGACAACTGAAAAAGAATCCGTTACGTAAGTCAAGAATATTACCTAAACAAGTAATACTTCCATCTTTGCCATGTCTTAAAGTGCTCGTCCCAGAAGCGTGCAAAAGGAATAAACCAATGGGAAGCATCGCACCTTGTGTCGACTCTAAAAAGCTGAAAGTTCATTTAATACGAGGAAATGTCAAGATCAAGGACTGCAACAAGACAAGCCAACGAACACAAGTGACTTTCAAAATCAGCCTATCTCTTCAACGGGCAGATTTTTGAAAGTTCACTATAAAAGGCTGAGGAATCACTTTGAGAAAGGGTTACGAACCACGAACATTCAAGTTAACATTAGTTTGTAACACCATAAAAATATTCTCAAGTTATTCAAGCAAATCCTCAAGCCTAAACTTGAAGGAAATCAATCCAACACCTATTTGTGAAGGAAAGACAACTTCATCTTGTTGAAGAGGAAACTTTTGAAGAATCAAAAGGGTCTACATTCAAGGAGAATTGTAGAAAGGTTCAAGGTCGAACCAGTCTCAAGTTATTGGAGGGCTTCGTGATCAAATCCAAGAAGCTTGAGCAAGTGAGTCAGAGTTGCAAGCCATTTGCCTTGTGAAGAAAGCCGAGTCATACGAGAAGCCACTGTGTGACCAAGGCATCTCGGGACATCGAGTCCCAAAGGATCAAGTCATTTGTGTGATCAAGACTTGTATACGGACCGATAACCACTCTGTACTCGATCAATACTTAGTGGATTCCTCCGGGGAGTTGGAGAAGAGAGGATTAGAAGAATTACCCCATCTTGAACCTCTATAAAATTTATTATGTCATTTACATTTCAAAGCATTTAATTTCTCGCATATCATTTTATGTTTTTTGATAACTTGCTATCCAACTGATAATTAACAAAATGCTAAAACCTAGTGTTAAAACAAACTTAAACCAAATTCAAGGGTGTTAAGTCTTCCGCTGAAAATCTCATCACAGCCGGGTTAAGTATTAGACTAAACAACTGAGTTATTCTATCAACGGCTCGAAATCAGTCTGTTGAGTGGCTAACTCTATTTGGTTAACTAACTTAGCTGTCCATCAAGGACATAGCTGTGAAATTAACTCTGAACTTATTTAAAAGGACTAAATTCGAAGAGTTGGTAAGGTTTATTCAACCCCCCCAACTTCTAAACCTTACTCACACCCCTTGGGACCTACAAGTGGTATCAGAGCGGTTGGTTACTGAACTAGATCTCTAATCTTTCAAAGAAGTTTTTTTAACACTTGTTCTTTCAAAAGCCATTTTTAAAACAAAGCAAAGTTATTATCATGGAAGCAAATTTGACACGCATTCCTATGTTCACCATTGAAGAATTTGATGACTGGAAAATACGTATGCAGGCTCACCTACCAGCTCTACATGATGAGATGTGGATAGTGATAGAGGATGGGCCACTGCAAATAATGAAAGTGAACACAACTTGTTTGCATGGAGAGTCTGCTCATGGTGAGGAAGAGGAGGTTGCTCCTCCTAGACCAGCTATGGTTGAAAAGCCAAGAGCTGAGTGGACAAATGATGACAGAAAAAGATACAACCTAGACAATGTGGCCAAGGATATACTTTACAAGACTTTGGACAAAGCCATGTTCAATAAAGTCAAATCTTGCAAAACAGCCAAAGAAATCCGGGATAAATTAACCTTAATTTGTGAAGGATCTGAGCAAATTAAGGAAAATAAATTATCTGTTGTTGTCCAAAAATTTGAAAACTTTAAAATGCTTGCGGTGAAACAATGGACCGGTGGATGCTAGATTCTTTGAAATTACAAATGAGCTCAAAGACTTGGGAAAGAATACACACGAGAAGGAGATGTGTATGAAGATACTAAGGAGCCTCCCAGCTAAGTGGGAAATGAAGACCATGGCTCTAAGGCACTCAATGGACCTATCAAAAACATCCAATCATGAACTATTCTCAGACCTCAAAGCCTATGAGTTTGAGCTGAGAAGAAAGGATCAAGAGGCGATATCTGTACCCAAAACAACTGCACTCGTAGTCAAGGAAGGGAAGAGAGATGAGACCAAAGAAGTCATTGACCAGGAGAAAATTGCCTTGATGGTTAAAAGATTCAACAAGTTATTCAACAAGAACTACAAAAGGAACAAAGGTGAATCCTCCAGAAGACATTCAGCTCCCTCCAAGTCAAAATGATGAAAGATTTTGAGCACATTAAATCCTCACACTCACTATTAAATGAGGAAAACAGCCAACTCAAAAGCCAAAACTCACAGCTGACTAAGGAGCTGAGTACCCTAAGTCACATAGCTGATGAGAACAAAGAGCTGAAGGCTGAGAATGCTAAACTAATAGCAGAGATAGTTGCTATAGAAAAGAGAGAAAATGATCTCAAAAATGTGATTGCTTCATTCACAAAGGCATCTAAATTATTGGATGACCTTATCATGAGCCAAAAAGAATGTGGAGACAAGACAGGCATAGGATTCAATACCTTTGTGCATAGTCAAACTCCAAGAGTGATCTTGGAAAAGGGATCTTCAAGCAATGAAGCATCTCAAAAATCCAAGACATCAAATGTTGCACACACATTCATTCCAAAGCACAATCACAACCAAACTGGCCTTGGTTATAAAGGAAAATGAAAACGACCGATTGAGTATCCGAGAGGACAAGCGAGAAGAAATCCAAAAGAGAGTTCTCTCGCAAACTCCAAACAGAAGTACTACGAGAAAAAAAGAGATCTACCAAAAGCCCAGAAGTTCTATAAAAGGAACAAATATGATGGGAATGGTAGAAACTACCCAAGTCAAGCTGATTGGAATAATGTGAAATATCAGCAAAGACCTATCGAATACAAGCCTAAATGGCAAAGGCCTAGAACTCAGCAAAGAACATATGCACCCAAGCACTACACTTAGAGATATCACTATTACTCAAAGAAGGCAATTGCTAAAACACACACAGGCATACAGACAAAAGAGACAGTTGTATGAACCTAAAAACCCTAAGCAATTTGCCAAAGTAAATTATGATTATGGCACAAATAGATGGCAACCTCTTAGAGTCAAATCATTTGGCTATAGGTTGGTTGGTTCATCTTATAGCACTAACCCCTCAGGACCCAGGCAAGTATGGGTACCTAAAAACTAATTTCCTTGATTGCAGGTTCAAGGAACAGCTGAGTGCCAAGGAACCTGGTACATGGATAGTGGCTGTTCCAGACACATGACAGGAAACAAGAAAAATCTGTCAAAATTCAAGGAGATTAAAGGTGCAAAAGTCATATTTGGAGGAAATGAAGTTCCAGGGGAAATAAGAGGCATTGGATCCATAAAGAAAAATGGATTAGAAATCACAGATGTTGCATATGTTGAAGGCCTCAATTTCAACTTACTAAGCATCAGTCAACTCTGTGACAAGGGCTATAATGTTGGATTCAATATGGGAGTGTGCCAAATCAAAGACACTGAATCAAATGAAGTAGTGTTGCAAGGATCCAGACAAAAGAACATGTATGTGGTAGATTGGTCGACTGCCACACCTAGCACTTGTTTGTTAGCAAAGAGTACAGCCGAATCAAGTTGGTTGTGGCACAAGAAGCTGAGTCACCTGAATTTCAAGACAATTAACAAGCTTGCAAGGAGTAATCTTGTAGAAGGACTCCCAGACTTAGTGTACAAGAAGGAAAGTGTTTGTGATGTATGCCAGATGGGAAAACAGATCAAATCATCATTCAAAGAGAAGTTATGTCTATCTTCAACAAGAATATTGCATCTGCTGCATATGGATTTATTTGGTCCAGTTGAGCCAACTAGCATAAGTGGAAAGAAATATACCTTGGTGGTAGTAGATGATTATTCAAGATATACATGGACAATTTTCATGTGTAAAAAGAAAGAAACCTTGCGAGAAGTTACCCACGGTGATGAAAAGAGTTCAAAATGAGAAGAGTCAAACCATTATAAAGATAAGATCGATAGAAGAAGCGAGTTTGTTAATGGAATAATAACTCGATCTTGTGTTGAAAATGGTATTGCTCATGAATTATCTGCAGCAAGGACTCCACAGCAGAATGGAGTTGCAGAAAGAAGGAACATAACTCTCAAGGAAGCTGCAAGGACCTTGTTAGCTGAAGCAGGCTGCCTAAAAGATTTTGGGCTGAAGCCATAAACACTGCATGCTATACTCAAAATAGATGCATGATAAATAGACAGCTGACAAAGACTCCCTATGAGATTTGGACAGGGAGGAAGCCAAATGTTGCATACTTTAAAATATTTGGATGTAAATGTTTCATCCATAATATTGGCAAAGACAATTTAAAGGCTTTTGAAGCTAAAGCTGATGAAGGTATCTTCTTGGGATACTCAGCTGAGAGCAAAGCCTATAAAGTACTGAATAAAAGGACTATGGTCACAGAAGTGTCTATCCATGTGGTTTTTGATGAACCTAATGTAAATGGAGAAGACATTGAAGAGTTAGCTGATAAGCTGAATCAACCAACTATGCAGAAGAGTCCCTATGTTGAAGCTGAAGCTGGAGCAATAAACCAAGATGAAGATGATGTAGCTGAATCTCAAAGACAGCTGGAAAATCTACAGCTAAGTAATGATGAGAGAGCTGCTCAAGACAACACAGCTGCAAGACGACTGAATCCAGCTAACTTACTCCAACCTGATGTGAGATGGCTAAGATACCATCCACCAGAGCTAGTTATTGGAGATGTAAGAGATGGTGTAAGAACCATATCAAGAGCTCAACAAGAAGCAATGTTCACTTGTTTTATATCCCAAACAGAGCCAAAAGATGTGTCAAAAGCATTGGATGACACATATTGGATTCAAGCCATGCAAGAAGAGCTGAATCAATTTGAAAGGAACAAAGTATGGGAGTTGGTGCAAAGACCAACTCATCAAAATGTTATTGGCACAAAATGGGTTTCCAGAAACAAGATGAATGAAGAAGGTTCTGTGGTAAGAAACAAAGCAAGATTGGTAGCCAAAAGGTATTGCCAAGAGGAATGTATAGATTTTGATGAAACATTTGCTCCTGTTGCAAGACTAGAAGCAATAAGGATGTTTCTTGCCTATGATGCACATAAGAATTTCATTGTATACCAAATGGATGTAAAAAGTGCATTCTTGAATGGACTGTTGGAAGAAGAAGTCTATGTTGAACAACCTCCAGGATTTGAGCAGAAGACTCTTGGAGATAAGGTGTACAAGCTCAAGAAAGCCTTATATGGATTGAAACAGGCACCTAGAGCATGGTATGATACATTATCTCAATTTCTGACAGATAATTGATTCACCAAAGGCAAGGTAGATAGAACACTCCTCAGAATTCAAGATGGAAGAGTATCTTTGCTTGTTCAAATATATGTGGATGACATTATTTTTGGATCCACAAACAAAGAGCTGTGTGATAAGTTCTCAAACCTCATGTAAGGCAAATTTTAAATGAGCATGATGGGAGAGCTGACATTCTTTCTAGTACTTCAAGTTAAATAACTGAAGGATGGAACCTTTATAAGTCAAACAAAGTATACCAGAGATTTAATGAAGAAATTTGGTATGAAAGAGAAATCTTCTGTGAAAATACCAATGAATACTTCAGTCAAGATAGATATGGATGCAGATGGCAAGCCTGTGGATCAAACAAGATACAGAGCACTTATTGGATCATTGCTCTATTTAACAGCAAGAAGGCCAGACATCACCTTTGCTGTATATGTGCAAGATTTCAATCTGCACCAAAAGAAAGCCATATGACTGCAACTAAGAGAATCCTAAGATATTTGAAATGATGCCAGGAAGTCGGCTTATGGTATCCAAAGGAAGGAAGATTCAAGCTTATTGGTTATTCAGACTCTGACTATGCTGGATGTAGAGTTGACAGGAAAAGTACTTCAGGTACATGTCAAATGCTTGGAAACAGATTGGTTTCCTGGTTTAGCAAGAAGCAAAATTTAATAGCCACATCCACAGCTGAAGCTGAGTACATAGCTATGGGCAGCTGTTGTGCCCAAGTTTGATGGATGAGACAACAACTGAGAGACTATGATGTTGAAGAAAAAGAGATTCCAATTATGTGTGATAACACAAGTGCTATTGCAATCACTCAAAATCCTCTGCTACATTCTAGAACAAAGCACATTGATGTCAGATATCATTTCATAAGAGACCATGTTGAAAAGAAGGACATCACTTTGGAATACATCTCAACTGATAATCAGTTGGCTGACATATTCACAAAGCCATTATGTGAATCAAGATTTGAAGAACTTAAGCATGAGCTAGGGTTAATTGAGCTGAGTTAACACTCAGAAGACTCGAGGAGAAGAGATGAAACTAGAAAAAATGAAAATAAAGTTGAGCTCGTGAATCAGCCGTATCGGAAAATCAGCTGCATTGAGTTAGCTGACAGCTGAGTAGCTATGTGAAAAGAGAGAAGAAAAATTGAATCAACTAAGGAATAAGCTGAGTCATTTATGAGCTAAGTGACAAAAACGCAATCGTTTTTAATAAGCGGGAATGTTTTAAGGATGGCGTCAGCATAATAATTATAGGTACAGTCAAAAGCTGCACGTCAAAGCATATGATTGGATATAAATGTTGCCGCATTAAATGCTAAATCGGCGTGTTAAATCTGAGCCGTTGATCTTGATCAAATTTCAAAAACCGTATGCACGTCCTTTCATAACCCACATATATACCATTTCATCCGTTTTTCTCTCTAACTTTACACAACCTGTTCATCTCTCTCAAAGCAAGAAAGCAACTTTTCTCTCAAAACCCTACAGATCTCCAAAGTGAATTTCTAAAGTTTCGTTCGGTAAATCTTCAAGGAATGGCATCTACTTACGATTTTGTTAAGTTGGGAAAACAAATCCACACTGGCTCTCTTGTGGATTTTGAAGGAATGATTAAACAGGGGTCCGATGAAACCCTTGTGAAGAAGATTGCTGAGAAAGTGGAGAAATGCAGGCTAAAACCCTTTCTCACGATGGAGTTCCGGATGTCTTATGTTGAAGAAGTTGCTCGATTCTACGTGAATCTTTGAAGTTCACGACGAGGGCATCAAGTCCTCTCTGTTCACGGCAAATAATTCACAATCATGCTAAGGATTTAGCGGAACACATTTTTCTTTGCCGTTGGAAGGAGTCAGAAGATCTATGAGGTGATGTAAACCAGGCTGCTGCGTGGAAGGAAGAAGTGGCCGGAATGTCTTTGCTAAGGTGGTTTACATGAGAGAAGAAGGCGCTTTGAAGGACGATTACCACAAGGCGATGGATATCATCGCAAAATGCGTAGATATGAAGTTTGGAAGCCATAACAGCTATCCAAAAACAAAATTTCATCACGGGGCTGCGATCATGGAAGAAAAGAAAGTCAAGCAGGCGAGAACTCGTCTCAAATGCAGACTCGCCAAAATGTTGGGAACAAGTCCTTCAAGGGCGATGGGTCCTTCGGAGGATCCTTGGGGTATGGCCTTGTTATTGGTCGATTAATGGAGGTGAAAGGTGTTCTCTCCAGGCACATGGAAAGGCGTTCCATGTTAACAAAAAGATGTTTCGATCAAATCTCTCCGGAGCGGAAGAGAGCTTACGCCAAGAAGGCGGATACAAGTGAGGGGAAATCGTTGACCCTGAAGATCTGGTGTCTCCTCCCTCCCAAAAAAGAAGCTGCCCCGCAATCGCAAAGAAGATCTGTCCCCGCAACAAAGAAAAAGAAAATCGCACTTTGCCCTGCCCGGTAGAGTCACTGCCCTGCTCGTAGTGTCTCCTGCCCTGCGATCGCAATGGAGAAGGAACCATTAATACCTTCTCCGGTGATTAAGAAGAAGAGGCGCCACAACAAGGAAAGGCTACCTCTAAGACAAGCTGAAGGCATTTACCTTCGACTAAGAAGGAGGAAGTGGAACCATATGTTCTTTGGTGAAAACAAAAGAAGAAAAAAGAATTTCAAGCTCTCCGAGCTTGAGAAGACAAAATGAGTCGCAACTTAGTGGAAAAGATATCGGAGGCTTTGGAGAGGTAGAGTCTCGGAAGGTATAGATGAAACACCAAGTCCCGCGATGCCGATCGAGAGGCAAACCAAAGACCAGTGTGGGCGAGAACAAGCGAGGAGCAGCGGCTAAAGACAAACTAACTCACATATCGATAGGGTTGTGTCTCCGCCCGCGACAGATGCTGTCGAAAGTGAAGAGCAGCAAGCTCTGCTACCTCCCATTCCTGAGACAGAAGGACAACACAAAGATGATGATGATGATGATGTGATCATGATATCTCCACCATATCCAGACATCCAAAATCGTCTGCGAGAATGGAGGAAGTGGAAGTTGAGTCACTCTAGGGTGCAGTTTGAACACCCGAGTTTATTGAGGAGGAAGAGGAACTCTTCGAGGTTCCGTGAAGTTGATCTGATGCTACAAGCCCTTGATGAGGATAACTGCATCAACATGCTGCAAATTCGAAAGGAGAACGAACAGACTAGGGTAGCAGAGGAAGAAAAAGCTCGGGCGAAAGCCATTGTTTGTCCTCTAACTGGAACCACTGATCATACTCATCCACATCTTGACATACTTTTAGAAAGTGATGAGGATTTGGACCCTGCTGCAGATACAAAAAAATTGGAAATGCAGCAAGCCATACGGGAATCCAGAATGATGCATGAGCAACAGCTGATGGAAGGACCTGGAGAGTCTTCCAAATCACAGCTGGAAATTGACCCTATGGGAGTGGTGCGTGATTGATTGAATCGTTGTTGCTGCGACCACTTCCCGACTCACTCGAGGAAGGTTCTAAGGGAAATGGTGATGAAACTGGGAATTCGGGGACCCAAGTAGAGCCAACCCCTACTGAAGGTGTCTTACCACCTGCCCCAACGGCTGAACACTCACAGGAAACAACCAGGAGTCTGGAGAAGAGTGACCCCATTCCAAGTCACTCAGCTGGTGTGCCAACTGAGGGGGAAACTCCCTCCACTGCAGCCAAGTCGGAGAATGTTGTAGACGACTCCACCAAGAATCTAGGAGGCGAAGTGGAGAAGGAACAACAAACGTAAATACAACAAGTTGTCACTAACGAGGCTCAGACAGTTGAGACTGTCTCAACTGAGGTGCCAACTACTCTGCAGGCCAATGACGCTGCTGATGCAGTCGAGGCACAGGATGGATCTACCCCGGGAGTTAACACTCTGGGCAATGAAAGTGCAATCCATGGAGTTGAGACTCCAGTGGATGCCACCTCTGAAGACCCTAAGACGGCTGATACTGTCGAAGGGATTGTCCAAGGCCTCGCTGCAGTTGAGATTGCAGGAGGTAGCGAAGGCCTACGGGAGGTTGAGACTTCCCGAGGTAAAGAAACAAAAGCGCAGAACATTCCTCTTGTCATTGATGCATCTGAGAAGGAGATAAGTTCCCTTCATGATTCCCAAGACAACCCAGACGTAACTTTTCTGGGATCTGAAGGTGAAGATGAAGCTGAGTCATCCCCCATTGCAAATCCAAAAGACTCAGATGAGGATGTTCTCCCAAGCACGAGTGAGTCAGACCTTAAGACTACTCGTCAGACATTCAACTTCGATGATGAGCCACCTCTTCAAATCTCATCATCTTCTGATGACGCCACTGACACGGCCGAGGACCAGACAACTCAAAAGGAAAAACCAGCTGAGACCGACGAAGCTGTTGAGACAGCTGAGGCTCAGCCAGCTGGGTCCATACCACAATAGACCCCAGCTGAATCACAGTCAACTGCGCAGGCTCCCAAAGCTGCAGTAGAATCGACTCAACCGGGCACATCACGACCACGAGTTACCATTGAACAGATTCCCTATGTCCGTGATGATGCATTTGAAGAAACGTTTCCCTTCTCACTGGAGCTGCCTGATCTTGATGAAGAATCAGCTAGAGATCAACGACGTTTCCATAAACCTGATCCAGTCATTCCAACAGATACCATCATCCCAGCAAACTTTGATTTTGATGCTGCTTGGCCGCCAGCTGAGACGGAGGTAACAACTGAAGTTCGAGAAGTCTTCAAGGCGATTTTTGCAGAGATAGAGAAGATGGAAAGGCACCAGGCCTCACTGGACATGAGGCTGGATAACAGAGATGCTAATCTTACTACCGATCTACGTGGAATAATAGTCAGGATCCGGGAATAGTGGCAACAGCAGCAACCAATGCGTGTGGACCAGGTTCAATACGTTAAGGCATTGTATAACAGGATGTTGATCTGGAGCGCTGATAACGCTGATATGAAGAGTAGAATGCAAGAAAACATTGATAGAATACATGAATCTCACAACACTGAAATGCAACTGCTGCGTGAATTCCGCAAGAAAGAACTTCTACGCGTCGAGGAGACTATGGAAAATAAATTCAGCCTCCTCATGGCTCAAATGAAGCTGGTGGCAGCTGAATCAAAAGCCACCCACTCAGAATTCCATGCAGCATACTCCGCAGTGAGAATCCAAGGACCGACTATCGATCCGCCTAGACTTCATGCTTGCTGGCATGTTTCCAGGGGTTCCTCTCTCCTTTGATGATGCCAAAAAGGGAGAAGAGGAATACCTAAAGAAGAAGTTGGAAGGGTTTGTGGTTGAGAAGGAAGCAGTTGTGAAGAAGAAGACAGCTGAGGAACAGAGGAAGGAAAAGGGAAAATCCGTTGAGGGGGAAGGTTCGAAAGATATGACTTTAATGGTTGCTAGAACCCCTCAACAAGGACTCGTCACAGCTGACATCATCAGCAAACTTCCAGTGACTCTGCCACTCCAACACTCTGCTGTGCCCATGTCTGAAAAGAGGAAAATTGTAGAAGCAGAGATGAAGGAGGTTGAAAGAAAAATGGATGCCCGTGCGATGGACATATTAAAACAATATGGAGGCATTCCAGCAGGAAGAGACACTGATGCCATTTCAGACGTCGAAACCGAGCCCATATCAGTCGATGAATTCAAAACGCTCGAATCCGAAGGATACTTCAAAGGCATGTCCATAGCCCAAGCCTGGGACTTGTATTGGGAAAAAGGCCTCAAGTCATGTGCGAAGAAGGCGATAGCGAGACTCCTAGCATCCTCTGCTGGCCACTCTCTTGGTCACTCTTTGGAAAGAAGAAGGCCCCAGTACAATACACACCCAGATGAAGAGGACGAAGTAGTGGAGGAAGAGGTTTTAGACCTAGACCTCTACCCAAAAATATCGAATATATAGATTTAGGAAAGAAATGAGGGATCTATTGGGTTGGGTATGACGAAGTAGCTAATAGGGAAGTGGCAAGGAAGAATAGTGACTATGTTAAGAGGATTGAAGAAGAAAATAAGAGACAAGATGAGCTGTGGGAAGAGAGTCAGAGAAGACAAGAAAGAAAGAGAAAAGACGAAGCTGCCAGAAGAGCCTATGAGAAAAAGAAAACAACTGAAGAAGAAAAGAAGAGAAAGAGACCAGAAGATGACAGAGCTTAAGAGGAAAGAAGGAGACAGTGAAGACGATGAAGTGTTGCTGTCCACCCCTTCATGTATTTTACTACTGTAAATGCATATGTATGTAAGTCTTCTGTACAATGAATAAAAATCTCGAACTTCTATATTTTTGCATAGATATAGAATATCATGATGCTCTGATACACCTTGTAAACAACTGTGTAAAGGACAATAATGTTATGATCAATAAAAGGATCAATTCTACGCATACATTCTCTGTGCATTGTCTGTATGTATCTTTGCTATTTACATTTTGTATGTATGTTTTATGTTTTAGCATCATCAAAAAGGGGGAAATTGTTGGGAAATTTGTTTATTAGATTTTGATGTATGCCATGTAAAACTTAGACTAAAAAGTTGGCACCCCATTTTCCTTGTAATTTGCATTATAATAGATAGGGTTGTACGAGCTGAATTAAGTCAGCTATGCCTGGATACACAAGAAGTCAACTGAAGACTTGAACGAAAACTCCGCTGCGAGGTAGCTGAGTGTGGCTAGGAAAAGAAGTCAAGAACTCGACTGAAGGAGTATCAGCTACTATACAGCTGTGTGAAGTGTCAGTAAAATCAACTCCAGAAGCCAAGTCTCAAGTTGAAGTGACAGATGAGTCTTTCAATCATTGGAGCAGACTCAAGTCACCTGGGGAAAAGCGATCAAGTCAAGACAATCAAAAGAATCCGTTACGTAAGTCAAGAATATTACCTAAACAAGTAATACTTCGATGCTACCATGTCTTAAATTGCTCAGTCCCAGAAGCGTGCAAAAGGAATAAACCAATGGGAAGCACTGCACCTTGTGTTAGACTCTGAAAAGCTGAAATTTCATTTAATACGAGGAAATGTCAAGATCAAGGACTGCAACAAGACAAGCCAACAAACACAAGTGACTTTCAAAATCATCCTATCTCTTCAACGGGCAGATTTTTGAAAGTTCACTATAAAAGGCTGAGGAATCACTTCGAGAAAGGGTTACCTGAACCACAAACATTCAAGTTAACATTCGAGCTGTAACCTGCAAAAATATTCTCAAGTTATTCAAGCAAATCCTCAAGCCTAAGCTTCAAAGGAAATCAATCCAACACCCAGCTGTGAAGGAATGACAACTTCATCTTTGTTGAAGAGGAAAATTTTGAAGAATCAAAGGGTCTACATTCAAGGAGGATTGTAGAAAGGTTCAAGGTCGAACCAGTCTCAAGTTATTGGAGGGCTTCGTGATCAAATCCAAGAAGCTTGAGCAAGTGAGCTGTAGTTGCAAGGCAGCTGCCTTGTGAAGAAGCTGAGTCATACGAGAAGCCACCTGTGTGACCAAGGCATCTCAGGATCGAGTCCCAAAGGATCAAGTCGGTGTGTGATCAAGACTTGTATACGGGTGATAACCACCGTACTCGATCAATACTTAGTGGATTCCTCCAGAGTTGGAGAAGAGAGGATTAGAAGAATTACCCCATCTTGAACCTCTATAAAATTTATTATGTCATTTACATTTCAAACATTTAATTTTCGCATATCATTTTATGTTTTCTTTGATAATTTTCTATCCAACCGATAATTAACAAAGTGCTAAAACCTAGTGTTAAAACAAACTTAAACCAAATTCAAGGGTGTTAAGTCTTCCATTTGAAAATCTCATCACAGTAGGGTTAAGTATTAGACTAAACAATCGAGTTATTCTATCAACAACTCGCCGAGTCCTGTTGAGTGGCTAACTCTGTTTGGTTAACTAACTTAGTCTGTCCATCAAGGACATAGTCAGAAATTAACTCGAACTTATTTAAAAGGACTAAATTGGAAAAGTTGGTAAGGTTTATTCAACCCCCCCTTCTAAACCTTACTCACACCCCTTGGGACCTACATGGCAAATAAGGCCTTGAAGTAACGGACTTGCTCCTATCGCATGGCAGTCTGCTGTGCAACCCATTCCTTTATTCGAACGATAATCTCTCTCAAATCAGTAGTGAGGGTTGCATCCCGATTGTCCAGACGTAGATCCAGAGATGCCTGGTGGTGTTCCATCTTCTCAATCTCTTCACAAATCTTCTTGAAGGCTTCACGGAACTCAGCTGGTGGATTTGACTCAGCTTCTGGCCACACTACATCGAAGTTATAGTCCATTGGCACAATCGAATATGTAGGAATAACGGGCTCTTCTTGCACGGTACACTTCTCTTTGTCTTTGGAAGATTATTCCTCCATGTCGGGCAATTCAACAGTAAATGGGAACATATCTTCTAAAACATCATTGCGTACAAATACTATCCCCGAAGCTTCACTTTGGGGGTCTTGTCCTTGATTTTCCTGCAATGATCCATCTCTTTGTGCATCGGCTGTAGCAGCGTCATCGGCAGATGTTGCAGCTGTGGTAGGCTGCGAGTGAGCTATTGGAGTCGTTATTGTTGTAGATGTGGTAGCCTGCACAGCTGACTCTATCGCAACTGGAGCAATTGTAAGTGTTTGCTCGATTGATCGAGCCTCGGTCACTCTTAGCCTTCTTGATCTCAAATAGTGTTTCCAATTGAGTGACATGGTCCTCAGCTGTATCATCAGTGTCATCGAAATTTGATGTGGCCTTAGGAGACGACTCATCATCAAAATTGAATCACATGCGCGCTGTCTTATCACTGACATAGCTCTGAGATTTAAGAACATCCTCAGCCTTGTCCATTGAAGAATCTTCAGGGTGTGCGGACTCGGCTTCATCCTCTGATTCCAAAAATGATGTTTCTATGTGCTCTTGGGAATCACGAAGTGCGCTTATTTCCTCTTCTACAGCAGCACCTTTGAGTTGAGGAATGTTCTGTTCACCTTGCTCTTTACCCAGGGAAGTCTCAACCTCCCTTAGGCCTTCTTTTCCCCCAGCAGTCTCAACCAATGTAGGGCCTTCTACAGTCCCTTCAACAGACTCAGCTGTCTTAGGATCTTCGACGTTGGCATCCTTCGGAGTCTCAACTCCTTGGATTGCACTTTCAGGGCCCAGTGTCTCAACTCCCAGGGCCTCTCCATCCTTTGCCTTAGCTGCAGCAGCAGCTTTATCGGCATGCATAGCAGTTGACATCTCAGCTGAGATAGACTTAACTGTCCGAGCATCGTTAATGTCACTCTATTGCTCAATGATATTCTCTTCGTCGCTTCTAAACTTCTTTGTTTGGTCTCCCACATCATCCTCCGACCTTTCTGCGGAGGAGAGAGTTTTCCCCTAAGCTGGTGCATTAGCTGAGTGAATGATGATGGGGTCACTCTGCTCCTGAGACACGACTGTAGTGTCCTTTGAGTGTTTTGCCATAAGGGCAGGTGTCTCAACACCTTCTTCAGGGTTAGGCTTGGCTTGGGTGCCCAAATTCCCAGCTTCATCGCCATTTCTCTTGGAGCCATCTTTAGACGGCACGGAGGACGTGGTCTCAGCAATAACAGAGGTAATTTGTTGTGCCACTCCCAAAGGATCAGTTCGAGGAGAGACTTTGGAGGACTCTCCTGGACCTTCTTGAAGATTCATCTCGTGCATGGCTCATGATTCTCGAGTGGCTTGTGCTAACTCGACCTTCTCTACTGCAGCAACATAGTCCATCTCCTCCATATCACTATCAGTAGACTCATGGATATGCTCATGTGTCCCATGTTTGCAAACATATCTTGGATTTCTCCAAGGCTCTGGCTCGCTCCTCAGCTTTCTCCTTCTCTTCCTCTTTTATGAGTCGAAGGTTTTCCATGCAGCTTTCTTCATTTAGAGCAAATTGGACAGTTGCATGTCCAAGGAATCTGAGTAACTCTTCCTCCTCCTCAATAAATTCAGGGCGAGCAAACTGTTGCCTTGAATAATCCAGCTTCCATGCCCTCCATTCCCTCAGCCTGCGTTGAATGTCTGGGTAGACTGGAGAGTACATTATAAGATCATCACCATCATCTTCTCCGGTCTCTTGAATGGCGGCTAATGGTGCTTGCTCCTCCTCAGACTCAACTGCATCCGTCTGAGGGGGTGAGATAACCTATTCTTCCATAGGCTTAGTTGTCTTAGTTGTTTTCTTCTCCGCAGTTGTCTCCCACACAGCTGGGTCTTCTACGCTCCGCTGATCAGCATCAACAGTCTCCTCTTGCTTCTCCGACTGAGTGCTAGACTCGACTGTCTTCTCCAGTGCAGATTTCTTGAATAGCCTTCTCCTCTTTGTGGCAACCAGAAGGATCTGTGGTTCCACATATTCTTCAAGCCTTCATGGGTGAAGGCCTGTGTTTCAAGAGAAGCCTTAGCAGTTGTTAGAAAAATATTTTTATCAAGATTTTGATGATTTTGTTTAAATGTGTTTTTACACCAAAACAATGTTTTTAAATGTTGTCCAAATACTCTCAATTGATTTAAAATATTTTTTACTAATTTTTGGAGTATTTTTTGAAGTTTATTTTTGACAAAAATATTGGACAACACTTCTGTTTTGAGGCCAACTGGTCGCCCTATAGGGCATCCCGTATCTGAAAATGATTTTTGAAACAGAAACAAGAAGTTTGAAAAATTCCAGGAGGTCGACCGATCGAACAAGAGGTCGACCGATATCTAAAAGAATGCAAAACTGAAAACAGAGAACACTGAAGTGTAAAAAAAAAGAGGAGGGGACGGTCCAACCAGGGCCGACGGCGGACCCCCTCCATCTCGTGTATCGAATCTTACGATTTACTTTATAACGTTCAAAATTCTACATAGCGACCGGTCACGCTATGTTATTTTTGACAGCAGATTCAAACCGTTGGAAATCCATTACAACAAGATTTACTTTATCAATTTTGTACATTATTTCTACATCTTGTGATCTTCTTTTTGTAGACAAAAGTGAAGAAGGAGGGCCTATGTTTGTGAAGACTCTCCTATAAATAGAAGACTATTTTGAAGACACAAGACATAACACACAAGCAAACAATACAACAAGAAATCTGCAAAATTCTCCAAGCCTTCATATTTCACATTCTTGTTGTAATAGCCTAAGTTCTTGCACTTACACAATTTTGAGGTCTAGGCTTTTTATTCTTGATTACACTTGCACTCAAAGTTTGAATACTTCATTATTGAGTTGTAATCTTGAATTTTTCTATCATCCAAAACAAGATATCCTTGTTAGTGTTCTTGTGGTAAGAACTCACTTGGGTGATCTTAGGTGTTGAAGAGTGTGGTACTCTTCATAGGTGAAGGAAGATTGTGGTAATCTCCTTGAAGGTGTTGTAAGAAGATTGTGGTAATCTTCAAAGGTGGTGGTGTAATAGTTTTGGTAACTATTAATAAAATTCTTTTTTCTTTTTGAAATCCACTTCAGATATACCGGGGTGGTAGTAGATTAGGCCCTAGGTGGGTTGTACTACAATAAATCATCGAGTGTTGTTTATTTTCCAGCACTTACATTTTTGCTAGCATCTTCACAATCGAAAAAGAGGGTATAAATAAGAAAATCGGCATAATCTATTCACCACCCTCTAGATTATCGTAGCCACTTGGACCAACAAGTGGTATCAAAGCCAAACTCTTTGGCAAGCTCGTTTAATCTTTGCGAGTAAAGAGAAGATCCATGGCTACAAATGAAAGCTACCTCACCACCGGCGCCTCCACCAACAAGCCACCACTATTGGACGCCAACAACTACGTATTTTGGAAAGACCGAATGGAGTACTTTCTACAAGGGTGCGGATTTGACATATGGAATGCTGTCATTGAAGGAATTGATCAACCAACCAAGAAATTGGAGGATGGAACCTCGGTTCTCAAAACGTTCAAGGAATTTGATGACAACGACAAGAAGTCATTTTCTCTAAACGGTAAGGCTTTGAATATTTTACATTGTTCACTCACCGCCACCGAATACAATCGTATTAGAGGAATAAGATTGGCACATGATGCATGGGAAAAATTGGAAACCATCTATGAGGGTACAAAGAAAGTTAAGCAAGCAAGAAAAACTATGCTTGTTAAAGACTTTGAAAATTTCAATATGCATGATGGTGAAAATATATCAAAAATGGTGGAAAGGCTTGACAACATTGTCAATCCTCTTGTGGCTCTTGAAAAAGTCATATATGAAGAATATAAAATCACCAAGGTCTTGAATGCTCTTCCCGGCTCATGGTCCGAGAAAGTAACGGCAATCACGGAAGCACAAAATCTCGAAACACTCAAGTTCGATGAGCTCGTGGAAAACCTCCTCATTTATGAAGTCTATCTTAAGGAGAGGAAAATTCCCAACCATCCACCGTTAAACCGGGTATGCAAAATATTCCTAAAGGCTTAGCATCTTCTTCAAATATTTCATATTATGCTAGTGATGAAGATAACGAGAAAACGGCGGCTCTTGTTTGAAAATTTGCAAAGTTTGTTAATAAAAATAAAGCAAGAAATCCAAGAGACAATTCATGTTTCAAATGCGGAAAATCCGGGCACTACATAACCGATTGCCCAAAAATTGCGGAAGAGGAGCAAAAGAAGAAAAAGTCTTTTCCGAAAAAGAAGGCTCTAAATACGGATGTCAAAACTTGGGATGAACTTCTTGCTACATCCGACGAAGATGGAGAAACCGAACGCGGTCTCATGTCCATAGACGATGAAAACAATGAGGTACGCTCTAACTCTTCAACTTCTTCTTTAATTGATGAATTGCAATGTGATTTTGATGAATTACAAAATAAGTTTCAAAATTTAATTGTTAAATACAAGACTTTGAAAAAGGAGCATAAAGAGCTTAAAGTTGAAAAGGATAATTTTTTTACTTCTCATGAATCTCTTGATAAAGCTCATGCTATCACTCTTACCAGAGTCCATATTCTTGAAACCGAAAAACAATCGCTCACAAATGATCTTGAATGTTTGAAAAAGGATGTGCATTGTTTTAACTTAAGTACGGATAAAGTTACAAAAATTCTAGATGCACAAAGAGGTGAGCATTCTAAATTAGTACTTGGCTATAAACCCTTTCAACCTATTTCAAAGAAAAATGACCAAGGTCCGACTTTCATACATGCTAGTAGTTCCCACAATCTTATTTGCTTTTATTGTGGTAAAGTTGGACATTATGCTACTCATTGTAAATTGAAAAAGAACTTTAGCTACTATTAGAGACCCAAAGGTCTCAAGGCTAACCCGCATGGACCCCAAAATTATAGGGTACCTAAAAATAATTCATTTGTAGATAATAGGGGTTGTAACAACAATGTAAGATTCAAAATGGCTCGTGGACAGCGGATGTTCACGCCATATGACCGGAAGGAGAGAACTTTTACCAATATCAAGCTCCAAGAAAAGGGTATGGTCATGTTCAGGAATGGTAAAGGAAGAATTCTTGGAAATGGAGAAATTGGTAACTCTTCCTTCTCTCTTAGTAATGTTCTTTATGTTGAAGGGCTTAAGTTTAATTTGATAAGTGTAAGCCAACTTTGTGATTCAAATTATAATGTTATTTTCGATAAAGAAAAATGTCTTATTGTTAAAAATGATGAAATTATTTGTGAAGCAAACCTAAAAGGTAATCTTTACAAAATTTGCACAAGTGATTTCGTTAGTCAAAATATTTCTTGTCTTGTCGCCAATAATGATTTAACTAGTTTATGGCATAGGCGACTTGGACATGTTGGATACAAAAATTTGCAAACTATTTACAAAAACCAATATGTAAAAGGACTACCCAAATTGAATTTTGAAAATCTTGGCTTATGTGACACTTGTCAAAAGAACAAATTAGTTAAAAGTAGTTTTAAGCCCAAAAATGAAATTTCCACAACCAAAACCCTACAATTGCTTCACCTTGATTTGTATGGGGATATTGGTACGGCTAGTTTAAGTGGAAAACATTATACCTTTGTTATAGTCGATGATTTTTCTAGATCTACTTGGGCTATTTTCCTTGCAAATAAAAGCGATGCCGTTAGTAAGTTTGTTAAGTTGTGTAGACTTATTGAAAATGAAAAGGAAGATACTATCAAGTCTATTCGAAGTGATCGAGGTGGTGAATTTGATGGACAATTTAGAGTCTTTTGTGAAACCAAGGGATATGCTCATAATTTTTCGGCTCCAAGAACACCTCAACAAAATGGAGTAGCCGAAAGGAAGAATCGGACACTTCAAGAAATGAGTCGGTCCATGCTCAATGAATTTTCACTTCCAAAATATTTTTGGGCCGAAGCCGTAAGTACCGCTTGCTATGTCATTAATCGAGTTTATCTTCGTCCTAAATTGAATAATACTCCATATGAGCTTTGGAAAGGAATAACTCCAAATATTAGTTATTTCAAAATATTTGGATGCAAGTATTTTATTTTGAATACTAAGGATCAATTGGACAAACTTGATCTTAAGACCGATGAGGGTATATTTATGGGGTACTCAATCAAAAGAAAGGCATATCGAGTTTACAATAAGACTAGTATGGTTGTTGAAGAATCTATCCATGTCAAATTTAATGAAGCCTCGGGTGTTGAAAGGATACCAAATAATGATAGTGATGAAGAGGATGTTGTTGAACCAATTGTTCAAAATGATGCTCAAAATGATCAACCTTCAAGCTCAAATGTTCCTCAAGAAGACAAATGTGATACTTCGGATCTTCCCATAGCATTAAGGACGTAGTTCATGCTCCGTTAAGATTAGGACTGAGTTTAAGGGAGATCGCCCAAAAGATCTTATTATTGGTGATCCCCTTGATAAAGTAATGGCTCGAGGAAAATTTGCCGAAAAAACTCTTATTTCTCAAAAAGAGCCTAAAAATGCTAAAGAAGCAATTGAAGATGAGGATTGGTTTTTAGAAATGCAAGAGGAGTTGAATCAATTTGAATGGAATGGTGTTTGGGAATTGGTACCTCGTCCTCCATCACAAACAATTATTGGTACAAAATGGGTATTTCGAAACAAACTCGATGATCAAGGCAATATTGTTCGAAACAAAGCAAGGTTAATAGCTCAAGGGTATTATCAAGAAAAAGGTATTAATTATGATGAAACGTTTGCACCCGTAGCACGTTTAGAAGCTATTTGTATTTTACTTGCCTATTCTTGCTTTAAAAATTTCAAGCTTTACCAAATGGATGTTAAATCCGCTTTTCTAAATGGTATTATTCAAGAAGAAGTCTATGTAAAACATCCTCCAGGGTTTGAAAATTTTTCTAGGCCAAATGATGTTTATAAACTTAAGAAGGCCTTATATGGTTTAAAACAAACACCCCGTGCATGGTATGATAGACTTAGCTCTTTTCTTTTGCAAAATGGATTTACAAGAGGTAAAGTTGATACTACTCTCTTTGTTTTTGAAAAAGGGCAAGATTGCTTATTAGTGCAAATTTATGTTGATGATATTATATTTGGTGCTACTAATGAATCTTTGTGCAAGAAATTTTCTAAGTTAATGCAAGGTGAATTCGAGATGAGTATGATGGGGGAGCTCAATTTCTTCCTTGGACTTCAAATTAAGCAATGCCAAGAAGTAATTTATATTTCACAATCAAAATATACAAAAGAACTTCTAAAGAAGTTTGGCATTGAAGAAGGAAGAATCGTCTCTACTCCTATGGCAACTAATATCAAGATAGACAAAGATGAAAAAGGCAAGTCAGTTGATGAATCCAAGTATCGAGGTATGATTGGTAGTTTACTTTATTTAACCGCAAGTAGACCGGATATTCTTCATGTCGTATGCCTATGTGCTCATTTTCAAAGCAATCCCAAAGAATCTCATATGAGTTTCGTTAAAAGGATTTTTCGATATTTGAAATGCACTATTCAATATGGTTTATTTTATCCAAAGAATGAAAATTTCTTTCTTAAAGGTTATAGTGATTCGGATTATGCGGGAAATATTAATGATCGTAAGAGTACTTCCGGATCATGTAAATTTTTAGGCGATTGCCTAGTTTCTTGGTTTTCAAAGAAACAAAATTGTGTTTCACTTTCAACGGCCGAAGCCGAATATATTTCTGTGGCCTTTTGTTGTACTCAATTGCTTTGGATGAAACAAACTTTAGCAGATTATAAATGTTCTTTTGAAAATATTCCTATTTTTTGTGATAACATATCCACTATAAATATTGCTCAAAACCCAGTTCATCATAATTGTACTAAACATATTGAGATTCGACATCATTTTCTAAGGGATTGTGTTTCAAAACGAAAAATTGAGATATCTTTTGTTCCATCTCAAGATCAATTAGCGGATATCTTTACAAAATCGCTATCCTCCGATACTTTTGCTTCAATACGAGCTCAGTTAGGCATAATGCATATTGAATGAGGTCTATGTTTGCAATTTGCACATTTTTAAAACTTATGGGTGAAAAATCGGATTTTTGGTTCAAAATTCTTAAATCGGCGGTGTTCACCGGTCGGCCGAGAGAGGTTGACCGGTTGACAAGGTGCAGGGACCGGTCGTTCTACCCGTCGATCGGTCACCCTACCCGTAGACCGGTCGCCCTAAGGGATTTCATAAATAAAAATGGTTCTGTCATTCATTTCAGTATTTTTTATCATTTTCTTCAAAACTCGAACCCCTTTGCATTTTTCACACACAATTCACTCAAAATGATTTCTTATTCATAAATTCTATATTTTTGAGTTTATATTACTCGTATTTCATCATTCTTATCCGACTTCTCCGATTAATTGGTAAGTTTAATTCCTTTTTAATCCCAATTGGGTTGAACCCTTGAGAAAAAGCTTGTATTTTGATATCTTGATGAATTTCTTGTATAATTATGATGAGCATGATGATTGTTGATGGATAATATTTGTATAATTGTATTTGGTGATGAAAAATTTTGGCTTGATTACATTCCAAAGGCGTTATACATCTCTTGTTTTATTCAACGCACACCAAGTGTTTGACAAAATATTTCTATGAAAAATTCATCACCTACATGATTCTCTCGATTTCAAAAATCTTTATACTTATAGAGATCATGTTTTATCAATCAAATGAGCTTTTGTAAATCAAATGATCAACTTTTCCCTTTTATTTGGAATTTAAGCTTCAATGTTCAAAACGTTCGATGAATCAATTAAATTGCGTACTTTGATATGATTATATAATATTTTTATCGTGCTAACATTCTTTTTTATGATTCCAAAGGGAGAGAAACAGGAAAAATGCTCATACGCTATAAGAAGCGAAAATAAGCTCGCAAGAAAAGCTATAAGCTAGGGCTCTTAAAAGCCAAAAGCTGTGAACGATTCTAAGTCCAATTGATGTATTATGGACTTTTATGCTTGTCTAATGATGTCTCTTTGACAGGGGGAGCTTGTAAGCTCATGATATTCAAGCTTAAATTGTAAAAGCTAAGCTTTTAGCTTCTAGTTGTTTGCTTCTATACTTGATCTTAATGTGCATGTTGATAGGGGGAACTTTTATAAATTGTTTTTGAAAATTCTTTGCTCCTATCCTTGTGTTTTTACTTATAATAAATGTTGCTTGTAATGGATTAATGTTTTAGACCGGAAAAATGTGTTTTGTTTTAAAATCAATCTCCTAAAAATTATTTTAGTTTGTAATCATAAAAAAGGGGGAGTTTGTTAGAAAAATATTTTTATCAAGATTTTGATGATTTTGTTTAAATGTGTTTTTACCCCAAAACAATGTTTTTAAATGTTTTCCAAATACTCCCAATTGATTTAAAATGTTTTTACTAATTTTTGGAGTATTTTTTGAAGTTTATTTTTGACAAAAAAATTAGACAACACTTCTGTTTTGAGGCCAATCGGTCGCTCTATAGGGCACCCAGATATCGAAAATGATTTTGAAAGCGAAAAGAGGAGTTTGAAAAAATCCAGGAGGTCGACCGGTATCTGAAAGAATGCAAAACTGAAGACAGAGAACACTAAAGTGTAAAAAAAGAGGAAGGGGGACCGGTCCAACCCAGGGCCGACCCTCCTGTGACTGGTCGACACCCCCTCCATCATGTGTCTGAATCTTACGATTTACTTTATAACGTTCGAAATTTCTACATAGCAACCGGCCGTGCTATGTTATTTTTGACAACAGATTCAAACCGTTGGAAATCCATTACAACAAGATTTACTTTATCAATATTGTACATTATTTCTACATCTTGTGATCTTTTTTTTGTAGACAAAATTGAAGAAGGAGGAACCTATATTTGTGAAGACTCTCCTATAAATAGAAGATGATTTTGAGGACACAATACATAACGCACAAGCAAACAATACAACAAGAAATCTGCAAAATTTTCCAAGCCTTCATATTTCACATTCTTGTTGTAATAGCCTAAGTTCTTGCACTTGCACAATTTTGAGGTCTAGGATTTTTATTCTTGATTACACTTGCACTCAAAGTTTGTATACTTCATTATTGAGTTGTAATCTTGAATTTTTCTATCATCCAAAACAAGATATCCTTGTTAGTGTTCTTGTGGTAAGAACACACTTGGGTTATCTTAGGTGTTGAAGAGTGTGGTACTCTTCATAGGTGAAGGAAGATTGTGGTAATCTCCTTGAAGGTGTTGTAAGAAGATTGTGGTAATCTTTAAAGGTGGTGGTGTAATAGTTTTGGTAACTATTAATAAAAAACTTTTTTCTTTTTGAAATCCACTTCGGATATACCGGGGTGGTAGTAGATTAGGCCCTAGGTAGGTTGAACTACTATAAATCATCGAGTGTTGTTTATTTTCCCGCACTTACATTTTTTCTAGCATCTTCACATTCGAAAAAGAGGGCATAAATTGGAAAATCAACATAATCATTTCACCCCCCTCTAGATTATCGTAGCCACTTGGACTAACAGCAGCTGCCTTCCTCGATTTGGCAGTGCGCTTCTTCTTCACGACTGGTGAGGAAATTTAGGGTTCCTCGTCAGTCTCAGCTGCGTGGGTAGGTGCTTCCACTGCTCGGGCAAGTGCTTTGGGTTTGGCTGCGGGGGAAGGTGCCTTCTTCAACTTGGCAGCTTGGGCAGGGCAGGCTTTGATGGTGCAACTCTCTTCTTAGATATTGGCTTTGGAGAGAGAGTTGAAGAGGTCTCAGTTGTGTCTTCACTAGGGTCAGGTGATTCCCCCTCACTTGTATCAACATTTCTTGCATGGGCCTTCTTTTGCGCACCAGAGAGGTTCTACTTGAACATCCTCTTGTTCAAATGGAACGACTTTCCATGGCGCAATGTTATCCCCTTTCACTTCCATCAAATGGCCAATGACTAGGCCATAACCCAACAAACATCCAAAGTCCCATCCTCCTTGTAGGACCGATTGATCATGTCACGCCCCAAACGTGACGCGACAACGATCAATCACTTAAAAGAAATGAATCAACGATCTAAACCAAAGATACCAAACTCCAAGTGAAATAGAGTCTAATGCAATGGAATTAAAATAAACACGAGTACAAATTACATCTTAAAGTCCTGGCGGTATCCGAATACAACCCAAAAGATTATCGAATTAACTTACAATCCAACGAGAGAAATAAAATGAAGGAGTCCAACAACAAATAAAAGTAAAAGGAAATGTCGCTCCACATCACCGATAGGGATTCAATCTGCGGTAGTTCGATGTCTTGACGAACTCTTCATCTAAAGGTTAGAAAACATGAGGGAATGAGACAGAAATCTCGGTGGATGGGGTGATCGTGTGCAAGTGTGGCGATATAAATAGTTAATGCGAGAAATTTAGTTGTATGAAAACGCGTGAGAGATGATGCATGATTTCACACACATCCACAAGCGTCGTGATAAATATATTAAGTAACATACTTATATAGTTTAAGAAAATAGTTCGTGGTCACGCAGCACTATGGTTCAAGCAGACAGGAGGATTGCGACGGATTTGTAGCGCCAATCCTATGCAAGACAAGTAGCGGTTGCGTCACGGATATGTAGCGCCAACCCGTTCCGTTCAACTCGGAATCGTGTGGATCGCGGCGATTCCTTTGTTCTTCCTTGTAACTCCCGTTCATGATGGTCAAAGACCGTCACCTTATCGCTCCGTAGCAAAGACAAAATCCACGTTGAGCCGGCAAGGCTCGGATTCGTCATAATCATGATTATACCTCAAGTACTACGACCCGCTTCCCTTTGACAAACTCCGTCCCTCGATTTGCGGGATTAGGGCGATGGGGCCGAGAGTGGAATAGCGGCCGAGCGCCAGGTTCCATCCCGACGTATCCATTCCGATTGTGAGCTCGACACACCAAGTTGACTCAGACAGAAATTAAGTACACGTTCAGGTAGTCAACCAGCAAATGAGTATTATTGATTCGGGAAGCAGTTCATGAAAAGTTCTCAAAAATTTGCACAAGATGGTTATGGCATTGGTGGAGTTATTGGAATGAAGATAAGTATCGGGAGGATAAGTAGTCTTCGATATCCTAAGGATTAGGAGTAACATAAGTCCCGTTATAGATTCGAAATCGCGAGACGAGAAAGTCGCCCCGCGATCGGGTATTAATCGGTCAAGACGATCCGTTTTGTCAAAACATTAATTTGAGTTAGGTCCTTATAAAGTCAAGGGATTTTTTTTTTTAAGGAAATAAAATATTTTAATTAAATATTAAAGTCAGAGGGTCCAGGGCTGTTTCTTTAAAAGAAAATAATTTGAGTTAGGTCCTTATAAAAATAAAATTTACAATTAGCCCCGTTTTGTCAAAACCAATACTTTTGGGGTTAAAAGTTAAATTTATAAATGTCCCGACCTTGAAAAATTATGAGGTCAGTTCCTAAATTCTCTAAATTGTTCAGAGATTCAGGTTTTTAAAGTTTTGAGGTCGAGTTTTTATAAAATTCTCACATTAGCCCCAAATTTATTAAAATTGTCATTTTGGTCCCTAAGTTTAAAATAATTGGAACTCACAAACCGGAAGGGATTTTAATGTGATTCCAGTTGGAAAATGTCACTAAGGTCAGTAGAATATTGGGACAAAAGCAGTTTTTAAAAGTAATAAGTATAGGTCCCTTAACGTTTGAGAATTTCATTTTTGTCCCATTTTTAAATAGTTGCCTTTAAGGCTTTTAAGGGTCCGATTGTTATGAAACTTGAACCATGGGTCAAAAATATCATTATGTTATACTTAAATTAGTATTTCCAGGTGCATGGACTGCATAAGTCCTGGAAATTTCATCTTGGTCCTCAACTTTAATATTTTACAATTTGGTCCCTCAAGTTTTATAAAATTACTTTCCAAGCTCTAAACACTTGGATTTTTGGAACACACTTAAAATATGTTATTTCCAGTCCCTTAAAAGTTAAAATTTCAAATTTTAAAATTAGGGTCTGGTACAGTTTCGAAATTTGCAAAATAGCCCTTAAACTTCTCAAATTTTACAATATAATCCTTGGGCTTTTAAAGGTTGATTTTATTTATCTAAAAACTCTTAAAACTTTATTAAAATGTCAAAACATAATTTTTGAACCTGTATTCAGTCCCAAAAATCAAAAATTACAGAGGGGTCCCTTAAGTTTTATTTTCTTGCAATTAAGTCCACCAACTTTCCGTTTTTGCATTTTAAGTCCAAAAATCGAAATTTAATCAATTATGCTCGACTTTTCCAGGTTATAGGCCATACAAAACATAGATTTCAAGAGTCATACACATACATAACCATCTCATACAAGAATTTATCAAATATGACAATAAAGTGTACATGTATGTCCTAATTTTCGGTAAATCGCATTTTGAGCAACACTTGAGAAATTATTCCAACTTGATACAAGAAAATAGCATGCAATACATAATATATATCTCAAATGCTCAATAACAAAATACAACATGCAGTTTTATGAATTAAAACACCTAGAAGTTGAAAGGATTTTTCCACCCACCTTAAAGTTCGGTTTGTTGGGAAAAAATGAAATAAATCTCTCTCGATGAAGGAGTGACTTAGGTCAGCCCCTAAGTCAAGGAATATCAAAAAAATATAGGAGTTAGAAGAATGTGGTTAAAATTTAAGGGGAAGACGAAGATAGTGAGAAAATTGGAATTACTACACTTACCTTGTGTAGTGAATAAAGTGTGACTAGTAATGGCTTCCAAGTGTAAGATTTTGGTCACCCTTAATGTTAACCTCCAAAGTCAGCCCCTAAAACTCCAAAAATGAAAATGGAGTGTCAAAGTTTGGAAAATAAAAAGAGAAGAATAAAAGGTACCAAAAATTCCATTTCTTACCTTATAGTCCAACTTCTTCACAATTTTCTTCAAGATGACAAGTCTCTCAATATCTTCCAATGGTCTTCTAAGTATATCTCAAAATCAAAAATCAAACTTAAATTAGAAGGTGAAAGAGATAAGTTAGGTGATATCAAAAATGGATTGAAAAAGAAATTTTACTTACTTGTTGAAGGGTGTTCGAATTTATTGTAAGTAGAAGAGGGGTTCTTGAAATTTTGGTTAAGTGTTTGGAGATATGAAGAAGAAGGTATGTTTGAAGATATGAAGAACTTATGTTTGAAGATTTGAAGATGTGAAGAGTTGGTGTTTGAAGATTTGAAGATGTGAATGATTTTTAGAGAGAAGTTAGAGAGAAGTTGGAGAAAATGCTTGAATGATGAATGAGTTTGATAAAAATGATATTTTGAACAATTTTTGATCATCAAAATGGCCCTTGGCCGTTCACAATGAGAGAGGGGAGGGAGACAAATTTTGTTTTGTTCCAAGGCTTGAAAGGTGTAGCTTGCATGAGGGACAAGGACCTTGGTCAAGGTGTGGTCTTGCATGTGAGGATGAAATTGAAGGGATTGAGGAGGATGTTGGCATGGAATGTTGGGAAGCCTCCAACATGTTGGGTAAGTTTATAATAAAGAATTGGTGTATATGATATTGTGTATAAGATTTGAATTAATGGTGTAAAAATACACAAGATGAATACACAAGGTGTACATGTACAAGAGTTGGGAGATATTTCTACACCAAAATTCCCATTATGGCCGTCCCTTAAGGGGTATTTGTGGCATTTCCATATTTTGTTTTTATGTCCCAAAATTGATGATAATAGATGAATGATATCAATCTCCAAAATAATTAGTGATCTCCTTGATCACTTATAAGTCTCATGATCATTTAATCTAATCAAATTTTTAATTCTATAAGGTATAAATCTCTAAAATAAATAGTCTCCTAAAATTCTAAGGTGACTAGTGAGTACACAAATAATAATAATGATGATTGGTCGAGTGATCGTTAATGCGAAGTAGAAGTAATAAATGATTATGATCACAAGTAACAAATAAAAAGAAAAGAAATTAAATGCGAAATATATTTATCATTAATATTCACCCGTCGAAGCGACGCGGTAAAATAGTTAAAAGAATACAAGGACGATACGTGAAATAAATACATTATTGAATAAAAATCGAGGGCTTCACATTCTCCCCTCCTTAAAAGAATTTGGTCCCCAAATTCTCTTCAGAACAACTCTGGATATTGATTCCTCATGTCTTCTTCCATTTTCCATGTTGCGTCTTCGTCTCGGTCGTGGGTGCTGCCATACAACTTTAACCATTGGAATCTCTCTCATTACGCAATTGGCGTACTGGCCGATCAATGATTACGATTGGTTCCTCGGTGTAAGATAAATTCTCCATTAGAGGAGGAGCATCACGAGTGATGATGTGCTCGAGGATCGGTTGATACTTTTTAAATCTCGATACATGGAACACATCATGCATTCCCGCATACTATGCCGGTAACTCTAGTACGTAGGCCAATTTTCCGATCCTCTCGCAAAATTTTGTAAGGCCCAATATATCTCGGACTCAATTTGCCTCCTTTCTTTGGATTGATCAATCCCTTTCGTGGCAAAGTCCGAGAAATACTTCATCTCCGACTTCAAATTCCAAGTCCTTTCTCCTCTTGTCCGCGTAACTTTTTGGCGGCTCGAGCTATGCGGATCCGTTCTTGATCAACTTGACCTTCTCCATGGCCTCTGAACCAAGTCGACCTTTGGAATCGATGGCGACTTTCGTTTCTCTTTTGGAGTCCATTGGTTATCAATCTCCCAGTGTAGTGGGGATCTACACTTTCGCCCATACAAGGCTTCGTAGGGTGCCATCCCAATCGTGGCCTGATAATTGTTATTATAGGCGAACTCGGCCAATGGTAAGTGTGAATCCCAACTTCCTTGGAAATCCAATGTGCAGGCTCGCAACATGTCTTCCAGGGTTTGAATTGTTCGCTCAGACTGGCCATAAGTTTGCGGATGTGCTCTTTGTCTTGAAACTTAGCGAGGTACCCAATTCCTCATGTAAGCATTTCAGAATCGGAGACAAACCTCGGGTCTCGATTCGACACTATGTCGTGGCACTCCATGCAATCGGATGATCTCTCGGATGTAAATTTGCAAGTTCATAAGTCGTTTGTCGGTTTTCTTCATGGGTAAGAAATGTGCGATTTCGTGAGTCGGATCTCGACTACCCATATAGCATCATCGCCTCGTCGATCCTTGGTATATCCGTCACGAAGTCCATCGTTATGTGTTCCCATTTCCACTCGGGAATTCTTAACGGTTGTAATAAACCGATGGTCGTTGGTGTTGACTTTTACTCATTGACAAGTCAAACATCTACTTGAACGAACTCGCTACCTGGTTCTTCATGTTTACCCACCAGTAATGTCGTTTCAAGTCCTTATACATCTTGTTTCCTCCAGGATGTATGGTGTATTTCGAACGGTGTGCTTCTCGAGAGGATTGTTCCTAAGTTGCTCATCACTCGGTACACAAATTCTATTCAAATCGACGATCCCATCTTCCCTGTCGAGAATTCGATCTTTCTCCTTTGAGTATCTTCTCTTTTAGTTTTTGAAGTTGCACGTCCGCCCTTTTTGTGCTACTTTGATCTCGTTGATAGATCGGGTTTAATCGAAATATTAGCACATGAAATTTGAGTCTTGGTTCTCGTCGGATTCAGTGCTCAATTCTTCCAATGATCCGCACTCTCGAATCATTAGTCTAGCTAAACTCGCCTTTGCTCAAGGCGTCGGCTACTACGTTAGCCTTAGGGATGGTGCGAATATCAAGGTGATAGTCTTCTATTAACTCCATCCATCTCCGTTGCCTCAAATTGAGTTCCTTCTGAGAGAATAGATACTTTAGGCTCTTATGATCTGTGTAAACCGTGAATGTTGCTCCGCATAGATAGTGTCTCCATTTCTTTAACGCGAACACTATCGCTGCCAATTCCAAGTCATGCGTTGGGTAATTGGCTTCATACGGCTTGAGTTTTCGTGATGCATAAGCAATGACTTTTCCTTCTGCATGAGCACTTTGCTCCTAGTCCTTCCTTTGATGCATCTTTGTAGACGACAAAGTTTTCTGTTCCCTTTGGAAGGGCTAAGATCGAGTCGTAGTAAGTCGTTTCTTTAGTTCTTGGAATCTAGTCTCAAACTTGTCCTTCCACTCAAACTTGACTTGCTTCTGGGTTAGCCGAGTGAGTGGTCCGGCTATCTTGGAGAAATCCTGGATAACTCTTCGATAATATCCAGCTAGTCCTATGAAACTTCTGATCTCCGTTATAGACTCGGGTTGTTTCCATTCAACCATTGTCTGTACCTTTGAAGGATCTACGGCGATCCCAGTGCCGGATACTATGTGTCCCAAGAATGCGACTTCACTAAGCCAAAATTCGCACTTGTCTGAATTTGGCATACAGCTTGTGCTCCGTAGTGTCTCCAAAACAATTTTCAGATGACGTTCATGCTCTTCTCTAGACTTAGAGTATACGAGTATGTCATCAATGAATCACTACGAATTGATCCAAATAAGGTTGAAAGACTCGATGCATCAGATCCATAAACGTTGCTGGTGCGTTCGTCAGACCGAAAGGCATCACTACAAACTCGTAGTGTCCATATCTTGTTTGAAATGTAGTTTTGGAAACGTCTTCTTCACGGATCTTCAGTTGATAATATCCTTGTTGCAAATCAAACTTCGAGTACACCGTCGCTCCTTGAAGTTGATCAAACAGTTCGTCTATCCTCGGGAGGGGATATTTAGTGGTAACATCTAGTAGAGATCATATTAGTCACATCCTTAATGTATCTTATCCGTGATACCTAAACCACAAGTCAAATTCCCTTACTTAAGCTTGTGCAGGTACTTGAGAATGAATAACACAAGGGTATTATCATTGATCAATATACTTAGTGATTCCCCTACTATCATTTTCCCAATGTAATATCGTTAGGTGTCTAGATCCCATAATATATCACATCCAAATCATATACTTCTCAAGAGATATCCTCATTTTCTTCGAGTCTCACCATACCAGGCATTATAATCTCTAAATCACGGATTTTCTAAATCATCTAATGTCCAAATAGAGGAATATCCGGATATCTTAACACTATAACAGCCCAAAAGAGTTCAAATATCCATCCAAGATTCAACTTAGGTCATCTAGTAGTGGTACCCAATCCAAGCGAGAGGAACCTATCCTGGTCAAACAAAACTAAAGGCGGATTTAACGAATGTAAGGAAAAGATAAGGAAGAACAAGAAAAGAATGACTAAGGAAAGTCAGTCAATAGTCAACTAAGTCAAATCAAGTATGACTATGGATTCTCCAAGTATAAACTCTGACTTATCATGAACATCAATAATACGGTTCTATACCATTATTGAAATCGATTTCACACTTAATTAGTCAAGTCGCGGTACTACCCAACACAATCCGAGAGTCCTATCGGGTCTCGGTGTAAGTTTCCATCTTACAAGCCGAGGTGCGATACCATAATGTCACGCCCAAACGTGACGCGACAACGATCAATCACTTAAAGAAATGAATCAAGTGTCTAAACCAAAGATACCAAACTCAAGTGAAATAGAGTCTAATGCAGCGGAATTAAAACAAACACGAGTACATATTACATCTTAAAGTCTGGTGGTATCCGAATACAACCCAAAAGATTATCTGAATTAACTTACAATCCAAACGAGAAATAAAATGAAGGAGTCCAACAACAAATAAAAGTAAAAGGAAATGTCGCTCCACATCACCGATAGGGATTCAATCTGCGGTAGGTTCGATGTCTTGGCGAACTCTTCATCTAAAGGTTAGAAAACGAGGAGGGAATGAGACAGAAATCTCGGTGGATGGGGTGATCGTGTGCAAGTGTGGCGATATAAATAGTTAATGCGAGAAATTTAGTTGTATGAAAACGCGAGAGAGATGATGCATGATTTCACACACGATCCACAAGCGTCGTGATAAATATATTAAGTAACATACTTATATAGTTTAAGAAAATAGTTCGTGGTCACGCAGTGAGCACTATGGTTCAAGCAGGGGAGGATTGCATACGGATTTGTAATGCCAATCCTATGCAAGACAAGTAGCGGTTGCGTATGGATATGTAGCGCCAACCCGTTAGTTCAACTCAGGAATCGTGTGGATCGATAAATGATTCCTTTGTTCTTCCTTGTAACTCCCGTTCATGATGGTCAAAGACTGTCACCTTATCGCTCCGTAGGCAAAGACAAAATCCACGTTGAGCAAGGCTCGGATACGTCATAATCATGATTATACCTCAAGTACTACGACCCGCTTCCCTTTGACAAACTCCGTCCCTCGATTTGCGGGATTAGGACGATGGGGCGGAGAGTGGAATAGCGGCGAGCTGCCGGTTCCATCCCCGACGTATCCATTCGATTTCGTGAGCTCGACACACACCAAGTTGACTCGGGCAGAAATTAAGTACACGTTGGGTAGTCAACCAGCAAATCGAGTATTATTGATTTGAAGTAGTTCATGAAAAGTTCTCAAAAATTTGCACAAGATGGTTATGGCGTTGGTGGAGTTATTGGAATGAAGATAAGTATCGAGAGGATAAGTAGTCTTCGATATCTTAAGGATTAGGAGGAACATAAGTCCCGTTATAGATTCGAAATCGCGAGACGAGGAAGTCGCCCCGCGATCGGGTATTAATCGGTCAAGACGATCCGTTTTGTCAAAACATTAATTTGAGTTAGGTCCTTATAAAGTCAAGGGATTTTTTTTTAAGGAAATAAAATATTTTAATTAAATATTAAAGTCAGAGGGTCCAGGTCTGTTTCTTTAAAAGAAAATAATTTGAGTTAGGTCCTTATAAAAATAAAATTTACAATTAGCCCCGTTTTGTCAAAACCAATACTTTTGGGGTTAAAAGTTAAATAAATAAATGTCCCGACCTTGAAAAATTATGAGGTCAGTTCCTAAATTCTCTAAATTGTTCAGAGATTCACGTTTTTAAAGTTTTGAGGTCGAGTTTTTATAAAATTCTCACATTAGCCCCAAATTTATTAAAATTGTCATTTTGGTCCATAAGTTTAAAATAATTGGAACTCACAAACCGGAAGGGCTTTTAATGTGATTCCAGTTGGAAAATGTCACTAAGGTCAGTAGAATATTGGGACAAAAGCAGTTTTTAAAAGTACTAAGTATAGGTCCCTTAACTTTTGAGAATTTCATTTTTGTCCCATTTTTAAATAGTTGCCTTTAAGGCTTTTAAGGGTCCGATTGTTATGAAACTTGAACCATGGGTCAAAAATATCATTATGTTATACTTAAATTAGTATTTCCAGGTGCATGGACTGCATAAGTCCTGGAAATTTCATCTTGGTCCTCAACTTTAATATTTTACAATTTGGTCGCTCAAGTTTTATAAAATTACTTTCCAAGCTCTAAACACTTGGATTTTTGGAATACACTTAAAATATGTTATTTCCAGTCCCTTAAGAGTTAAAATATCAAATTTTAAAATTAGGGTCTGGTACAGTTTCGAAATTTGCAAAATAGCCCTTAAACTTCTCAAATTTTACAATCTAATCCTTGGGCTTTTAAAGGTTGATTTTATTTATCTAAAAATTCTTAAAAATTTATTAAAATGTCAAAATATAATTTTTGAACCTGAGTTCAGTCCCAAAAATCAAAAATTACAGAGGGGTCCCTTAAGTTTTATTTTCTTGCAATTAAGTCCACCAACTTTCCGTTTTTGCATTTTAAGTCCAAAAATCGAAATTTAATCAATTATGCTCGACTTTTCCAGGTTATAGGCCATACAAAACATATATTTCAAGAGTCATACACATACATAACCATCTCATACAAGAATTTATCAAATATGACAATAAAGTGTACATGTATGTCCTAATTTTCGGTAAATCGCATTTTGAGCAACACTTGAGAAATTTTTCCAACTTGATACAAGAAAATAGCATGCAATACATAATATATATCTCAAATGCTCAATAACAAAATACTACATGCATTTTTATGAATTAAAACACCTAGAAGTTGAAAGGATTTTTCCACCCACCTTAAAGTTCGGTTTGTTGGGAAAAAATGAAATAAATCTCTCTCGATGAAGGAGTGACTTAGGTCAGCCCCTAAGTCAAGGAATATCAAAAAATATAGGAGTTAGAAGAATGTGATTAAAATTTAAGGGGGAAGAAGAAGATAGTGAGAAAATTGGAATTACTACACTTACCTCTTTGTGTAGTGAATAAAGTGTGACTAGTAATGGCTTCCAAGTGTAAGATTTTGGTCACCCTTAATGTTAACCTCCAAAGTCATCCCCTAAAACTCCAAAAATGAAAATGGAGTGTCAAAGTTTGGAAAATAAAAAGAGAAGAAGAAAAGGTACCAAAAATTCCATTTCTTACCTTATAGTCCAACTTCTTCACAATTTTCTTCAAGATGACAAGTATCTCAATATCTTCCAATGGTCTTCTAAGTATATCTAAAAATCAAAAATCAAACTTAAATTAGAAGGTGAAAGAGATAAGTTAGGTGATATCAAAAATGGATTGAAAAAGAAATTTTACTTACTTGTTGAAGGGTGTTGAATTTATTGTAAGTAGAAGAGGGTTCTTGAAATTTTGGTTAAGTGATTGGAGATATGAAGAAGAATGTATGTTTGAAGATATGAAGAACTTATGTTTGAATATTTGAAGATGTGAAGAGTTGGTGTTTGAAGATTTGAAGATGTGAATGATTTTTAGAGAGAAGTTAGAGAGAAGTTGGAGAAAATGCTTGAATGATGAATGAGTTTGATAAAAATGATATTTTGAACAATTTTTGATCATCAAAATGGCCCTTGGCCGTTCACAATGAGAGAGGGGGAGGGAGACAAATTTTGTTTTGTTCCAAGGCTTGAAAGGTGTAGCTTGCATGAGGGACAAGGACCTTGGTCAAGGTGTGGTCTTGCATGGGAGGATGAAATTGAAGGGATTGAGGAGGATGTTGGCATGGAATGTTGGGAAGCCTCCAACATGTTGGTAAGTTTATAATAAAGAATTGGTGTATAAGATATTGTGTATAAGATTTGAATTAATAGTGTAAAAATACACAAGATGAATACACAAGGTGTACATGTACAAGAGTTGGGAGATATTTCTACACCAAAATTCCCATTATGGCCGTCCCTTAAGGGGTATTTGTGGCATTTCCATATTTTGTTTTTATGTCCCAAAATTGATGATAATTGATGAATGATATCAATCTCCAAAATAATTAGTGATCTCCTTGATCACTTATAAGTCTCATGATCATTTAATCTAATCGAATTCTTAATTCTATAAGGTATAAATCTCTAAAATAAATAGTCTCCTAAAATTCTAAGGTGACTAGTGAGTACACAAATAATAATAATGATGATTGGTCGAGTGATCATTAATGCGAAGTAGAAGTAATAAATGATTATGATCACAAGTAACAAATAAAAAGAAAAGAAATTAAATGCGAAATATATTTATCATTAATATTCACCCGTCGAAGCAACGCGGTAAAATAGTCAAAAGAATACAAGGACGATACGTGAAATAAATATATTATTGAATAAAAATCAAGGGCTTCACAGATCACATTCTGGCAGACTCGGCTGAAGACGAATTCAGCACAGTTCACCTTCTTCTCTTGCATGATTGCAGCCATCACAATCAGCTTAGTCTTGGACAACTGATTGAAACTCCCAAATTTCATATCCACGCACTTGGACACGATGTCCATCACTTTGTGGTAGTCTTCCCTCAGAAAATCCTTCTTAGTCTGTACACACATCCTTCGCAGCATACTCCGGCTTTGCAAATTCCTTCCAAGCTGCAGCCAGGCTGACATCATTCTCAACGATGTCCTTCAACCCTTCAGAGTGTAGGAAACAGTGCTCAGCAAGGTCCTTTGCAGTGATTTTAATGGCCTTGTTGTGGACAGATGAACGGATTTCATCATCGTGCACCTTAGTGTTCACGTAGAACATAACCACTTCTTCCAAATAAGTGTGCGTGAACTGCATCGATAGAAAGTCCTTCAGACTGGACTTTTCTAGCTTCTTAGCTATCTTCTTCACAAGGGCACTATCAATGCCTTGCTTGATCATTCCAGCAAAGTCCACGGACGATCCAGAGTGGATCTTCTCGGATAACAACGCAAAATCATATTTTGCAGCCATTTCTAGAACTTTTAACCGATTGAAAATGCGAAAAACTGAACTTGAAGAACTAGGGTTTTGAACTTGGTTGTAGAGAGAAAAATACTTTCTTGCTAAAGACGAGTAAGTTTGCGTGAGGAGAGAGAAAATGAAATTTTGTATATGTGGGACGTGAAAGGACGATTTTTGGAATTTGAAAAATTTGTTCAAAATCAACAGTCAAGATTAAACCTTCAAAACCGCATTAAATTCCCCACATTAAATGCAGCAACATTTATATCCAATCATATGGTTTACTGTGTAGCTTTTGCACTGACAGTCATAATTACGCCTATGTCATCCTTAAAAACATTCCCGCTTGAATAAAACGACTGCGTTTTTTGTCACTTAGCTCATAAATGATTCAGCTTTCTTTCAAAGTGACTTAGCTCTCTTCTTTCTTCTCATATCATAACTCAGTTGTCAGCTAACTTCCCAACTCGGCTGTTTCACTCAGCTGAAATGTGAAACTTGCTTATTTTCCATTTTCTCATCTTATTTCTCTGTTGATTGAGTCTTCTGAGTAATCTAACTCAGCTCAATTAACCCTAACTCATTCTTGAGCTCTTCAAACCTTGATTCACATAATGGCTTTGTGAATATGTCAGCTAAATGCTTATCAGTTGAGATATATTCCAAAGTGATGTCTTTCTTTTCAATATGATCTCTTATAAAATGTTATCTGACATCAATGTGCTTTGTTCTTGAATGCAACACTGGATTCTGAGTGATTGCAATAGCACTAGTGTTATCACACATAATTGGAATCTCTCTTTCTTCAATATCATAATTTCTCATTCATAAGACTTGGGCACAACAAATACCAATTGCCTGCCTATGTACTCCGCTCAAATTTGTAGATGTAGCTATTGAGTTTTGTTTCTTGCTGAACCAAGAAACCAATCTATTTCCAAGCATTTGACATGTACCTGAAGTACTCTTCCTGTCAACTCTACATCCAGCATAGTATGAGTCTGAGTATCCTACCAACTTGAATCCTCCTTCCTTTGGATACCATAAGCTGACTTCCTGGCATCCCTTCAAATACCTTAGGATTCTCTTAGTTGTAGTCATGTGGCTCTCTTTTGGTGCAGATTGACATCTTGCACATACACCTACTGCAAAGGTGATATCTGGCATGCTGGTTGTTAAATAGAGCAAAGATCCAATGAGGGCTCTATATCTGGTTTGATCAACAACTTTGTCATCTGCATCCATGTCCATCTTGACTAATGTATTCATAGGAATCTTCACAGAAGACTTCTCTTCCATGCCAAATTTCTTCATCAAATCTCTGGTATACTTGGTTTGACTTATGAAGGTTCCATCCTTCAATTGCTTGACTTGAAGTCCTAAGACGAAAATTAGTTATCCCATCATGCTCATCTCAAATTTGCCTTGCATGAGGTTTGAGAACTTGTCACACAGCTCCTTGTTTGTGGAACCAAAAATGATATCATCCACATATATTTGAACAAGCAGTATACTCTCTCCATCTTGAATCCTGAAGAGTGTTCTATCAACCTTGCCTTTGGTGAATCCATTGTCAGTTAGAAATTGAGACAATGTATCATACCATGCTCTTGGTGCTTGTTTCAATCCATACAGTGCTTTCTTGAGCTTGTAGACTTTATCTCCAATAGTTTTCTGCTCAAAACCTGGAGGTTGTTCAACATAGACTTCTTCTACTAACAGTCCATTTAAAAATGCACTCTTCACATCCATTTGATATACAATGAAGTTCTTGTGTGCAACATAAGCAAGAAACATCCTTATTGCTTCCAACCTGGCAACAGGAGCAAAGGTTTCATCAAAATCTATACCTTTTTTTTGGCAATACCCTTTCGCTACCAATCTTGCTTTGTTTCTAATAATAGATCCTTCCTCATTCTTCTTGTTTCTGAAAACCCACTTAGTACCAATAACGTTTTGATGGGTTGGCCTTCTAACTAATTCCCATACTTTGTTCCTTTCAAACTAATTCAGCTCTTCTTGCATGGCCTGAATCTAATGTATGTCTTCTAATGCTTGAGACACATCTTTAGGCTTCATTTGGGAAATAAAACAAGTGAACATAGTTTCATGCTGTGCTCTGGATCTGGTTCTTATGCCATCTCTAACATCTCCAATAACTAACTCTGGTGGATGGTCTCTCAGCCATCTCACATCAGGTTGGAGTAAGTTTGTTGGATTGCCGTCATCTCGCGGCTAAGTTGTCTTGAACAGACTCTTTCACCTTCATCCGAAGTAGACCTTCCGGTGTCTTTGAGATTGACTATCTCATCATCATCGGGGTTGATCGCTTGCTCTCACTTGACTTCAACATAAGGACTCTTACGCATAGGCCGATTCAAACTTATCGCCTAACTCATTAATGTCTTCTCCATTTACATTAGGTTCATCAAAAACCACATGGATAGACTCTTCTGTGACCATAGTCCTCTTATTCAGCACTCTATAGGCTTTACTCTCAGCTGAATATCCCGAAATGATACCTTCATCAGCTTTAGCATCAAAAGCCTTCAAATTATCCTTGCCATTATTATGGATGAAGCATTTACATCCAAATATCTTGAAATATCCAACATTTGGCTTTCTACCTATCCAAATTTCATAGGGAGTCTTGGTCAATTGCCTATTAAGCATGCATCTATTCTGAGTATAGCATGTTGTATTCATGGCTTCAGCCCAAAATCTCTTAGCAATCCAGCTTCATCTAACATGGTCCTTGCAGCTTCCTTGAGAGTTCTGTTTCTTCTTTCAGCTACTCCATTCTGCTGCAAAATCCTTGCTGCTGATAGCTCATGAGCAATACCATTTTCAACACAATACTGAGTCATAATCCCATTGACAATCTCAGTTCCTCTATCAGATCTTATCTTTATAATGATTTGACTCTTATCATTTTGAAATCTTCTCATCAGCTGAGGTAACTTCTGCAGTGTTTCCTTCTTTTACACATGAAAATTGTCCATGTATATCTTGAATAATCATCCACCACCACTAAGGTGTATTTCTTTCCACTGATGCTATCTGGCTCAACTGGACCAAATTAATCCATATGCAACAGATGCAATATCGTTGTTGAAGAAGGACTTGGCTTATCCTTGAATGATTATTTGATTTGCTTTCCCATCTGGCATGCATCACATATACTTTCTTTCTTGTACACTGAGTCTGGCAATCCTTCCACAAGATGACTCCTTGCAAGCTTGATGATTGTCTTGAAATTGAGGTGACCTAGCTTCTTGTGCCACAACCAACTTGATTCGGCTGTGCTCTTTGCTAGCAGACATGTGCTTGGTGTAGCAGTAGACCAATCTACCACATACATATTCTTTTGCCTTGTACCTTAAAAGACCTTTGTTTCATTGGATTGAAAGATCGTTGATTTGGCATATCCCCATGTTGAATCCTACATTGTAGCCATTGTCACAGAGTTGGTTGATACTTAGCAGATTGAAGTTGAGACCTTCAACATAAGCAATATATGTGATCTCCAATCCATTTTTCTTTATGGATCATGTGCCTTTGATCTCCCCTGGAGCTTCATTACCGCCAAATATAACTTTTGCACCTCTAATCTCCTTGGATCTTGACAGATTTTTTTTGTTTCGTGTCATATGTCTAGAACAGCCACTATCCATGTATCAGGTTCATTGGCACTCAGTTGTTCTTTGAATCTGCAATCAAGGAAATCAGTTTTTAGGTACCCATACTTGTCTGGGTCATGGGGGGTTAGTGCTATAAGATGTTCCAACCAACCTATAGCCAGATGATCTGACTCTAAGAAGTTGCCATCTATCAGTGCCATAATTATAGTGTACATTAGCAAATTGCTTGGGGGTTTTAGGATCGTACATCTATCTCTTTTGTCTGTATGCCTGTGTGTGTGTGTGTGTTTTAGCAATTGCTTTCTTGGGATAGTTGTGGTATTTCTGAGTGTAGTGCTTAGGTGCATATATGTGCTGATAATAGCTCTTTTGCCTTTGGAATGACCTTTGCTGAGGTTTAGGTCTTTGTCATTTTGGCTTGTATTCCATAGGTCTTTGCTGATGTTTCACATTATTCTAATCAGCTTGGTTTGGATAGTTTCTACCATTCCCATCATATGTATTTTTCTGATGAAATTTCTTAGGTTTTTGGTAGCTCTGTTTGGCTTTTACAGAGTACATCCTGTTAGGAGTCTGCTGATGTACCTGTCTGAATTTCTTCTTAGCTGTCCCTCAGCATACTCTACTGGCTTCTTTCCTTTACCCTCGTAACTAAGGCCAGTGTGATTAAGGAATACAAGAGAGAAGACACTTATGCAATTTGAGACACACAAGAGAAAACAAGCAATCTGAGCATGATACTCTCGAGCATCCAAATACTATTATCAAGCCTAAAACTCGAAGGAAATCGATCCAACACACTCAGTGAAGGAAAGACAACTTCAGACTGTTGAAGAGGAAATCATGTTTAAAGACAAGGGGTCTACACATCCAAGGTTGAAGGAAGTGTAGTAAGGTTCCAGTTCAGCTAGATGCTTTGGACTTGTTGGAGGGCTGTGTGAACAAATCCAAATGTCGAAGGAGCTGAGGTAGCAGGACAACCGACTTGTGAAGAAGCTGAGTCTTAGGAGAAGCCAAATGTGTGATCAAGGTTGTCTTGGACTGCCATCCTTTTGTAACAAAGTCAACGTTACTTAGCGGATTACCTCCAAGGGTTGGAGAAGAGTGGATTAAAGGAATTACCCCATCCTCGACCACTATAAAAATTGCTCTGTGTCCTTTACATTCAATATTTAATTTCTTGCAAATATTTATTGATGTTTGTTATATTTGCTAAGTCAATTGATAATAACTTAACTTAAAACAAATGTTGAAAACTTATTTTAATCAAAGGGTGAAAGTCTTCCGGTGTAAAACCAAGTCTACTGAATTTCTAAAGAGTTAACTGAATTAACTGAGTTATCTTATCAACAACTCAGTCAAGTCCGTTGAGAGGCTAACTCTACTGTGAAGGTCAACTAAGATGTTCATCAAGGACCCAACTGACTTGTGACTAAACTCTGATTTAAAAGGACTAAAATCGAAAATTTAGTAAAGTATATTCAAACCCCCTCCTTCTAAACTTTACACTATCACTCCTTAGGACCTACAAACGCACATTGGCGGAAATGGTGTTTGTTAGGGAAGATAGCAAGGGGATAATACATACTTATGAATTATTTGTTTTGTGGTGTATGGCCTCGGGAACTGAGGTAGTGCCCAATGCTGGGGCATTCATTGCTAGATAATAGCATAGTTTGGATAGTTCTACCATTCCCATCATATGTATTTTTCTAATGAAATTTCTGCGGTTTCTGGTAGCTATGTTTGCTTTTCACAGAATATTTTCTGTTTGGAGTTTGCTGAGGAACTTGGATGGATTTCTTCTCAGCTGTCCTCTCAGCATACTCAACTGGCTGTTTTCCTTTCCCTTTATATCCAAGGCCAGTTTGATTGTGATTGTGCTTTGGAGTGAATGTGGGTGCATCATTTGGTGTTTTGGGTTTTTGGGATGCTTCATTACTTGAAGATCCTTTTTCCAAAATCACTCTTGGAGTTTGACTATGCACAAAAGAATTAAATCCTATGTTTGTCTTATCTCCACATTCTTTTTGACTCATGATAAGATCATCCAATGATTTGGATGCCTTTGTAAATGAGGCAATCACATTTTTGAGATCTTTCTCCCTCTTTTCTATAGCAGCTAACTCTGCTATAATCTTGGCATTTTCAGCCTTTAGCTTAGTGTTGTCATCAGCTATGTGACTCAGAGTACTCAGCTCTTTAGTCAGCTGTGAGTTTTGGCTTTTAAGCCGGCTGTTTTCCTCATTTAAAATTTTGTGTAAGGATTTTGTGTTCAAAATCTTTCATCATTTTGCCTAATGAATCATAAAGATCAGTGGGTGATGAAGTGTGTGTATCACAGTAACTATCACTTGAATCTGAATGAGATGAGTTAGAGTGTTCCTCATCTTCTTGATCTGGTTAATCTTGTTCCTTAGCCATGAGGCAGATCATAGCCTCTTCCTCAGAATCACTTGAGTAGTTTGCTTCACTACTTTCTGAGTCTGCTGCTTCTTTGGACTATCTCAAGCCGGTCTCGGCTAACATGGCTTTCTTATTTTCTGTCTTCTTTCCCTCAAGACTTTTCTTTCTTCTTCATTCTGCACTTGTTGGTGGTGGATGAACGATCCAACTACGAAGTGTCCTGGTTGTCTACGTTCAACACACGGGTTCTCGGCTCTACGATCGGCTTTGTCTGCTCTTGGATTATCAGCTCTCTGATAGTCAACCCTTTGATGCTCATCTTTCTTGGGTGGCCTGTCTTCCCTTGATTTGGAAGGAGTTGAATGTCTCATTCTTATTTCTTTTATAGTTCTTATTGAAGAACTTGTTGAATCTTTTGACCATCAGGGCAATTTCCTCCTTGTCTATGGCTTCCTTTGGCTCAGCTCTCTTTCCATCACTAGCCATCAATGCAGCTGTCTTGGGTACAACTGTCTCCTCCTGCTCTTTCCTTCTCAGCTCAAACTCATAGGCTTTGAGGTTTGAGAATAGCTCATGGTTAGATGTTCTTGAGAGGTCCGTAGAATGTCTCAGGGCCATAACCTTCGTTTCCCATTCAGTTGGGAGGCTTCTTAAGATCTTCATACACATTTCCTTTTGTGTATATTCTTTCCCAAGAGCTGAAAGCTCATTTGTAATCTCGATAAACGGCATCCGGTGATCCGAGTTTCACCTGCAAGCATTTTGAAATTTTCAATTTTTTGTACAGCAACAGTTAATTTATTTTCCTTAATTTGTTCTGATCCTTCACAAATTAAGGCCAGCTTTTCCCAAATCTATTTTGCAGATTTGCAAGATTTGACTTTATTGAACATGGCTTTGTCCAATGTTTTGTAGAGAATGTCCTTGGCCACATTGTCCAGGTTGTATCTCTTTCTATCCTCATTAGTCCGTTCAGTCCTTGGTTTTTCAACCATGGCTGGTCTTGCTTCAGCAACAACTTCTTCTCCTTCAGCTTCTTCTCCGTTCAGTCCTTGTCCGTGTTCACTTTGAGTATTTGAAGTGGCCCATCTTCTATCACAAGCCACATTTCATCATATAATGCAGATAGATGAGTCTGCATACGAATTTTCCAATCATCAAATTCTTCAACAGTGAACATAGGAATGCGCGTTAGATTTGCTTCCATGATAATAACTTTGCTTAAAAGTGAAGAACTTTGAAACACAAGTGTTCAAAAACTTTTTGAAAAGATAGAAATCTAGTTCAATAACCAGTGTGGAAGGCTCAATGAACCAACCACTCTGATACCATTTGTAGGTCCCAAGGAGTGTGAAATAAGGTTTAGAAGGGGGGGTTGAATAAACCTTACCAAATTTTTGATTTAGTCCTTTTTAAAATTATTCAACAGAGTTGACTCAAACAGTTGTGTCCTTGATGGACAGCTAAGTTGGCTTTTCAGCTAAGTTACCCACTCAACAAACTCGATAGAGCTGTTGATAGTATAACTAGGCTGCTCAAGCCAAATACTTAACTTGGTTGATTGGTTTTAAATAGCGGAAGACTTAACACCCTTAGACTTGTTTTAAGTTGTTTTTAACACTTGATTTTTAGCACTTGGTTATTAATCAGTTGGATAGCAAATATGATTCTAACAGCAGATATAATGTAAATATGCAGGAAAGTAAATTTGCTGAAAGTAAATGACACAAATATTTTATAGAGGTTCGAAGATGGGGTAATTATTCTAATCCTCTCTTCTCCAACTCCTAAAGGAATCCACTATGTAACAGATCAGTTTACAAAGCGGTGAACAGTCTGGAGACAGCCTTGATCACACTGTTGGCTTCTCTTGCGACTCAGCTTCTTCACAGGACAACTGCCTTGCTACTTCAATTCACTTCTCAAGTTCTTGGATTTGATCACGAAGCCCTCCAACAAACTTGATAATGGTTCGACATGGAACCTTTCTACAATCCTGACTTGGAAACTAGACCTCTTTGGTTTCTTCAAAAGTTTCCTCTTCAACAGATTTGAAGTTGTCTTTCCTTCACAACTTGTGTTGGATCAATTTCTTTCGAGTTCCAGGCTTGAGGAATTGCTTGCTTGTTTATGAGAATATTGCAGGTTAAATGCTTGAATATTGCTTGCTTGTTCGTGGTTCAGGTACCCTCTTCTCAATAACTTCCTCAGCCTTTTATAGTGCACATTTGAAATTTTGCCCGTTGAAGAGATAGGCTAATTTCAAATGTCACTTTGTGTTTGTTGGCTTGTCTTGTCTAGGTCTGCAGTCCTTGATGTTGACCTTTCCTCGTATTAAATATCTTCACAGCATTGCAGGTGCCTGACATAAGGTGCAGTGTCTCCCATTGGTTTATTCCTTTTGCATAATTCTGGGACTAACACTTTAGACCTGACAGCTTTGACATATTACTATATTGAGTAATATTCTTGACTTTAATCAATGGATCTAAGCCAGTTGTCTTGACTAGACTATTGTTTATACCCCAGGTGACTTGAGTCAACTCCAATCATTGGATAACTCAACTGTCACTTCAACTTGAGACTTGGCTTCTTGAGTTGATTTGACTGACACTTCTTACAGTTGTTCCCCAGCTGACTCTCCTTCATCGAGTCCTTGACTTCCTTCATGGCATTACTCAGATGACACACAGCAGAATCTTCACATAGTCCGCATTTGACTTCTTGTAATCCTTGGCATAGCTGACTTGGCTCAGCTTTTTTAGCCCTATCTATTACAATGCAAATTACAAGGCAAATGGTGTGCCAACTTCCAAGTTTAAGTTTTACATGGTATCATCAAAATCTAACAAATAAATTTCCTAAAAAAAAATTCAAATGGTCTTTCAAAGTATGGCCAATGCATTATTTTCCTCCTACATCAAGACTGAGTAGCTCTCATCCCGCAAGATATTATATCTTCAATAACTTTATCTTTTTCATTTGTAATGACTCTTTTTGAACGATGTAGATGACTCCATTCCTTTATATTTAGTGATGATTGTGTTCTATAACATGTTGAAGAATCTCATAATGTCTTCCTCATTTAATTTTACTCGCAATGAAGCTTTGCATCCTGTGCATGTAACATTTGTCTTTTTCTTTGTTGTGCCAGTAGACTCCTTAAATCCAGAAGCACAATATACAAAATATTTCTCAATGACAACACCCACTTCATCCGAAAGGCAAAAGAAAACACATGTAACTGATACTTTTACTAGGAAAAGTAATACTTTTATGGATAAAGTGATACTTATGTGAAAAGTGATACTCTTTATGCGAAAAGTAATATTGCTGGAAGAAAACTTATGATACTTCTATGGGTAAAAGTGATACTTTTATGTGAAACATGATATTGTTTATGTAAAATGTGATACTTTTTATGTGGTAAGCAATACCTGTAGATTTTCTCGTAGTTGATTCCGAACACTGGACCCAACAACATAAGCATGATCACAATACAACTTATGCATTTCTTTGATTGTTTCCCGTGTTAAATGAAGAAGACAACCACTTACATCAAATTCACCACTATTATTTTCTGCATCAATTTTCATAAAATCATTTTTGTACTAAATATTTAAAGTAACAAACAATAAGTAACATATTTCCTTCATCTTCAGTGGGAGATATATCACTTGCGTCTTTGAAATTAATAATTTCATCAGTATCATCACTAGAATCAATAACAATTGCGCCACCTAAATGTAATATTTTATATTAGAAACATGATACTTTTCACAGAAAAAGCAATACTTTTTACTGAAAAAGTAATACTTTTAAAACTAAAGTGTCAAATATGTTACACATTACATTCTTTTGATTTATCAGCCTGTGGTACAATACTGGGAGCTAAAACAAGAATTTCATATACATAAAACAAACAAATACACATAAAACGCTGTAATACTTTATGTTAGAAAAATGATACTTTTCACATAAAAAATAATACTTTTAAAACTATATTATGTGTTGCACATTACCTTTGTTCGATTTATCAGCATGTGGTACACTACTGGGATCAAAAATAAGAATTTCATCTACAAAAAACAAACATATACACATAAAACGCAGTAAGATTGTAATATATATATATATATATTTTATATACAAAATTCTAAACCGTTAAATCGCGAAAATCGCACTATTGTATAACGCAGATTGTAGTACCTTCATTGTCATGAGCTTCACGAATTTCTATTTTTCAGCGTCGGAGATGGTGTTTTTGAGTTATGCTAGCAAAAATGAACTGGAGTGTGGGAGAAATCGGAGCCAAAATGAGTTTTTCAGCTGCTAGCGGCGCTCCACATTCTACTATGAGGAGATGTATGTTTTGGGCCTTTTTTCTGGGTTGTTTGCAGTGGATTTGGCAGTGGGCTTGGAGCGGATTCAGGCAGCGGATTTGGGTCCGGATTTGGAGCTCCGACCCACTAGATCTAGATCCGTGAGATGGTCTCATAAGAGTCCTCCTGTATTTTTAAGTAGTCTGATAGTAGGGAGAGATATCAATATATATCTCAATCCCCTATTTCAGTTAGAGTCTTGATAGGACAAGTTTCTAGATAAATCTCATCCAGATAGGATTCCTCAAATATGGATGCACTCTATTGCACCCAATAATAGGTATACTCGACTCAGCACGCGGGAGCTTATGGAAGCATATACCAAGCACACTATTGATTCATTTGAGTGAAAAGTTTCTGAGACTATCTCACACACACACACACACACACGCAGACACAAATATATCTTAAATTCTCCAATTTTTAGGTTTCCTAGTTTTGTTTCCTATTTGTTTGGTTTCCTTTATTTTCTACTTACTCCTAAATAACCTTTTTATCACCCACATCTTGCAGGGCATTTATATGTTTAATCAATTTCAGGGGTGAGAGACAAGGGCTTTGATGCGGTGGCAGAAGCAGAAGGTGTTATATTAGAAAGTCTTAGTAGGCACAACTTTTACATGCATTCATTATTCACATCTATGTGCTGAAAAATCGTACTATGCATGATAAAAGAAAAGCGCAGAAAACGTATGAAAAGATGAAAGGAATCTAATAACAGAATTATGGTGTTTTTTTTGAATTGATAATATCAGTACAATCTTGCCTTCTATATATAGGCTACTATATAATGTACTAGAAAGACACTTGCTAACATATGATCGGAGAATACAAAATTCTATCCAAAGAGGAATCCAATGTTGTTAAGAATAATCAGCTGCAGGTACGAAAGGTGGCCTCATTGCCATGTTGTACAGGTTCTGCATTCTTGGTGGATGATGTGGATGATGCTACTATTCCATTAGACCCCTCAATTCGAACTTGGGCTTAGGAACAACATGGAGTTTATTCCTAAGCCTAATGAAGAATTGCCCAGGGATTGGCTTTGTAAACAAATTAGCAACTTGATCAAGTTTTGGAACATGACAAACATGTATTTCTTTGTTCTGTACTTTGTCTCCAATAAAATGCACATCTAACTCCAAATGATTGGTTCTTGAGCGAAGAATAGGATTGTTAGATAATGCAACTGCACCAAGATTATCTACCCAAATTGTAGTAGCCTTTCTTTGTTCAAACTTTAGTTCTCTAAGTAATGATCTCAACCAAATTACATCACAAGTAACATTTGCTAGACTTTTATACTCCACCTCTGTGCTAAAACGAGAAACCGTGTGCTGTTTCTTAGCACTCCAAGACACAAGATTGTTTCCTAAATACACATAATGGATGCCATGATCAATAGTGCCTGCCAAATATCTAAGGATTCTTTTCACTGCCCTCCAATGTGTACTGAGAGGATTTTGCATATATTGGCTAACTTTATTGACATTGTAAGCAATGTCAGGCCTAATGACTGTAGCATATTGTAATGCTCCCACAATACTTCTATATAATACAGAGTCCTTGAGGGGTTCTCCATCATCTTTAGAAAGTATAGACCTGCTGATCGTAGGTGAACCAATCCCTCCCTTAGCATGCTGCATCCTGCTCTGGTAAAATATCTTTGATATATTTTTCTTGGTTCTGGAATAGGCCCCCTTGATCAGTAGGACTAACTTGAATCCCCAAAAAGTAGCTGAGAGAGCCAAGGTCATTGAGAGACAAAGAAAACTTCAGTTGCTGGATAAGAAGCTGAATATCTGAGGAATTGTTGCCTGTGATAAGAATGTCATCAACATAGATCAATACCATCACACAACTGACAGCAGTATGTTTGTAAAACAATGAGGAATCAGCTCTTGAAACAACAAAGCCAAGTGAAAGAAAGACTTGGCCAAGTTTGGACGACCAAGCTCTAGATGCTTGTTTGAGTCCATAGAGAGATTTATGCAATCTACACACTAAGTGTGCTCCATTTGGATCTTCAAAACCTGGAGGTTGTTCCATGTATAGCTTAGTATCTATATCACCATTAAGAAAAGCATTATAATATCAATCTGTCTAATAGGACAAGAATTGGAGACAGCAATGGAAAGAACCACTCTGACAGTAGTAGGCTTGATAACTGGACTGAAGGTTTCAGTGTAATCAAGCCCCAACAACTGAGTATACCCCTTAGCCACCAGTCTGGCTTTATGCTTGATAATAGAACCAGTGCCATCCTTCTTAACCTTGAAAACCCATTTACATCCAACCAATTTCCTATCAGATTGAAGCTCACAAAGGGTCCAGGTGCCATTTTTCAAAAGAGCAGAGTGCTCTTTTTCCATTGTAGTCTTCCAAACAGGAACCTGCAAGGCTTGCTTATAACAGAGAGGTTCCATAGTATCAAGATCAACAGTAAACAGTTGTTTTGGCTCATAGATCCCAGATTTGGACCTAGTGACCATTGGATGCTGATTAGGAGCATCAAAGGCTTGTGTAGGAAGTGGAGCAGAAGAATGATCTTTCTCAATTGGCAAGTCTACAAACAACTCTCCTTGATGAAGAGGAACAGTAGAAATAGAAGAAGGAGATGAAACAGGAAGAGAATTATGAGTAGAGGAATTTGTAGAAGGTGGAGTAGAAATATGTGGAGGAGTAAGTGGAGAAGAAGAAGGCAATGAAGGAGCCTGGGTGGAGGGTGGTGGTTTTTGTGCTGGTAGGAAAGTGGGGGGAGAAACAAGAGTAAGAGGCTCATGGTGCTGAGTGACTGCAAATTTAGTAAAAGGAAAAACATTTTCATCAAAAATAACATCTCTGGTAATGATAACCTTTTTGTCAGGAAGCAAAATTTTATATCCCTTATAATGAGTATCATAACCAATAAAAGTGCAAGGTTTACTACGGAATTCCAGCTTGTGCTTGTTGTAGGACCTTAAGTGTGGGTAGCATAGACATCCAAAGGCCCTGAGGGAAGTGTAATTTGGCTTATACCTAGTGAGAGCTTCAAAGGGTAAAATGTAGTTAAGAAGTTTGCGTTGGGAGTTCTATTGATAAGGTAGACAGATGAGCAAAATTCATCAGGCAATAACTCATAGAAAGATGAGATTGGGCAAGAAGAGATAAACCAACCTCAACAATATGCCTATGCTTTCTCTCTGCAAGGCCATTTTGTTGAGGTGTGTAGCGACAAGAAATCCTATGGTGAATGCCATGAGTTTGAAAAAATTTAGATAAGGCAATAAATTCACCACCACCATCACATTGAACCATTTTAATTTTCTTGTCAAAGTGTGTTTCAACAAGAGCCTTAAAGTTCAAAAATGCTTGATAGGTGTTAGATTTAGCTTTTAAAAGGTAGAACCATGTATATCTGGTGGCATGATCTACAAAGCTGACATAATAGTTATAACCATGATTTGATTTAATAGAAGTAGGTCCCCAAAGATCAGTATGAACAAGCTGAAAAGGTTCATGATATAAAGTAGTAGATTCAGGAAATGGTAATATGTGACTTTTAGATTGCAAATAAGAGGAACAAACACTTTCATTAAAATTGTCAGAATAGAGCAAATTACATCGTTTCAAGGCTTTCTTGGCAATCTCAATAGGTGCATGTCCTAATATAGAATGCCAAGTAGCTAGACTAGGCATTTTTACAGAATGAAAAACAACAGGATCATTATCAGAATGAGTAAAAACAGAAGTGGAGGTTGGATTGAAGGGAGCTGCTGGAAGGGAGTTGGGCATGTGTTTAGGCTTGGGAGACAACTGGAAAGAATATAAGCCATCCTTCACTTTCCCTATAAGCAGTATGGTGCATGTTGCTTGGTCCTTCACAAGACAAAACAAGGGGTGAAATTCAAAATAAACTTTGTTATCTTTTGCAAATTGAGAGACACTTATGAGATTTTTGGTAATGTGAGGGACATGTAAAAGATTTTTTAAGAGAAAACTAGCAGTAGAAGAGTTAAGTATAGAATTGCCAATATGAGAAATTTTCAAACCTAACCCATTACCAACATGAACCTTCTCCTCTCCTTGAAAATCAGATGCAATTTAAATTTCCAAAATCATAGATAACATGATTAATTGCTCCAGAGTCAGGGTACCAATTGTTGTCATAGCCAAGATCCGAGTACCAGAAGCCATGCTAGCTGAGGAATTGATGTGCGTGAGAGATGGGTTAAAAGGAATCCCCTGAGACTAAGAGTGTGACTGAGAATGACCAACATGTTGAGAAGTGTTGACTCTGAGCATAGTTAACAGTAGGACTGTTGAGCACATAATTAAGATCAACCCTGTAGAAACACTTATCTGTTGTATGATTAGTCTTGTAGCATATTTAACACCTCATGCCATTTTGTCTGCCACCTCTGCCTCGAAGGGGCCTCTTCCACCACATCTGCCTCTGTGGTTGGAAAACCCTCTACCACGGTTTCCTTGATTGTTATATGTTCTCCTTGGATTCTGAGAAGTGAAACTAATGGAGGCACTTCCTTCAGGGATGATTTGAAAATTATCAAGAACTTCCAACCTGTTCTCAAAACTCAACAATAGGGCATGAGTTTCCATGAGGCTGCAGGGTGTAATCCTTGAAGTAATAGACACAAGAACTGAATTATATTCACTTCCTAAACCACTTAAAATATAGAGAACCTGATCTTTGTCACTCACTGGTTCTCCAGCAGCAACAATAATATCACATGTTTTAATCTTAAGATATTCTCTCATAGGCATAGTACCTTTTCTCATCACCTGTAACTGTAATCGATATTGCATGACTTTGGCAGTGGTTTGACTTGCAAAATTAGTTTTGAGAGCATTCCATATGGCAGAGAAAGATTTTAATCCAATAGTAGTAATCAAAATGGACTCAGATAGACTAGATAGCAACCAAGAAGCAAGGATTTGATCTTGCCTTACCCATGAGACATAAGCAGGATTAATAGTCTCAGAGTCTTCTGCAACATACTTGGATGGAGGCATGCTTTTTCCAGTTAGAAAGTCCTCCAATCCATATCCTGTGACTGCTGTGGAGATCTGTTGTTCCTAGATCAAATATTTGGATTCAGTCAACTTCACACTTACCAGCTGACTCTGTAAATGAACCACTGGTTGTAGTGAGCCTCCAGCTGAATCACTTGTTGCAGTGTCTGTAGTACCATCCTCTCCTCCGATAGCCATTGATGAGTCTTGATAAGATAAAAATAAAAATGACGAAGAAGGTAGTAGCTAGCACAGAAGCAGCAAGGATTAACCTACTGCTCTGATACCATGCTGAAAAACCGTAATATGCATGATAAAAGAAAAGTGCAGAAAACGTATGAAAAGATAAAAGGAATCTAATAACAGAATTCTTTTTTTTTTTTTTGAATTGATAGTACCAGTACAATCTTGCTTTTGTTAGGGATAGTGCCCTTAAAGCAATTGTGAATTATTTTTTATTATTAATAAAGGCGACATTTATTTTCGAACTCTTTTACATATTATATGTATTTTCTTGAACATCATGAAAATCCCTAGTTTATTTATTGTAACCATAATCTTAATATATAAGAGTTATATACAAGAGGATTGAGATTATGGATAATAAACTAAAATTAATTCCGTGATGAAATTAACTAAAGTATGGGATCTTTAATTAAAATATCACTAATGCGGCCCAGAACATTTTGATTGTAACTGTCTTATTCGGACCGTCGATGTGGAGACATCTTAGTGGGGGTATTTATATATGATTTGATCATATAGGACTTGGACCGATTTAATTTGAATTTTCCATACAAATTCCGTTGTAAAAATGAAAAATCAAATTAAATTACTACATGATCATATATGGATAAATCTTAATCCTGAGTGATTATAGACTCTTGTTTATTTCGGTGTGATTCTTAATTTGCTCGTTTAAGTATGTCCTACGATATTCCCAACACTTGCATTTTAGATTCATATTTGAATTAAATAGCTGGGAATATAAATTCACAAATATGGAATTCATTCCTTCTTGCGAGAAGTAGAAGGACGATTCTCTCATTTGTTAATTCTGGAATTGAATGGTTTGAGATCTCTAATTTATAATCCGATTATAAATTAACCATTCGCTAGTGAATTAATGGTAAATGAGGATAAAAGAGGTAATTGAAGAGGTTTAACGGATACTACCTAGCTTCAATTACGAATTGTCTACGGATGATTAATCTATATGTAATGATTATATCAGTGGACTGCTCATTTCGTAGAGTAAGATATTCTATAATTATGAGAGTGCAATTCCGAATATATAGTAGAGTAATATCGGAATTAATAAGTCGAATAAATTAATTAAAGAATTTGATTATTTATTGGATAAGTTCATGGTCCCCGGTTCGCCTTCTTAGAGTAAACGGGTTAGAAATAATATTTCATATTCCTAAGGGGTTTTGGAAAAGAGTTTTCCAAAATATTTGGGCTAATATATTAATATTAGTTAATTTCGGGAATATCTGATATTCTACAGTTTTGACTGTATTGGAAATTAAATAAATATAAGATATTTATGATATTAATATAATTATTTAATTGATAATTATATTGGATAATTATCAATTAGAGTTTGAGTCTGTCTAGAATTATGAATTCTAGATTAGATAGGAATCTAAGTTGGAGTGAGAAACTGATTGAACAAGGCCTATAAAAGAGGACTACATCTCATCTTTGTAACATACAATTTTTGGCCACCATAGCATCAAATTAAAAGCATCTTCCAATCATCACTTGTTACAATTAACAAGGCACCATTCACGGCCCTTAGTTGATAATCAAAATTGTTTTGGATGTGAATTGTTTTGGTCAAAAAATAGTTCACTTTTTTTTTGGCAAACTAATTCAAACTTTTTTTTAATTTGGTGGAAGTTTCAATTGGCCAAGCCACATTGGCAGGCGTTTTGCGTGGATAAATTTTTGTGAGATTTTGTGGTTTAATTTTAAGCCTAGTTCAATTCCCCTCCTATTTGGTTAGCCCAATCCTACGATCTCATGAGTTAAGTACTTCGTAGGAAAATAAAAGTTAGGAACTTAGAATTATTATTTGGGTGCCCGCACACTGCCGTTGATAGAGAGGATCGAATTAGAAGATCGTGGTGTCTATGAGCTTCCAGGATTCTAAGGATTGACGGAGAAAAAGCGAAGAGCAAGAAAATCGTCGAAACAGGTAAATTTTCTTTTCTTCCTTTAGTTTGAATAAATTTAATGAGCATGATCTTATGTTCTTATATCTAAAACTCGATTTTTGAAATTTCTCGCTTCCGCTCCCGTTCAATTTGATTGAAAAGTCGGATCTTATTTGGCCCAGATTAGACCCGGGACCCGAATAATTTCCAACAAATGGTATCAGAGCCATTTGTTTTTTGATATAAGAACTAGATCTACTTTATTAAATTTATTTTGGAGTGGCTTTAGGATTTCATCTTACATGTTTTGATATATGGATGCATGGGCATTTTTGAATCGATGCTTTGAATTGGATTTTGATTTAGGGTGTAATTTAAGGCATCAATCCAAATCGTCATATTTATTTTTCTCGCGGATTAATATTTATGTGATGTATATGTGATATATGTGCCATGCATATTGATATGTCATTCATAGAACTCACTCCCAAGCATGTCATGCCTCATGATAATTGAACTGTTTAATTGTTATGATAGATCTATGAGATGGATTGAAATTGATATGAAAGTGATTTATATGGTTTTTAAAATTGATATAAAAGTGTTTTATATAATATTTAAATTTTTTGTATAAAAGTATTTTATATAATTTTTTAAATTTTGTATAAAAGGATTTATATGATTTTAAAATTGGTATCATTGTTTAGAATTAATTTTGTGAAAAATGGATCCGATTTTTATGAAAAATCTCCGAATTACATGTTTTAGAAATAAAATAATTTGGATTCGCGTTCGGACAGCTGGCGGCGCCGGGCAGCCTCGGGTAGGGCTCGGGCAGGGCCTAGATAGCCTCGGGCAATTCAGGTATGTCCCGGGCAGGGCTCGGGCAAGTCCCGTTTTCAGTAGGCGCGTTGTTTCCTTTGTTCTTTCATGAAATTTTTTCGTTTTATCCATATTCCCTTAATTATTTTGGTAATTTAGGAGTTTTAAAGTTGGTTAAAATTATGATTTAATTTCTAAAAGTTAGATTTTTAAATTAGAGAATTTTAATCAATTGATTAAAATTATGATTTAATTTCTAAAAGTTAGATTTTTAAATTAGAGAATTTTAATCAAAAGACCAATAGGATTGGACTTGGTTTATTAAAACATAAGATGTTTTATAACTTAAATATTTAGGAAACATTTATTATAAAATAATGAGTGGGAGAAGGATTCATGACAATAAATCCTATGGCCTCCATTATTGATCAAAGCACCGTGAGATTTAACTGACGCCTCGCGACGCTCAGATTCGTCCCCCTACGGATGGTTTTCACTTAAATCAATAATCAAGGCATAATCTATGAAATGATAGGGATTTAAAATTTAACTCTTAATTTTTCTACCCTACGGCGGCGATTTTGAGTTAATTTTTTAAAATCCAAAATGATGGGTAACACTCATAAGGATATAATCAAATAGTTTGGATGTATCTAGGCTAAATTAAAGGTGATTAATAAATAAATGAAGATATGAGATGTCTTGATTATTTATTTTATTAATCTGAGATGGTCTCGATTTAATCGTCATTTGATTTGACCTACCCTACGGCGGCTTTTCAAATGTGAGATTAAATTACCTTGGAATTGGTAGGATAAACTTTATTGTTTTCATGCATCACGTTTATAATTCCTAAATTGTATGCTCTATGATGTTCGTTCGATTATTTATGTCGCTTTCATGGCTGGTCTTATGCTTGCACTGTTGAATGTTACATTAACTGAAGATAATTTTATTAAGTGGAAAAGTAACATGAACATTGCACTCGTTTGTGAGAACCTCAAATTTGTTTTGATGGAAAAATATCCACTTGAACCCCCCATTAATGTCGCACGCAGTGTGCGAGAGATTATGAAAAATGGATTGCCGCTAATAACAAAGCTCGGGCTTACTTATTAGCCAGCATGAACGACGTGCTTAGGTTGAAGCACGAGCACCCAGAGACTGCTTATGAGATAATGGAGTCTCTGCAAGCTATGTTCTATCAGCCTTCCGATCAATCGAGGCATGAAGCTATGAAAATGACTATGAATGCTAAGATGAAGAAGGGTCAATCAGTAGGTGAACATGTTTTGAACATGATCAACTACTTTACTGAAGTTGAGATCCATGGTGCGACTATTGATGATTGTACACAAGTGAGTATGATTTTGGAATCACTCTCACCGGTTTTTCTCCAATTCAAGAGCAACTATGTCATGAATAAATTGTCTTATTCATTGACAAAGTTACTCAATGAATTGCAAACTTTTGAGGCCATTTCCATTGGAAAGGTCAAAGAAGAGGAGGCAAATGTTGTTGAGAATAAGCCAACTTCCTCCAAGAAGAGGAATGGCCAGGGGAAATGGGGTGAATCAAAACAAAAGAAAAGGAAGAGTTCCAAAGGCAAGAAGAAAGGTTCCTCCCAACCAAAGGGAAAGTGTTTCCACTGTGGAGAAAAAGGACATTGAAAGAGGAACTGCCCCAAGTACCTCACCGAGCTAAAGGAGAAAAAGAAAGATACTTAGCTCTTATGAAGAGCTTGCCGAGGGGTCTTTCACAGTACGAGTTGGCAAATGTGCAGTGGTTTCGGCAAAAGCAGTGGGAGTTATTAGGCTTAATATTAGAGATAGGATTTTAATTTTAAACGATGTTTATTTTATTCCTAGTTTTCGTAGAAATTTGATTTCTGTTTCAAAGTTGCATGAACATTTATTTTCACTATCTTTTACTGATAATTCGATTATTATTTCAAAGAATGCGCATGATATTTGTAGTGCAATATTGGAAAACGGACTCTGTTTAATTAAGCCAAATGAACAACCACTGTTAAATGCCGAAATATTTAGAGTAGAACATCCAAAACCAAAAGGGCAAAAGGTTTCTTGAGATGATCATATATGGATATGTTTATTTCATGCATAGAAAATCCGAGACTTTTGAAAAAGTTCAAGGAATTTCATGTGGAAGCTGAAAAGCAGTTAGGCAAATCTTTGAAGTGCCTTCGATCCAATCGAGGGGGCAAGTATGTCGATACTGAGTTCAAAGATTATTTGCTAGAGCATGGTATTTTGTACCAACTCAAAGCACCTAGCACCCCTCAGCAAAACGGTGTTGCTGAAAGGAGAAACCGAACATTGCTTGATATGGTTAGGTAGATGATGAACTACACGACACTGCCTGATTCGTTTTAGGGGTATACATTGCAAACGACAGTTTACATTTTGAATGTAGTTCCATCTAAGTCAATCCAAAAGACACCACTAGAGTTGTGGAATGGGAGTAAAGTTAGTTTACGCCACTTCCGCATATGGGGTGCCCAACACATGTGCTAAAGGAAAGACTGGAAAGTTGCATCCATGTTCAGAAGTGTATTTGTTCATTGGATATCCCAAAGGAATGAGAGGATGTTTGTTTTATGATCCGCAAGAAAAGAAAGTAATAGTTTCGACTAATGATATCTTTCTTGAGAACGATTATATAGAAAACTTCTGACCTCGAAGTAAAGTTATACTCAAGGAGTTACTTTCTGATGAGATCAGACCACAACCAACAAGAGTTGTTGGGGGAAATTACTAGAAATACCACTATACCTGATCAGAATGTCATGACACCTCAACGTAGTGGGAGCGTGATTAGACCACCAATCCGCTATCGTCAAATCAAAGAGGCAAATGTTGCAGTCTCCGATGGGGTAGACGATGATCCATTGTCTTTTCGACAAGTGATGGAGGATTCTGATAAAAAGAAGTGGCTTGAAGCTATGAACCAAGAAATGGATTCGAACCATAGGGTTTTGTAGCCGAAGGTCAAGAGCAGAAAGTCTGCAAATTAAAGCAAGCCTCAAGGTCAAGGTACCATAGATTTGATGAGACGATCAAGTCTTATGGTTTTGACCAAAGTGTTGATGAGCCTTGTGTATACAAGCAGATCAAGGATGGTAAAGTGGCATTTTTAGTGATTTACGTAGATGACATTCTACTAATTGAGAATGACGTAGAAATGTTAGTTGCGGTTAAAGGTTGGTTTGCCAAGGAATTCCAAATGATAGATTTGGATAAGTGAATTATGTTCTTTGAATTTGAATCGTTCAAAATCACAAGAATAAATTATTGGCATTGTCTCAGGCTTCTTATATTGATAAGATACAGTTGCATTATAGAATGCAAGATTCCAAAAAGGGTTACCTACCAACTCGACATGGAGTCATTCTCTCCAAGGAAGAGTGTTTAAAGACACCTTAGGAGGAAAAGAACATAGACGCATTCCCTATGCCTCTACAAGTATATAATATTATTTGCTAGGCTCGGTATTTGATACGCGGTAGGGATAGCCAGCCAGTTTCAATCTAATCCAAAAATATTTCATTAGATAATAGTCATGAACCTTCTCAAATATGTTTGAGATCAAGATGTTTGTCTATTTAGGTGGTTGACCTTAAAATAGTTGATCGCACTGATTCTGACTTCTAGTCAGACAAGGATACTCGAAAGTCGATATTTGGGTCAGTGTACATTCTTGTTAATCTTGTCAATAAGACCCAACCTCAAAAGTGTTTGTAGAGGCAAATGAACATAGGAGTGGGAGAAATGTCCTATATGCTTTAGGGCAAGTGGGAGATTGTTAGGGATAGTGCCCTTAAAGCAATTGTGAATTGTTTTTGATTATTAGTAAAGACGACATTTATTTTCAAACTATTTTACATATTGTATGTATTTTCTTGAACATCATGAAAATCCCTAGTTTATTTATTGTAACCATAATCTTAGTATATAAGAGTTATATACAAAAAGGATTAAGATTATGGATAATAGACTAAAATTAAGTCCGTGATGAAATTAATTAAAATCTTTAATTAAAATATCACTAATGCGGCCCAAAATATTTTGAATGTGACTGTCTTATCCGGACCGTCGATGTGGAGACATCTTAGTGGGGGCATTTATATATGATTTGATCATATAGGACTTGGACCGATTTCATTTGAATTTTCAATACAAATTCCGTTGTAGAAATGGAAAATCAAATTAAATCACTAGATGATCATATATGGATAAATCTTAATCCTGAGTGATTATAGACTCCTGTTTATTTCGGTGTGATTCTTAGTTTGCTCGTTTAAGTATGTCATACGACATTCCGAACACTTGCATTTTAGATTCATATTTGAATTAAATAGCTGGGAATATAAATTCACAGATATGGATCCATTCCTTCTTGCGAGAAGTGGAAAGACGATTCTCTCATTTATTAATTCTGGAACAGAATGGTTAGATATCTCTAATTTATAATCCAATTATAAATTAATCATTCGCTAGTGAATTAATGGTAAATGAGGATAAGAGGTAATTGAAGAGGTTTAACGGATACTACCTAGCTTCAATTACGAATCGTCTATGAAGGATTGATCTATTTGTAATGATTATATTAGTGGACTGCTCATTTCGTAGAGTAAGATATTCTATAATTATGAGAGTGCAATTCCGAATTTATAGTGGAGTAATATCAAAATTAATAAGTCGAATACATTAATTAAAGAGTTTGATTATTTATTCGATTTGTTGGAGCTTATAATTATAGGTCCATTGTTCCCGGTTCGCCTTCTTAGAGTAAACAGGTTATAAATAATATTTCATGTTCCTAAGGGTTTTTGGAAAAGATTTTTCCAAATTATTTGGCCTAATATATTAATATTAGTTAATTACGGGAATATCTGATATTCTACAGTTTTGACTGTATTGGGAATTAAATAAATATAAGATATTTATGATATTAATATAATTATTTAATTGATAATTTTATTGGATAATTATCAATTAGAGTTTGAGTCTATATAGAATTATGAATTCTAGATTACATAGGAATCTAAGTTGGAGTGGGAAACTGATTGAACAAGGCCTATAAAAAGGGGACCACATCTCACCTTTGTATCAAACAATTTTCGGCCACCATAGCACCAAATTAAAAGCATCTTCCAATCATCACTTTTTACAATTAACAAGGCACCATTCACGGCCCTTAGTTGATAATCAAAATTGTTTTGGATGTGAATTGTTTTGGTCAAAAAATAGTTCACTTTTTTTTTTGGCAAACTAATTCAAACTTTTTTTAATTTGGTGGAAGTTTCAATTGGCTAAGTCACATTGGCAGGCGTTTTGCGTGGATATATTTTTGTGAGATTTTGTGATTTAATTTTAAGCCTAGTTCAATTCTCCTCCTATTCAGTTAGACAAATCCTACGATCTCATGAGTTGAGTACATCGTAGGAAAATAAAAGTTAGAAACTTAGAATTGTTATTTGAGTGCCCACATACTGTCGTTGATAGGGAGGATCGAATTGGAAGATCACGGTGACTACGAGCTTCGGGGATCCGAAGAATTGACGGAGAAAAAGCGAAGAACAAGAAAATCGTCGAAAGAGGTAAATTTTCTTTTCTTCCTTTAGTTTGAATAAATTTAATAAGCATGATCTTATGTTCTTATATCTAAAACTCGATTTTTGAAATCTTTCGCTTCCGCTCCCATTCAATTTGATTGAAAAGGCGGATCTTATTTGACCCGGATTAGATCCAGGACCCGAATAATTTCCAACAACCTTCTATATATAGGCTACTATAGAATGTACTAGAAAGACACTTGCTAACATATGATTGGAGAATACAAAATTCTATCTAAAGAGGAATCCAATGCTGTTAAGAATAATCGGCTGCAGGTACGAAAGGTGGCCTCATTGCCATGCTGTACATGTTCTGCATTCTTGGTGGATGATATGGATGATGCTACTATTCCATTACTATGGTAGTGTCTGCTTATCTTTCACAATTGTTTAAGTGGTGTAGGCATGTCGAAAACGTAATTGTTTTGTAATTATGGATTTTTCAGTCAAGCCAGAGCAGTTGTTGAGGAAAACATGGTGCCGCCATGAGGTCCGATAAATGACATAATCTTCTTGCCGGATTTACGGTTTGGCTGTCACAATCTGAAGCTACAGGTGGTAAGTCATGTTTCTAAATGCAATCTATAATAGATTTTTAAAGGACAACAGCATGGTTTATTTCCTTTTACTTGATTGGTACCTTAGGATTATAATTGATCCATATTCCATCAGTTAGAAATCAATGCTATGATCAAATTGATTCTGATGATGTTATTCAAGTTTTATCCATATTACGCTTTTAGCTTCACAAGAATTAATTAAGGTATTTGAAGCTAAGGAATTTAAATACATAGTAATAAATCCATTGAGTTTGTTTGGCTATTATCATAATTCAAAGGATTCCAAATCTTTAGCTCCCATTTTGAGCTATTTCTTGAGTCATCTTATAGGATCACGTAGCAGCTAGTCATGCTCAGAATATACATGTTTTTAATAATCGTAATATCATATGAAGGGTCGGCAAAAGAAGAGGCCAAGAAGAACATGGAAGACGGTGTTCAAGGTTACAGTAATGCGGAAGTAGTATTGAAGCTAGGTTGGGATGCCACTTACTCCAAAAGTTGTGGCTCAGGCTTCGCTCAGTGCTCTCAAACGCTTGCTTCGTTTGACCTATAAAAGGTGTGTTACATACTTTCATTCTTCGTCTTTACTTTCATTCTTCGTCTTTACTTTCATCAAGACACGAACCTAGCTGTGAAAGCTTTATATACATTTTCCCTGATCTCCTTCTGGCTTTTATCCAGAAATGCTCTGAAAACAAGAGTGCACTAACGACTATTCCTTTATCAAGTCTTTCTTTTTCGTCCGGTTTTACGATCACGAACAAATATAGAAGTATATAACACACTATCATTTTTGTACAGAGGTTGTCCAACTTAAATTTAGTATCACAATTCTCAATGTTAATAAAGTTTAGAGTTAATTACAAAAAATATCGTTGAGGTTCAGACTAGTTTCAGAAAAATCTCACTATCTTTCAAAATTACAAATTGAATGATAACTGGACTATTTTTAGTAATTAGATTAAACCACAAAGGTGGTATTTTTGTAATTTGCCTTGGAGTTTATAACAAGCGCGTTTTGCAACATGGTGGACAAAGTCTGTGATGGACAAAAAAGAGTGAAAAAAAGGTAAACGAAAAAACAACCAAGGATGTTGCTTTAGTTGTATGTGCATTTAAGTTTTGATCTAACTGAGCCAACGACTCATAAAATAATCAAAGGAATGCAATTTCATATGATTATGTGGTATGTGATGTTGCTAAGAAAAAGTTTACTCTGTTTGAAGGTAAAAAAAGTTTGTATATAGCATCAGGACGCCGAGGTGATTGGCCATATATTAAACCACCTGGCTGGGACCATCAACAGAAGTTGATGTTTTTACTCTGCCATCATAAAAACTGTATAACAAGAATGACCAATTTTGTTCATTCATATTTTAATTGTTCTTATCTAAATACTCCTCTTATGTACATAACTTGAGTTGTGTATTTCATGACTGTTGAATATTTTTCGAAATTTAGGTTCAGAAATTTACACGAAAGCTTTCAAACATCACTCAGCACAATCACTGTGACCTTTCCATACTAAATTAAAGAAACAAGGAACCGATACAGGTTTAACTAGTAATGAACTACCCGTGACACATGATGGAATAATCTACTTGATTATTAAGCAAATAGAAAAAAGTGGTAACGGTACAAAATAGCCATTTACAAAATGTAAAGATGAAAAATACCCATCTATTGCAGACACATCTTTTTTAGCCATTTAAGGGTGTAAAATGACATTCATACCATTCTAGCATGTTTGTTTGATATTTGGATTATTTCTCTCTTTCACTCATCTCTATGTATCATCTTACTCTTTTTTTCAAACTTTCTTTAAGAAATCTAACATGTATTTTTCGTTTTTAAATATGCAATGTGGGTGTTGAATTATAGATATCGAAAAGAGGATTAATTTGATATATTTTACATGCAAAACGGATTTAAAACGAAAAAGTTATGTGAATTCAAAATTTTTTTGGAGAAAAACAAAATAACTGGGTTATAATAAGTGAGAGAACTAGATGTCGAGATACAGTAACTCGACATCGAGTTACAGTTTACAGTAACTCGATGTCAAGTCACTGTGACTCGATATCAAACCACAGGAATGTGTGTTTTTGTGCAGTTAAATTGACTCAAGAGAAAATTGGGTTTTTCACATCCCAAAATTACTAAAAAAATGTGTTTGAAAAAAATGGCTAAAAAACAACCTAATTTGATGGGAATGGCTAAAAAAAAGCCGACTGTATAGAAAAAGCAATTATAGAGTGGGTCATAGGCACTCTTTTAAGTTTTAACTAGTAAAGTTCCAAAGTTTGCACGTTCTAAGCGTTCACATTTTGCACATGTTGATGTTCGGAGTTTTCAAAACAATTTTTAAACTCATTCACCCTATTTACTAGTATAACTTTCTCAACTCAAAAAAAAAAAAAAGGGTACCACACTAGTATACTGCCACTACACCAATTAATTAAACCAAACCACAATTGTAAGTTTCACTTATCCACGACAAAAACAATTCATCAGTCGGATATACTTAGTGGCAAAAAAGGTACCAAATCAGTTTTCAGCTAACAGAAAGGTAAAGACTGGTGTTAAACTCTGGAGACGCATAAACAAATTATTACATGTATGAGAATTTACTTTCTGTAGCCTTGTGCTTAGGTGCAAGCCATTTCAACATTGGACCTTGATGACATCTGCAGAAAGCCAGAGGAAAATCTCATTACAACCAAAAAAAAAAGTAGAAAAATTCAAAGATCAATTCAAATCTAACGGAGACATAGTGGAGACGTTAGGAGTTATGACCATAGCAGAGACGTGGAATGAAACATCCAAAACGAACATAACTTCCTAGAGATAAAGTATGGGTCCAACTTGGGAAAAAATAAAGAGTGAAAAGGGCTAATTAATAAAGCACCCATGAGTTTCATTTTAATTACAAAAAATTATAATTATCTTTCAAATTATAAATACCCCCTTAGGTTCGTATTTACCTAACAAATATCCCCTCTTGAGGCCTTGCACTTTTGTAAGCTAAAAACAAATGTTAGGGGGTATTTGTAATCGTAGACCCTACAGATTACATTAAGACATACCGCAGCAGATAAACTACACATACGCATATGATAAAATTCAGAGCTAATTACATAAACTCACAGGCCATACCTTGCGCTGAAGAGATGTTATTGCTGACTTCAGTAAATTATCACCAACAATCAGCCTCAATTTCTTCACAAATGTATCCCGACTCATCTTCTTATTCTGCCAACCAAGAGCGATAATATACAACAATAGAATTTAGTGCAAAACTTTTGGGCAGAAAATAAGATAAAGAAATTAAACTGTCAGCAGACACTTACCCTGAATAATGCATAGTTGGTCCTCAGAAGGTCCATGCTATCACGAGTGACGTTACTTGAAATGGCATCAAACAGCATAGGAAATGGCATCCAAGGGCTCTTGGGAGCCCTTGCTTGAACAGTTTCACCCAGGACCTGGTGCAATTTCTTCTCTTAAGTATATAAAAACTAGGATTGTGTGAATGAAATTGTAAAATAACAAATACTTCATTAGTGAAAATTATCAACATCAAAAAAACCTCACTCATAACTTTCTTCCAAAAGGAATGGAATGTCATCCTATCCAAAACACGAGGCTGCACAGAAGTGCATCGGTCCATATAATGGGAATCCATAATACTGGCCGGAAGATCTTGATGCAATCAAATAGAGCACACGAAGTGGCAACAAAAGAAGGGGCATAGTCCAAAGCAAACATAAAAGATTGGAACTCGTTTTAATTCTCTCCTTAATATAGAAATTAACGGACATGTTACATTATTGCAAGTCTATTTCTTTTCTCCTCTGGTTATAGTAGAAAAAATATGAGATATTTTTCATGGTTGCAGGTCAGATGCCTGCACACACCTCTTACGCCATCTCCAAGCTTCATGCAATATTTTCAATGCTTTTGATTTCAAGTCATCCTAACATGAAATTGTGATTCCAAAATACAAAACGACTAAGATTGATAAGTTCCATGACATCATTATTCAAAACCAACCAACAGCCTTACTAAGCAACTCATAACATAATCAGATGATGCCAAATATTAGTAATAAATAGTAAGCCATTCAACATTCCGGCAGCTTTTCTAATCCGATACCAAACAGCTTTTCTGAGTCAGTCAATACCATGATCAGATGAACCAAAACAGGACGCAAAAAACAACGAAGTACACCAATTTTTTCGGAATAATGAAACCAGGAACAAGTGATTGCATATATATTGTCACTAAAATTATAATGCGGTAAGGGGCTCATGCCACCAAAAAGCAATGTGATCTCAGCAAATCAGCAATACAATCCCATCCTCACCCTTTTCCAACACATAAAAAAAAAAAAAAAAGACAGAACCAATGACTATTGGGCCATATCTGGCTACACATCTGCTAAGCCAGAAGAATTCCCCAGATTCCCATTCAAACTTTTGACATTTCAATAGTAAAAAATTTAATGATTCTGTTCCTCGCTACAAAGGAAAATGAATCTCTTCACTCAAAGAGAAAGCTGGTAGAGGTCGGACTAGCTTGCACCATAACTAACTAAAAAATTTATCCATGATCCTTGGTGGTCATGAAAATAATCTGCAAAATGAAAAGAAGGGAACAGAAACAAAGATTGAACTCACATGTGCATTAACCACTGAAAAGACAAATTCTGTCAAATAAGTGTGTACCCGGGCTTGAGGTCCTTCATAACTACTGAACCTGGGAATATCAACCCTGTTCTCATTTCCACACACAGGCTCTGTAGAAGCATTAAAGGAAAAAGAGCTCAAGTGCTAAATAGTTACTGGAAAAAAACTCGACAATTAATTAGGAAATGGTAAATAACTTCTCCTTACTACTATAATTATGTTAATAAGAGTAAAATCCAGTTGATGAGCAGATACGAACAGAACTTTAGCTTCTCATCATTTTACCCAACAATACTTGGAATCAGGGTTCCTTTATGCAGCACGGTTCACTTAGAAAGGGGTCAAAGAGGGAAAAGATGAGAGCAATGCATTTCGATACACCACCATCACGTATTTTCTTTGACAAACTAGTTAAAATCTTCACCTCAAGAAATAGAGGTGAAACTCTAGTAACAAAGAAACTATTGAATACTCACAAAAAGCCAACTTGATATATATATATATATATCATCACATTAGACGATCAACTGATTGAATTCCAAAAACTAAGGCACTAAGCAGAGGAAGCAGCCAGAAGAGACTAAAATTTGAAATACTATGACAGGCTACAAAAGAATATCTTGCATGCACCATGAAAATTTAAAATGCAATGCAAGGTTAAACTATTACCTTCAACATCAGAAGTCATCTTGAAACTAACAACACATTCTGGGTAGATATGAGAGTTCATATTCATGTTCCATACTACATAATGATTCGGATTTTGAAGTCTGTCAACACCGCTATCGAAGTCCTCACTACTGGGAAAGAACTGATTTGAGCCACAGCGAACAAGCTCCATATTCCCCATTATCACACGACAGAGTACCATATGTCGTGTATTATTTTCGTCAACATCAAAATAATTGCTACTGAAAAAAAGACAAAAGATATAGTTCTATACATGTAGTCCAGATAAAAATACAGCACTAGTAATGGGATTCCAATAAAAACATTTTAATTTGGAAATACACAATACTAAATGGCTAAGCATCTTAGATGGTGTATTACCAATCACTAGCAAAGAAAGGAAACACAAAAGCTGCACCAATTCAATATGTAATAATATCATCAACCTATTTATCCAATTTTAAAAATCAAAATATTGATAATGGAAAAAGAAAACCAACAAAATCAAACATAGTCTCATTGCAAAACACAAAAAAGAAAATATAAGAGAAGCGAGGAAAAATCAAACCTGATCTGAGTGCCGTTTGCAGGGATTAAATGTATCCCATTACCATGGGCGGGATTGATTTTTAAGTGATCATAATGGCCAATCCCATACTTCAATATAGCCGAAACTATTCCACTCGAACAAGGAAGCCAAGCGTATTGGACATTTGCATCCCCACGGTACCTTTTAGTAATTTCAACCTGCTTTTCAAAAAGTTCCAACCGACTTCCCATTACAATGCTCGTGCAAGGGCGTATCTCAACAATTTTTGCAGCACATGAGCTACTAGCTCTAAAAAACAACTCCCTTACAGCGTGAGAATCCAAAGATCCGCGTACAGGACCAACAGTCAGGATCATGTTTCCTTCCATTTGTTGAATATCCCTACGATTCTCATCAATTTCTACATCTGAACTTTTGGTACAATTAATGATTTCATCACCACAATCTTCAGGTGCAGCATCCTCGTGAGCTTGTACAATCTCAACAATAGGAATGGACTCCCCAGTAGATTCATCATCTAATCCCTGTATTTCAATCTCCAAATTCAAGTCAATATCATTGGACCCCTGAGGCTCAGCTCCCAGATGATCATGGCCTTCACCTTCCAGATAGTCATGGTCTTCAGCAAATTCATACTGACAGCCATGTGGTTCATCACAATCACTAAACACTTCGGGGAAGAAACATTTTCCAGACACATCAATCCAAGCAATAGGCTGATGCAGACCAGTATTCATGTCCAACTGCATCATCCGCAAGAAGTCTAGCAAAATCCTATTTCCATTAACCTCTACTTCTACTGCAGACTTCTTAACACGAAAGTCTTTGTTAACATTTGCTACAATATCCTGGGAGAAATCATTCCATTCTTCATTGTAATAATACATCAAACGATGCAGAATCCCACTTTTCTTGAAGTTAGAATAATATTTAAGCAGACATTTCCCAGATGGAAATGCACAGCTGCCATACTTGTTCTTAAGTCCATCCAGTTTCCTCCGCTTGGCATGATTGCGGATCGACGGACTGGGAAAGGACAGCTGAGGCAACAGCACACGGATAGCTCCCGCAGAAGAGATGGTGCCTCTGTCTGATTGCTTTCTCTTCAGATTAACAACAACTCTCCGGACATTATCCAATACCTTTCCGGACTTTGTGGTCATTTCTGCCTAGCGGATAAATGCCTAACCACAAATTCACAACCGAAAAGCTCGAAGACAATAGTATTGACAACTTGCTCTTGGTTTTGCTTCAAAGAAGCAAAGCCATTGGTAACAGTGGATATAACCTGAACATAAGAATTACTTGTAAATTTGCCTCTCGTCGATGAAACATGAATAAAGCTAACACGACCAGCTGCCACAGTTGAAACAATAATTCAACTAGAAACCACAATATTATACAGCAACCACTCACTCAATAAAGTGTTGAGATTCAGCACAGACAAAATGTGCACATTGACTTCTTAACTGTTAACATTAAAATTAAAAGAAACTGATACCCGAACCGAAAATATCCGTTGACTTTTTGACTTTCTCCGAACCGAACCGTCCCGAAAAATTTTCTGGTACGGTTCTGGAGATTTTTAAAATATCCGTACCGAGAACCGTACCGTTCCGTACCGAACCGAAGATCCGAAGATAGAACCGATTTTTAAGAATTTTTTAATACATACATATATATTATTTTTATCTTATTTATATTTTGATATTGTGACACCCCATATTTAATTAACCTAGAAAATTATCTGATATGATTAATTAATTATTAAATTAAGTTTCTAAGAATTTATATCATTTAACTAGCCTTTTGCCCGTGCAATGCATGGGACGTGTTCCATCAAGGTATTGCATACATATAAGAGCTACACTATTAATGAATATAAAAATGTAAAATACAACTTCTAACAAATCAAGTTAACTACGTACATTTCAAAATTATAAATTTTGGAATACTTCTTTATACACAACATTATTAAATCTGTTTGATTTTATTTTGCCGTCGTCACAAACTAATATGTTCAAACTCTTACGATACGTGACTCGTGAAACAACAACATATAAGTGACCATGACTGAAAATTGAGTTCTTTATAGGAGAATTAATGAAAATAATTAAGGAGATTAATTATTCTCATTATTTGCTACGTTTTAATAAAGCATAACATGAACATGTATATTAAATTTCCTTATTGCCGATACTTATATGTTATACTTTTAAAAGTTTTGTACATCCGAAATACAACAATTACACATCAATGATCCATAGTAAATTAAAAAACCATTAGCTTTAGATTTACAAAATTTTCGACATAAATTATTCAATGATTAATTTTATTTTGGTATTGGCACAATTGGATTGCAATCAATCAAATATTTAGAATATAAAAAATTAGATCAGAAATCTACCATAATAAAATACTTGTCCGACAACTGCAATTAAAGATTAATATATTAAGAAAATTACTTTGGCTGAGAGCCTTTAAGTGTTGGTGTGACTTTATGGTTGTAATTTATTTTGAGATTGTGTTGCCCTTTATGGTTGTAGCATTTATTTTGAGACTGCACTAAAAAAAGGAATGGACTATAATTATTTGGTGATTTTCACATTCATTTTTTATTTTTTTTTTATTTTGTGTGTTTTACTTTTGATTAATCTTCGTTTCCCCATCCCGAACCGTACCGTCCCGAACCGTCCCGTTAGAACCGAATTTTTGATGCGGTTGATGACGGAGATTTTTTCTCTACGGTTCGGTTCTGGAGATTGATTTTTAAAATCTCCGAACTTCGGGACGGTTCTGGAGATTTATGAATCTCCGAACCATCCCGGACCGTGCACACCCCTAACTGAAATGTTTGCAGTAGAAAAATTACTCCAGTGAAAATAAGAAATCCTAGGTACGCAATTTCTAGTCGTAGCCCGTGTAATGACATTAAATTGCTCAACCAAATACAGATGATAGCATCAAGCTAGTTAAATTCAAAATCTCAGCCATAAAAGAGCATATCCAATACTTTTGAGACCCCATTAATCCAAGCAACATTTTAACAGAAATCTCATTGACAAAACCAACTCCCAAATACTTTCAGATGGGTAGGGAAAAAACAAACAAACAAAAAAAAAACATGCTCGACTAATATAGCATTTTTCCCGACAGAATGGAAATATCCATCAGCAAGTAGTCACTTCAAGAGAATTTAGCAAATGATGGTAACAATAGTTGGTATATCTGGCTGAAATAGTCATAACAATCTCCCAAGAGGTACAAAATGTAATATGGTGGTAAGGTTTTCCACATTAAAAAGAGAGGACTATTGTGGAAAAAGAACGAAGATTTATGATATTACCATAACCGGAGGAATTAATAAATGGGGATCACCAAATAAATATTAATCTTACTGTATCCTTAAATTTCAAAAGCAAAGACTCAAAATTTCTGACAGATAAATAGTTGATAGAGACAGATCATAAACCAGTTAATAAGGCAAACTCTTTAAAGCCTCAATCTTCAATCTTCCATGACTTGACTGATATTTACTTTGGTCTTTTAATTTATTTTCAGTCAACGTACTGTTTTTTTATTGAATAATCAAGTCAAGGTCTATAAGGATTTTCCATAATTTGCAGCTGCCTTGTGATAGTGCAATACAATACACTCCTGATTGTGATGCCTCTAAACTCCTACAAGTGATCGTAGACGTCTTGTTTGTTCCTTCCATTTTCCTAATTTATTTTCAATTACTTTGTGCCTGTTCTCTATTGGCCTTAGATTGCTCCTATACAGACCTAATATCAAGGATTTTCTCTTCTGAAAATTAGGTAGAGCAATTCATAGTCATAATGTTATCAAAATCTAAAATTTATTTAAGCATTCATGAAGCATATCAGTACCCCTGGCTTATTGCCATCATGATATATGGCACAGGAGGGGGGGGGGGAAGAAAATTATGGCCATGACCAGCTAGAGATTACAAAGATAGTTTGCAGCATCTTAAATATCAGTACGATAGATAAAAATCATAAAATTTACATCTTGAATCTTTCCTTGTTAAGATTGATCCCTAAGCAAGTACTCTTAACATCAATCTTACTGAAATATAAAATAGCTGATTCATAAACTTCCAATGGTCATAAAACTTTATAAGCTCCTCAATCAATTTGTTGCCTTTAAAGCTCATCCCTTGGAAATTGCAGAGTCATGCTATAATTACCTTCAGAAACATCACTAAGCTTACGCAAGAGAGAAGCCAACCCCCTCATTCTATTTTAAGAATCCAAAGCAAAACATAACAGTTGGTTTAGGGATAACGCAATTTCCTATGCATGGTTAAACATGTCAACACATACACGAACACATACTTGGGCAATGAGAGAAGGTATAGGGATGAAAAAGCAGAAAAAAAAATCACATTTAATAAACGAAAACAATGGCAAGAAATGACAATCTAAGTAGCACTTGAACACAGTTCCATCTGCATGCCAAAATTCATCATAATGATTATTGAAAATAAAATATTATTTCTCAGCTCTCCTTGGGATAAAAATCGTCCCAGCATAACTCCATGCACACTCAAGACATAACTAGAGCAGACCTAATGACATAACTGTACATATTACCAAAGATTATGAAACATAAATATGTACATATATATTACCGAGAAATTTCATAATCATATTCCAGCATTATCTGCTCCTTCGACAGTAGAGTGCAAGCACCCTTCATAAGGAGCTGTTCGGGCCCAAAGAGGACTCGGAAAGATGCAAGCACCCTTCATAGTTATTAACGCAATAGGCAACGCCAAGGCGACAAGTCATGGCCTAGGCTCGACGGCCTAGGTGACAAAAGGCAATTGCCTGTCCATGCAAGGCGACACCAACTAAAAGCATGTTAATACTCATAAACTACAATAAATAATAAACCATATCAAACAATAATAAACTATATCAAACACCAATACCAATCATCAAGCAACAAAAGCACAAGTCAAATAGTTAATAATGTCAATAAGGTTGTACAATTAGCATCGCTTATCGCCTCTCAAAAGGTGACAACGAGGCAATAAACCATGGCCTTTGGCCTAGGCGAGGCTTTAATAACAATTATTCCAATATCAGATAACTAAATTATCTCCAACTGATACCCAAAAAGGGTATCCAAATTCTAATTTCTTCTATCATAAATCAACAGTTCTGCCCATCTTTCACACTTCGATGACAGAATTCTTCAAAAAATTAGGCCAAAACCTAACCAACAAAATCCACACTATTCTTAATGCCAACGTTAAGTACCACTTGAAAGTAGGGGCGGCCACGGTTACGGAACCGCCGATTCTAATTCTTCCAAAATGAGGAACCAGAACCGGAACCGGAGGCTCACGGTTCCGGTTTCGGTTCCAAACCGAAGCTCGATTCCTCCACGGTTTCATTTCCGGTTAACCATTTCTTTTTTTATTTTTTTAAATAACTTATCAAATTTAGTTATAAAATAAAAGGAAAAAGGAAAAATAGAAAAGGAATTAGACATAATATTCATAATAATATCAAATTTTGGACTTAATATAAATAATAATATTAAGAGGAATTAGACTTAATATTCATAATAATATTAAATTTTAGACTTAATATAAATAATGATTTTTTTTTTAGTTACGCACACACACTTCACTGGGGATTGAACCCCTGACCTCCCACACATTGGAGGGAGTGATACCACTAGGCCAAATGGTGGTGGTAATATAAATAATGATATTAAGTTGCTTATGTATCCTCTTAAGATATAGAGGAATCAAAATTCACGTGGCTCGCTTTACAACATTTAGTTTAAGATGTGTCTCAGTGGGTTGGAATATAAAACATCATAATAAATATTTAACATTTCTTATATCATATTTTTACCCAAAAAAATAAAAATCTCTGTTTTTAACCTTAAACCGGCGGTTTTAACCGCCGATTCCACCACGGTTCCACCGACGGTTAAAACAGCCGGTTCCACGGTTTTTTAGACAAAGGAACCGGAACCGGCCTACACGGTTCCAATTCTGGTTTTTGCACCCGGTTCCGTTCGTTCAATTCCCGGAACCGTTGACCACATTTATAGTTCCGGTTTGGAACCCGGTTTCGATTCCATAATGGTTAATTTTTATAAAATATCTTTAATTAGGGACTTACTTAAAACTAAAGACTTTATATTCATTGGATTTTGTCACCAATCAAAACTTACTGTTAGAAAGAACCTGTAGGTCAACATGGATGAGGCATATAGTAACTGTAAAGTAAATAAATCCAGAATTACAAGCAAAAATGGTAAGGAGAACCACATCAGTCTTCATATACTTACCAGCAGATTCAACATCTATTACCATCTAAACCTGTTTACATCTAGCTACGAGCGACTAGATAGATTACTGATTTAAAGATGCAAAACATGTACCAAGCATTAGCTCTTGACGTAACATTTTCATGCAAGCACCAGAAGGTAATCCTATGCTCGATTTTATAGTTCAAAAACAATATTTTCTTCTAAATTTTAAAGAGAATGGAAATTATAAAAAGAAAAACCAAAAGAAAACTATGAAAAAATAACAAAAATAACCCAACATCAGCATCACAAGCACCAGGAACCTTCACTACAATATACAAGTAACCTGATTCACCAATGCCTCAAAAATACTCTTTGACCATCGTCAAGCTACAGTAAAAAGGAAGAACTTCTAAGTTTAACCATAAAGATAGCAAAACACATCTAGACTCAGAAAACACATCCACAGCCTAGAGAAAAATATGTGTCATCATGCCCAATGAGAGTTCCAAAAATTTTAAGTTGAAGAAAGAGCCATCAGGCGCTAGCATGTCACACTCCTGCAGTTCCTGATTTGTTGTCCATGGATTACAAGCATCTGGCCTAGATGGTTAACAATGACCAAAGATCCATCATTCTCCAGGTAAATTGCATGCAACGAATGCTACTTAAAAAGGGAACAACCTATTCACATGTACAGATTCACTTCATGGAAACTCCATGCCATTGACTTAAAGAAAATGCAAAAGGAAATAATAAATGGCAGTTCATACAAGAATAAAAATGTTCGCAGAAACACTCAGAATTATCACACAGAACAGAAATATTTCCAAATCTCAACTGATCCAACCAACACTCCAATCTCAAAGCAAGCATAGGCAGAACTCCTAAACTTAAAAGCATTACTCCAAATCCTTTTAATTAAAAACACATCTCCAAGACTTAACAAATCAAACTAAAACTTCAACATTCCAAGCGATATAAGCAAGTAAATCACTCCAGACTTCAAATAATATACATAAATAGGTGCACAATCAAGCTAAACCACAAAAATCACGCGGCAGAGTAAACAAAACTGATAAATTTACTTCAAAAAGAAAATGAATTGACAGAAAATTTGATGGACTTTCACATGCTCCGAAAATCAATATCATTTTCCTCTGTTCTAATCAAAACCATCATTCCCCATGCTAGCAAATTCACGATTCTAACAAAAAAAAAAAACTACAAAATAAATCAATTGCAACTTCGATCCACAGAACTTCACATCCACCAACAACAAAAATTGAAGCTGCATAACCCAATAAAATTCAGGGGGAAAAAGCAGACGAAATAATACACAAATAAGACCCTAAGGTGATGCTTGCATACATTCAAATAGAGAAGTCGTCGAATTAATTTCCTTTTCCCTTCCTCTCCACTGCTGCTGTGATTTTTCAAACCCTAGAATAAAAAATCGAATCAAATAAATGAAGTGTCAGATAAAAGACGCCACCGCCATTCATTTCCATTCATAAAGTGGCGTTTTACGAATTTGACCCGCAGACATGCTTGTGGCTGAAGAAAAAACGGAGTAGTTGACTAGTTTCCATCAAAGGAAAGGGTCTTTTTTGTCTATTCACTCATTAAAATTCTTTTTATTTTGTTTTTGGGAAACACTCATTAAGATTCTGTAAGAAACATTTGCTGGTAAATTTGGATAAAGTTTGTAATTAAGGTGCCACTTAGGATTAACCTCTGGATCAACTTTATGCTCAAATGATAGAATTTTGTATTTTAAGAACGATTGACTCGAATTCAATGAATCATACGAGTGTGTGTGTCCTTCCATATTATCCCCATTTGTACTTAAAAAAAAGGATTGACACCTAATATTTCTTCTTTTTTTTATCATTTGAAACACTACTGTACAATCATATTAGGCATAATATATTGCATAAATAATTATTCTTAACAATAAGAATAATGGTGATAATACTAAATTGGTATTTTAAAATAATATTACTTCTTCTACACTGTTACTTTACGTAATCAAATTAGTTGAACGTGAAATTTTTATGTGCATGTTAAATCATTGCTGCAAAAAGTAGTAATTGTTGGGAAATTTATTGTTTAGATTTTGATGAATGCCATGTAAAACTTAGAATAGGAAGTTGGCACCCCATTTTTTGTAAACGCATTGTAACAAATAGAAATTTGGTGGTGAGTTAAATCGGTATCGCCTAAACATGCAAGAAGACAATGGAGACTAGAAGGAAGACTCCAGTGCGGGGACGGTGAGTATTGCTAAGAAGAGAAGACGGAACTCGATTGAAGGTGCGGTGAGTAAAAGTATCGGTCAAGTCAACTCAAGATAGCAGTCTCAAGTTGAAGTGAGTGGAAGAGTCATTCAATGATTGAAAGTCGACTCTAAGTCATCCGGGGAAAGCAAGGAAACGGTCAAGTCGAGATAATCGAAAGAGATCCGTTGCCTGTAAATCAAGAGAATTACTTAAACAAGTAATACCTCCATGCTACCTTTCTCGAAGTGCTCACCCGAGAAGCGTCGTGCAAGGGAATGAACAAATGGGAAGCACTACACCGTGTCGAACTCGAAAAGTCAAGAACAATTCATACGAGAAAGTGGCAATTCCAAGAATCGCAACAAGACAAGCCAACGACCACAAGTGACTTTCAAAAATAAGCTATCTCTTCAACGGTGATTTTTTGAAAGATCACTATAAAAGCCGAGGAATGACTCGAGAGAAGGTTACAAGGTTACGAATCACGAACATTCAAGCAAATATTTGAATCAGTAACTCCTAAGATATTCTCAAATCATTCAAGATTAATCCTCAAGCCTACACTACGAAGAAAATCAATCCAATACTCACTTGTGAAGGAAAGATAACTTCAATCGGTTGAAGAGGAAATTGTTGAAGAATCAAGGGTCTACATTCCACGAAGGATTGTAGGAAGGTTAGTCGAACCGGTCTCGAGTTTTTGGAGGGCTTCGTGATCAAATCCAAAGAGCTTGAGCAAGTGAGATGTAGTAGCAAAGCAAAACCGCCTGTGAAGAAGAAGTTCGAGTCAGTCATACGAGAAGCACCGGTGAGTGATCAAGCGCATCTCGATCGAGTCCCAAATGATCAAGTCGGTTGTGTGATCAAGACTTGTATCCGGATCGCATTACCACTTTGTATCTTGATCAATACCTAGTGGATTCCTCCAGGAGTTGGAGAAGAGAGGAGTAGAAGAATTACCCCATCTTGAACCTCTATAAAAACTTATCGTGTCATTTACATTTCAAAGACTTTAATTCCGCATCGTATTTGTTTAATTCTCACGACATATTTGCTATCCAACTGATAATCTCTAAGTACTAAAACCAAGCATTAAATCATAACTAAACCAAACTTAAGGGTGTTAAGTCTTCCGCTAAAAACAAACCACAGTTGAGCTAATTCAGTCTTAATAGCTGAGTTATTCTATCAAAAACTCGGTCAGTCGGTGAGTGACTAAATCTCTTGATTAACTAAATTGGTTGTCCACCAAGAGACACAAATTGTGTAGTATCAACTCGAACTTTTAAAAGGACCAAAAGTGAAAATTTGGTAAGGTTTATTCAATCCCCCCCTTCTAAACCTTACACTCACACCCCTTGGGACCTACAAGTGGTATCGGAGCGGTTGGTTCATTGAGCCTTCCGCACTAGTTACTGAACTAGATCTCCAAACTTTTCAAAGTCCTGTTTTAGTACTTAAGTTTTCAAAACTCCTTTTATCATTAAAAGTTATTATCATGGAAGCAAATTTGACACGCATCCCTATGTTCACTATTGAAGAATTTGATGATTGGAAAATTCGTATGTGCTCATCTATCAAAGCATTACATGATGAGATGTGGATAGTGATAGAGGATGGGCCACCGCAAATCTTAAAAGTAAACACAATTTTGTAAGAAGAGCTACAAATGAAGGTGAAGAGGATGTTGCCCTAGACCGGTATGGTTGAAAAACCAAGAACCGAATGGACAAATGATGACAGAAAAAGATACAACCTGGACAATGTAGCCAAGGACATCCTTTACAAAACCTTGGATAAAGCCATGTTCAATAAAGTCAAATCATGCAAAACGGCTAAAGAAATGCGGGACAAGCTAACATTGATTTGTGAAGGCTCGAGAGTAAATCAAGGAAAATAAATTATCGGTATTTGTACAAAAATTTGAGAATTTCAAAATAATCTCGGGAAAACCTGGATCAACTGGATGCTCGGTTCACATAAATCACCAACGAGCTATCGCACTTGGAAAGGAATATACGAAGGAAATGTGTATGAAGATCCTAAAAAGTCTCTCGGTGAATGGGAAATGAAGGTCACGGCATCGAGACATTCCATGGACCTATCGAAGACCTCCAACCATGAACTATTCTCGGATCTCAAAGCCTACGAATTTGGTGAGAAGAAAAGATCGAGGAAAGAGAATTTGTACCCAAAACAACTCGCTTCTAATTGTTAAGGATGGAAAGAGAGCCGAGATCAAAGAAGTCATTGATCCGAAGAAATAGCCACGATGGTTAAAAGGTTCAACAAGTTCTTCAATAAGAACTACAAGAGAGGCGGCGAATCTTCGAGAAGACACTCGGCTCCTCCAAGTCAAGGGAAGATAGGCCAACCAAGAGAACAGATCATCAAAAAGTCTGAATATCAAAGGGTGACAATCCAAGAATGGAAAGAGCGATCAAAAGGTTGAATATCTATCTTTGAACCTGTAGGCAAACAGTCACTATACCATTGATTGTCCATATCCTGTAGTCAACAAATACAGGAATGAAGAAGAAAGAAAGGTCTTTGAGAAAGAAGACAAGAAAAGAAAAAGCGCAATGTTGAGTGCGCAGAGATCACGAGACAACCAAGTCAAGAGAGACGGTGAGAGAGCAAAGTGAAGATGACTACTCAAGTGACTCGAAGAAGAAGCCCCGATCTGTTTGATGGCCAAGGAACAAGATCAACCTAACCAAGAAGATCGTGTACACTCTAACTCATCAAACTCGATTCTAGTGATAGTGACTATGACACACACACTTCATCACCCACTCGATCTTTATGATTCATTAGGCAAAATGATGAAAGATTTTGAACACATTAAATCCTCACACACACTACTAAATGAGGAAAACAGCCTACTCAAGAGAACTCACGGTGACTAAGGAGCCGAGTACTCTAAGTCAAATAGGCGATGAGAATAAAAGTTTAAAAATTTGAAAATGCCAAGCTAATAAGCGAGAAATATTTGCCATAGAAAAGAGGAGAATGACCTCAAAAATGTGATTGCCTCATTCACTAAGGCATCTAAATCATTGGATGATCTTATTATGAGTCAAAGAGAATGTGGAGACAAGACAGGCTTAGGATTTAATTCCTCTGTGCTATGTCAAACTCCAAAAGTAATTTTGGAAAAAGGATCTTCAAGCAATGAAGTATCTCAAAAATCCAAAACTCCAAATGGTGCACACACATTCACTCCAAAGCACAATTACAAGCAAACTGGCCTTGGTTATAAAGGAAAAGGAAAACAGCCAGTTGGGTGCGTTGAGAGGACAGCTGAGAAGAAATTCAGCCAAGTTCCTCAGCAAACTCCAAACAGGAATTACTCTGTAAAGAAGAAACAGAGCTACCAAAAACTCCAAAAGTTCTATAAAAGAAACACATATGATGGGAATGGTAGAAAATATCCAAGCCAAGCTGATTGGAACGATGTCAACTATCAAAGCATAAACTTATGGAATATAAGCCCAAATGGCAAAGGCCTAGAACTCAAGAAAGGCCATTCCAAAAGTATAAGAGCTTTCATCAAAGACACATATGCCTAGGCACTACACTCAGAGACACCACAATTACCAAAAGAAGGCAATTGCTAAAACACATATACAGCATGAGACAAAAGAGACAGTTTTGTATGAACTAGAATCCCCAAGCAATTTGCCAAAATTAATTATGATTATGGCACTAATAGATGGCAACCCCCAGAGCCGATCATTTGGCTATAGCTGGTTGGATCATCTTACAATACTAACCCCTCAGGACCCAGACAAGTATGGGTACCAAAACTTAATTTCCTTGATTGCGAGGTTCAAGGAACAGTGAGTGCCAAGAACCTGGTACATGGATAGTGGTACATTCCGGACATATGACAGAAACAAGAAAAATCTGTCAAAATTCAAGGAAGTTAAAGGAGCAAAAGTCATATTTGGAGGAAATGAAGCTCGGGGGAGAAATAAGAGGCATTGGATCCATCAAGAAGAACGGATTAGAAATCACGGATGTTGCATATGTTGAAGGACTCAACTTCAACTTGCTAAGCATCACCAACTCGTGACAAGGGCTATAATGTTGGATTTAACATGGGTATATGCCAAATCAAGGATATTGAATCAAATGAAGTTGTGTTGCAAGGATGCGGACAAAGGAACATGTATGTAGTAGATTGGTCAACCGCTACACCCAAAGACTGCCTATTAGCAAAGAGCACAATCTGTTGAATCAAGTTGGTGTGGCACAAAAAGTGAGTCACCTAAATTTCAAAACACTTAACAAGCTTGCGAAGTAATCTTGTGATAGGTCTTCCGGACTCGATTATACAAGAAGGAGAGAGTATATGTGACGCATGCGGAAGGAAAATAGATCAAATCATCATTCAAAGAAAAGACATGCCCATCTTCAACAAGGATATTGCACCGCTACATATGGATCTATTTGGTCCGATTGAACCACTAGCATAAGTGGGAAGAAATATACCTTGGTGGTAGTAGATGACTACTCAAGATATACATGGACAACATTCATGTGTAAGAAGAAAGAAACTCTCGTAAAACTACCGCTTGGTGATGAAGAGGATTCAAAATGAGAAGAGCCAAACCATTATCAAAATAAGATCGATGTAGGAACCGAGTTTGTCAATGGTATAATAACTCAATATTGTATTGAAAATGGCATTGGTCATGAATTATCTGCGGCAAAGGACTCCACAGAGAATGTAGTTGCGAAAGAAGGAATATAACTCGAAAGAATCGGCAAAGGACCATGTTAGCGATAGCGGGGTTACAAAGAGATTTTGGTGAAGCAATCAACACGACTTGCTACACTCAAAATAGATGTATGATAAACAGACGGTGACAAAGACTACCTATGAGATTTGGACGGGGAGAAAACCAAATGTTGCATATTTTAGAATATTTGGATGTAAATGCTTCGTCCACAACAATGGCAAAGACAATCTAAAGGCTTTCGATGCTAAAGTTGATGAAGGTATCTTCTTGGGATACTCAATTGAAAGCAAAGCCTACTGAGTACTCAACAAAAAGGACTATGGTTGCGGAGGAATCCATTCATGTGATATTCGATGAGCCAAATGTAAATGGAGAAGACATTGAAGAGTCGGTGATAAGTTGAATCATCCAACCATGAGAAAAATCCCTATCTTCAAGTCAAATTTGGAATTATAAACTCATATGAAGATGAGATAGCCGAGTCCCATAGAATCTTTGGAAAATTTGCGGTAAGTGATTGCGAGAGAGGCGATCAAAGCAACACATTTGCTAGACGATCGAATCGGCTAACTTACTTCAACTCGATGTAAGATGGTGAAAGACCATCCACGAGAACTTGTCATTGGAGATATAAGAGAAGGCGTCAAAACAAGATCGAACTCAACAAGAAGTTATGTTCACATGCTTTATCTCACAAATAGAGCCTAAAGACGTGTTACAAGCATTGGATGACACACATTGGATTCAAGCTATGCAAGAAGAGTGAATCGAGTTTGAAAGAAATGAAGTATGGGAATTAGTTCAAAGACCCACCCATAAAAATGTCATTGGTACTAAATGGGTGTTGAAACAAGATGAACGAGGAGGGTTACGTGGTAAGAAACAAAGCAAGACTAGTAGCCAAAGGATATTGCCAAGAAGAAGGAATAGATTTTGATGAAACATTTGCTCTGTAGCAAGATTGGAAGCTATAAGGATGTTTCTTGCCTATGCGACTCACAAGAATTTTATTGTATATCGATGGACGTAAAAGTGCATTCCTAAATGGTTTATTGGAAGAAGAAGTGTATGTTGAACAACCTCCAGGATTTGAGCGGAAGACTCTTGGAGATAAGGTATACAAACTCAAGAAAGCTCGTATGGATTGAAACAGGCACCCGAGCATGGTATGATACTTTGTCACAATTCCTAGCGAGAATGGATTCACAAAAGGAAAAGTAGATAGAACACTTTGAGAATTCAAGACAAAGAAGAGCATCTTGCTTGTTCAAATATATGTGGATGACATCATTTTTGGATCCACAAACAAAGAGCTATGTGAAAAATTTTCAAATCTCATGCAAAGCAAATTTGAAATGAGCATGATGGGAGAATCGACATTCTTCCTTGGACTTCAAGTAAAGCAAGTGAAGGATGGAACCTTCATAAGTCAAACAAAATACACCAGAGATTTAATGAAGAAATTTGGTATGGAGGAGAAGTCTTACGTGAAAATACCAATGAATACATCGGTCAAAATGGACATGGATGCAGATGGCAAGCTCGTAGATCAAACAAGATCTGAGCACTTATTGGATCATTGCTTTATCTCACAAGCGGGCGGCATCACATCATCTTTGTAGGTGTATGTGCGAGATTTCAATCTGCTCCAAAAGAGAGCCATATGATTGCAAACTAAGAGGATTTTGATATATTTGAAAGGAAGCAAGAAGTTGGCTTATGGTATCCAAAGGAAGGTGGATTCAAGCTAATTGGCTATTCGGACTCGACTATCTTTGGATGCGAGTTGTGAGGAAGAGCACCTCGGCACATGTCAAATGCTTGGAAACAGGCTAATTTTCTGGTTTAGCAAAAAGCAAAATTCAATAGCCACCTCTACAAAGTGAAGCGAGAATACATAGCTAGCGGGCAAATTTCTTTGGCCCAAATCCTATGGATGAGGCAAAAAGAAGAGACTATGAAGTTGAAGAAAAGGAAATTCCAATCATGTGTGATAACACAAGTGCAATTGCAATCACTCGAGAATCTGTGTTGCACTCAAGAACAAAGCATATCGATGTCGATATCACTTCATAAGAGATCATGTTGAAAAGAAGGACATCATCTTGGAATATATTTCAACCGATAAACGATTGGTGACATATTCATAAAACCATTATGTGAATCAAGATTTGAATAACTCGAAGCATGAGTTAGGGTTAATTGAACCGAGTGACACTCGGAAGACTCAAAGAAAAGAAATGAAACACAAAAAAGAGAAAGGATGAATTCTCAAAATCGCCTAAATGAATCACCATGTCCGAAAGACAACTATATCGAATTAGTGGTGTGAGTCATGAGAGAAGCGTGACGGAAGAGTTAAATCGCCTAAGAGATGTTTGAGTCATTTATGAGCAAAATGACAAAAACGCAAATCGTTTTTACTAAGCGGGAATGTTTTTAAGAATGACGTCGACAAAGATAATGATGATGTGTCTGGACAAAAAAAGCCGCATACCAAGCTTATGATTGGATATAAATGCCGCATTAAATTCGAGACATTAAATGCTAATCGGCGTGCAAAATCTAAGCCGTTGATTTCGATCACATTTCAAAAAAAACTATCCGCACGTCCTTTTAGAAACCATACTTAAACGTTTTCGTCTGTTTTCTCTCACATATTACCAAAATGTTTCATTTCTATCTCGAGAAGCAAAGGCAAAACACTCTCAAAACCCTATCAATATTCAAATCAACCTCTAAGTTTCCTTTCGTGAAATCTTGAAAAATGGCACCAACTTATGATTTCGTCAAGCTAGGGAAGCAAATCCACACTGGTACACAGTGGATTTCGAGGAATGGTCAAACAGGGTCCGATGACGCCCTTATAAAGAAAATCATCGAAAAGCTCAAATCGTCCGGCCGAAACCATTTCGACGATGGAGTTCTCGATGACCTATGTGAAAGAGGTCGCACGTTCTATGTGAACGCTGAGATTCACGATGAGGGGATTAAATCCCTGCATTCACGGGAAGGAGTTCATCATCTCTCGCCAAGGATTTGGTGAACACCGCTCACTACCGACGGAAGGAGCATCGAGAAATCAACGAAGCCGATGTAGACTTTCTTTGCTGCTGGAGGAAGTAGCCAAACCGACTATCTTTGATAAAATAGTCTACACAAACAAAACAAGAGGTCTTTGAAGGAGGACTAGTTTGTTGGACATAGTTGCCAAATGCATAGACATCAAATTTGGCGGCTTTGACCAACTATCAAAAGCAAAGTTGATCGTAATGGTGCGATCATTGAAGAAAGGAAAATAAACTGGGCTGAGTTTGTCTCAAAGCAGACTCGCGAGAATGTAGGGAACAAATCCTTCAAGGAAGATGGTGCATTTGGAGGATCCGGGATATGGCCTAGTAATTGGCGGTGATGGGAGGTGAAAGGAGTCCCTTCGACATGGAAAGACGTTCCATGTAAACAAGAGGATGTTCGAGATCAAACCTCTCGGCGCACGAAGAGAGCCCACGCCAAGAGAGCGATACAAGTGAGGAGGAATCGGTGACCAAGAAGATCTGTTGTTTCCTCTCCACCAAAGAAGAAAGTTGCCCCTGTTTTGCTAAGAGAATCACGCCCTGCAGCCTAAAAAAAACAAACCTCGCTCCCGCCCGCGGCCGAAGTCGCCGCTCCGCAGCCGTGTCTCCCCCGCCAAAGAAGCGGCCGAGAAGGAATCTCAAATACCTTCTCCGATCGTCAAAAAGAGGAGAAGCGATAAGCCAAGACGGCTGCTCCTCGAAGAAAAAACACCAAGACCGACCCGCCGCCCAGGACTCGGAAGACACTCTCTCCGAACAGAAATCCCTCGTACGAACCAAGAGACGAAGAAGAATCATCAAGCAATCCGAACTTGAAAAACAGTGAGTCGGCCACTCACCGCAACAGATATCGGAGGCTCGCTGAGAAGTAGAGTCTCCAGATATTATTGATGAAAAACCAAGTCTGCTGAAAGCGTCGACAGCAGAGGCAAATCAAGACTTGATTGTAGTTCGAAGCAGTTGAGACACGAAGAAGGTCGAAAGAGATGATGATGTGATGATCCTATCCCCACCTTATCCGGACATCCAAAATCGTCTGCGAGAGTGGAGGAAGTGGAAATTGAGTCGATCCAGGGAACAGTTCCAACGGCCCGAGTTTATCGAAGAAGAAGAGGAAGCGTTAAACTTTCTTGGATCGACCACTGTGATCAAGATCTGGATGAAGAAAAGCGCACGAGATATCTTGCGAGATCTTCAAGGACAAGGAGAAGGAGAGCTGGCAGAGGAAAGGCGAGGCACGAGAGAAGGCGGCATCTACGCGCCTCTCACCGGCACCCAGAACATACACATCCTCACCTCGACATTCTATCGAGAAATTGATGAGGATGCGGACCCGCCGCCACGAGAAGAGTTGCAAATGTGAAGCAATGCACGAATCGAGAATTCTTCATGAGAAAAGAATGATGGAGGGACCAGGAGAGTCCTCCAAAGCACACCGAATTGGACCCAATGGGAGTGGTGCGACATATTCCACGATTGTTCTTTGCCACCACTTCCCACTCACTCGGAAGAAGGAATTAAGGGAAATGGCGATGAAACCGGGTTAGTGGGGACCCCGGTCGAGCCAACCCCTAATGAAGGTGTCTTACCACGCCCCAACGATCGAATACTCGGTAGAAAGCATAGGGAGTTTGGAGACGAGTGACCCCATTCCAAGTCACTCGGTGATGCGCCGGTGAGAGGAAACTCCTCCACTGCAGCAAAAGTCGGAGGATCTTGCAAATGACTCCACAACGAATCTAGGAGGCGAAGTGGAGAAAGTAAAAACACAAAATACACAACAAGTTGCCATCAACGAAGCTCGAGACGATTGAGACCCATCACGGTGGTGCCAACTCGCTACGAAGGCTAATGACGCTGGCGATGCGGTCGAGGCACGAGAGCGAATACAGCCCGGGAGTTAACACTGCAGGCGATGAAAGTGCAATCCATGAGGTTGAGACTCCAATGGATGCCACCACAGAAGACCCTAAGACGGTGACGACACGTCGAAAGGGAGGTCAAGCCTCCGGCTGCGATTGAGGCTGCAGGAGGTAATGAAGGCCAACGGGAGGTTGAGACTTCCAGGGTAAAGAAGTGAAGTAGAGAACATCCCTCCCGCTATCATTGATCCATCCGAAAAAGAGATTAGCACACTTCACGACTCCCAGGATAATCGATGTAACTTTTTCAGGATCGGAAGAAGACGATGAAGCCTCGAGTCATCCCCGTGGATCGATCCAAAAGACTCAAACTAAGGATGTTCCAACCACGAGCAAGTCGACCTCAAGACTACTCGTCAAACTTTCAATTTTGATGATGAGCCACCCATGGAAATCTCATCATCGTCCGATGACGCTCGATAAGGCCGAGGACGATCAACTCAATTGGAAAAACCAACGAGACCGACGAAGTTTGTTGAGGCAGTGAGGCTCGCAAGCTCGGGTCCACTTCACAAAAGACCCAGTACACCGCAATGAGAGTCCACCGCGCAGCTCCCTGCCGCAGCAGTTCGACTCCACAAGGAACTTCACGCGCCCCTCTCATCATTGAACAAATCCGAGTTGGGCGTGATGATTCTTTTGTAGAATCATTTCCTTTCTCTCTGGAGGTACCCGACCTCCCCGACGAGTCGAAAAACGATCTCGCCACGATTCCACATACGAGATCCTGTCATTCCATCGATACCATCATTCGGTTTGCTTATGATTTTGATTTGCTTGGCCATCAAGCGCAACAGAGGAAACAATCGAAGTTCGGGAGGTGTTCAAAGCATTGTTTGCGAGAAATTAAAGCGGATGGAGAGGCACCAGGCCTCGATGGACATGAGACTGACAACAGAGATGCTAACTCGATCGCGACTTGAGAGGCATAATAGTCGAGAATCGGGGAATGGTGGCAAACAAAGAAGAAACAATGCGTGTGGAACAAGCTAGATACTTCAGGACATTGTTCAACAAGTGTTGGTATGGAGAGGCGAGAATGCCGATGCAAAGACGAAATTGAGAGAACACATTGAGCACATGCATGAAGCTCACACTTTCGCCGAGATAAAGTGCTGCGTGAGCAAAATAAGAGTGATCTCGCGTATGGAAGAAAACATGGATAGAAAATTCGGCCTTCTCATGGTGAGATGAAGCTAATTTTGAGAGTCCAACGCTACTCGCTCCGAATTTCGCGCCGCATACTCCACACGAGACTCGAGGCGAACTCGGCTATCGCAGGCTCGACTTCCGCTTGCAAGTATGTTTCTAGGGGTTCTCTCTCCTTTCATGATGCCAAAAAGGGGAAGAGGAATACCTAAAACACCAAGAGTTCGATGTTGAAAAGGAAGGAGCATTTTGCAAAGGAAAGACAAGCGAGGAAGTGTCAAAACAAAAAAAAAGGAAAGTCAGTTGAGGGGAAGGATCGAAAGATATGACATTGATGATTGCACAAACCCCCAACAAGGTCTTGTCACTGGTGTGATATTATCGAACAAACTCCCAGTGACTCGCCACTCCAACACTCTGTTTGCATCTATGGCCGAGAAGAGAAAAACTTGATTGAAGCGAGGATGGATGGAGGAAGTGGAAGGAAGGTTGAATGCCCGAGTTATGGACATCTTGAAACAACATGGAGGCATTCCAAAGAGAAGAGACACTTATGCCATCTCGGATGTCGGGACCGAGGCACGATCAGTTGATGAATTTAAAACGCTTGCATCCGAAGGATACTTCGCAAGCATGTCTACATGGCTCAAGCACAGGACTTTATCCGGGAAAAGGGTCTCACGTTATGAAGAAGAAAGGCGCGAGCTGAGCAGACTACGGCGGTCGCTCTGCTGGCCGCTCACTCATTGGAAAGAAGAAGACCCTAGTACAATACACGCCCGAGGAGGAAGAGGAAGAAGCGTGTGGTGGAGGAAGAGGTTTGAGACCCAGGCCTCCGCCCAAAAACATTGAGTACATAGATCCAGGCAAGAAAGGAGGGATCTCTTTGGGGTCTTGACCAAGTAGCCAATCTGCAAGTGGCTAAAAACAATCCGAGTATGTGAAAAGAATCGAAGAAGAAAATAAAAGACAAACTCGGCTATGGGAGGAGAGACAAGAGAGATTAAGAAGAGATGAAGTCGCCAGGAAAGCATATGAAAAGAAGAAGAAGGCGGCCAAGATGAGAAAAAGAGAAGAAGACCGAGGAAGATGACAGAATCAAGAAGATGAAAGAAGGAGGCGCTGACAAAGGAGATGAAGTGTTCTTTCCACCCCTTCATGTATTTTACTATGTAAATACATACTATGTAAGTCTTCGTAATAAAATCAAATTCTCTATTTTTTGCGTAGACATAAATGTTTGCTTTGATACACCTTGTAATTGATTGTGTAAAAGAACAAGAATGTTATGATCAATAAAAGGATTGATTCTACGCATACATTCTCTGTGAATGCACTATCTCGTATGTATCTTTGCTAGTTACATTTTGAATGTTTTAAGTTTTGGCATCATCAAAAAGGGGGAAATTGTTGGGAAATTTATTGTTTAGATTTTGATGAATGCCATGTAAAACTTAGAATAGGAAGTTGGCACCCCATTTTTGTTGTAAAGCGCATTGTAACAAATAGGGGTCAAGCCTGAGTTAAGTCACCTATGCCTAAACATGCAAGAAGACAACTGGAGACTAGAAGGAAGACTCATTGCAGATACGGTGAGTATGGCAAAAAGAGAAGACGGAACTCGATGAAGGTTCAGGTGAGATGCGGTGAGTAAAGTATCAGTCAAGTCAACTCAAGATAGCCAAGTCTCAAGTTGAAGTGACAGAAGAGTCATTCAATGATTGAAAGTCGACTCTAAGTCATCCTGGGAAAGCAAGGAAACGCGATCAAGTTGAGATAATCGAAAGAGATCCGTTGTACGTAAATCAAGAGAATTACTTAAACAAGTAATACCTCCATGCTACCTTTCTCGAAGTGCCCGATCCTAGAAGCGTGCAAAGGAATGAACAATGGGAAGCACTACACCATGTCGAACTCGAAAAGTCAAGAACAATTCATACGAGGAAGTGGCAATTCAAGAAGCGCAACAAGACAAGCCAACGACCACAAGTGACTTTCAAAAATAAGCTATCTCTTCAACGGCAGTGATTTTTTGAAAGATCACTATAAAAGGTTGAGGAATGACTCTTAGAAGGTTACAAGGTTACGAATCACGAACATTCAAGCAAATATTTGAATCGTAACCTAAGATATTCTCAAATCATTCAAGATTAATCCTCAAGCCTACACTACGAAGAAAATCAATCCAACACTCACTGTGAAGGAAAGATAACTTCAATCGGTTGAAGAGGAAATTGATGAAGAATCAAGGGTCTACATTCCACGAAGGATTGTAGGAAGGTTAGGTCGAACGGTCTCGAGTTTTGGAGGGCTTCGTGATCAAATCCAAAGAGCTTGAGCAAGTGAGTTGTAGTAGCAAAGCGGTTGCCCTGTGAAGAAGGTGAGTCATACGAGAAGCGGTGAGTGATCAAGGCATCTCGGTCGAGTCCCAAAGGATCAAGTCAATTTGTGTGATCAAGACTTGTATCCGGGTATTTACCACTTTGTATCCGATCAATACTCGGTGGATTCCTCCAGGAGTTGGAGAAGAGAGGAGTAGAAGAATTACCCCATCTTGAACCTCTATAAAAACTTATCGTGTCATTTACATTTCAAAGACTTTAATTCTGCATCGTATTTGTTTAATTCTGGCGACATATTTGCTATCCAACCGATAATCTCTAAGTACTAAAACCAAGCATTAAATCATAACTAAACCAAACTTAAGGGTGTTAAGTCTTCCACTAAAAACAAACCACAGTTGAGCTAATTCGGTCTTAATAGGTGAGTTATTCTATCAATGACTCGATCGAGTCTGTTGAGTGACTAACTCTTGATTAACTAAATTGGTACATCCACCAAGGACACATCTGTGTAGTATCAACTCGAACTTTTAAAAGGACCAAAAGTGAAAATTTGGTAAGGTTTATTCAACCCCCCCCATCTAAACCTTACACTCACACCCCTTGGGACCTACAGTAATTAATAGTTAGTGTTGTTATAATATCATTGTTTGTGAAAAAAATTAATTTAGGAATATTATGTTGGATGTTTTATAAACAAAATAGGATTGATAAATTTGGGATAGAGAAACTATATTGTGATAAAATTATACTTTTTAATTTATTTATAATTTATGATAGCTTATTTTAGTTTTATATGATTATTATTATAAATAATAATTAAATAATTAATTTAGATAATCAGAAAAATATATTCAAGTTAGTCATGTATGATTGTCATTTTCTACTGATAAAATAAAAAGTGACAACAAAATGTACGACAATGCAAGAACTAGCTAAGAGACCTGTTTGTGGGAAATTTGCCTAACTATGGCAAAATTGAAACAAAATTGGTGAATTGAGGTGTTTTTGGACGGATTTGTGATTTTACTTGTTGGCGCACACGTGATGTGCGCCTAAGCTATTATTGGCGCGCGCACAACACATGATGTGCGCCAGTTTTTTTTTTTTTGATTTCCGGCTGGCTGGCGCAGTTGTCAGATGAGCCAACATATTAATTAAAAACAAAATTAAAAAAGGCCTCGGGCTTATAGGTGCGCCAGCCCCGAATCTGAGGCACTTTTTGCAGTTAACGATGCTCCTGGCGCACCTGCGCCAGACCTAAATTAAAAAAAATCGTAAAAACCTACTCCATCATCTATAAAACCCCCATCTCAATCAAACACACAACACATTACACTCATACGGCTGCTACTCTCTCTCTCACTCTCATCCCCCCAAGCAAACCCAACCCAGCAAGAATCCCCCTCCCCAAGCATACACACAATACACATGGAAACACACACAAACGACAATTTACAATATTGGCGGTGGACAACGACAACGGTTTTCGACGGGAGTTTTGCGGCAGCTTCGGTGGCAGTATTTTTCAAGTATGTCTTAAATTAATTTTTATTTCATAATATGTTTGGTATGAAGTCATTTTTCGGGTAATTTGTTTAATTATTGTAAAAATAATTAAGTATGCTTTATTATTAAGTATGTGTTAATTTTTCGTAGGCATTATAAAGTATTTTTTTATGTAAATTACTTCCTATCGCTAAAATAAATTCTAATATATAGGCAATGTCAAACATGATCACCATAATCGTATATTTTGGAGAGCAAATTGTGCAAACTAGGAGCTTTGTGAGATATGAACGCAACACAATTGGTGCTAGGATGATTTCTCGCACAATGAATTTTGTGAAATTGACTGAAATATTAATTTCGATGACGGGGGTTGATGTAAGTCATCGGAAGTTGAAGGTTTCGGCTAAATATTGTTATAACAATATGTGTGGAATTGTATCTATTACAAATGATGAAGATGTATGATCTTTTATAGATCCATCGGTTGGGATTGAGTTTTTTGATTTGTTTGTCGAGTTAGAGCCCGTAATTCAAAATGTCCACATGAATACTTCAGTAGAACATGACTATTATCAGTATGCTGAGTTCCTTAGAGGAGGTAGGGTTCCTGTCCTATCTGCAGTTACACAAGATGGACCTAGTAATGAAAATACTGATGTTGGTGGACCTAGTAATGAAAATGCTGATGTTGGTGGACCTAGTAATGAAAATGCTAATGTAGGAGATATTTGTGGAGGAGATGAACGTTCAAATTCTGAACCTGATGAAAGTGTATCTGATGAGGATACTGACAGTGATGGAGCGGATGTCGCTGTGAGGGGTGTGTATAACAATCAAAATGAGGCTCAACAACCCACTCGTTTGATGACAAATAATCGTAACAATCCCGGGGGTAATTATGGGCTTAGTTCTGGAATTCCATTCTTCGAATCAAACTACCCAGATATATGTAGTGACTCTGTCGGTATTCCTTCATATGTACAATATTATGACTTTGAGACTGGTGTGCTATGTAAAGGAATGATTTTTACAGATAAAAAACATGTGCAAAGTGCAGTTAAAGATTACCATATGCGTTGGGTGAAACGAGAATTCAAGGTTGTTGAAAGTACACCAACTTTGTGGAAAGTTGTATGCAAACATAACCCTGGAACTTCTGTAATGTCCAGCTTGTCTTCCCAGCAGTGCAACTGGTGGTTGAGAGCGAGTTTCAACAAAAAACTTTCAATGTGGAAGATCACAAAATATGGGCCTCCTCACTGTTGTTTAATGAATGTTGTTTTTGTGGATCATGCCAATTTAGATAGCAATTTTATTGTTGATTGTCTAATGGGGATGGTACAGTGTGATCCATCTTATGGTATTAAGTATGTCCAACAAAATATTAAAGACAAGTATGGTTATAATATTTGCCAAAGTATGATAAAGCATGGCAGTCGATGAAACGTGCCCGTAAAAATGTGTATGGTACTTGGGAGAGCTCCTGTTGTTATTTGCCAAAGTATATGGGGGCACTGCAGAAATATAACCATGGTACAATGGTTGAGTGGCAACACGTTGAACTTAGTGAGAGTGAAGTGAAGACATTATTGTATGTATTTTGGGCTTTCAAACTATGTGTCGATGGCTTTGTACACTGTCGTCCAGTGATTAGTGTAGACAGAACACACCTCTACACTTAATACAATCACAAGTTACTTATTGATGTGACATTGGACGCAAACCAACGAGTGTTGCCATTAGCTTACGTGATTGTGGATGAAGAGACTTTCGCATCTTGGAATTGGTTCTTGCAATTAGTATCCAGACATATTATTCGAGGACGAGAAGGTGTGTGCCTTATTTCAGATTGTCATCCTGGAATATAAAGATCAGTTGAACGCATGCCAGAATTTCAACCCCCTTATCATCGTTATTGCCTGAGGCATGTTGTCTCTAATTTCCATAGTCATTTCAAGAATGTGAGGCTGAAGGATTTGTGTTGGCAAGCCAGGGCAGAACTAAGAGTTAGAGCGTTTGAAAAGACAACGGAGGAGATTAAAAAATTTAATGAACGTGCTCACGCTTACTTGGACGCTATAGACAGGAGCAAGTGGACTTTATCGTATGATGAGGGGACACGTTGTGGAATGATGACTACAACATTTCTGAGTGTATGAACTCGGTTCTAAAGGGTGCAAGAAGATTGCCAGTTTGTGCCCTTGTGTGTTTCACTTTCATGCGTACTATCACGAGTTTCTACGATAGAATGAAAAATGCAACTACAGCTTTGGAGAAGAACCAGTTGTGTCCAGATGACATCTTGCAGAAATACCAAAAACATCAAAGGATTTCATTAAATCATATTCTGCAGCTGTATGATTATTAAACTCAAAATGCAAATGTCACCACTGTCACACCAGGATCTAGTCGTGTGCGAACATTCAAAGTCAACCTCTCTGCACAGCAATGCTCATGTGGTGAATGGAGAAATGACGGGATCTCATGTTCCCATGCAATGCAGACATGTAAATATGTTAAGATTGATCCGACCACTTTCATGAGATCATATTACAACACATATACATATGCGTTGGGACATACTCTGGCCAATTTAATCCACTCCCTAATGATGATGAATGGATGAGGCATCTTTTCAATTGCAACATAATCCATCCAGACGATTTCGTAGGAATCCTGGTCGAGACAGAACTACAAGAATTCACAATGCAATGGATTGGGCAAAGGAACGTGAGCGACAACAATACCAAGCTAGTGATCAAAGAGATATAAACACACGTGTGCATCTTCTTCACGACACAATTGATGTATCATTCTTAATGTAAGGGCCAAAAATTCACCATATTATCACAATGTCTTTTCATTTTTACAATAAATAGACAATTCTCCCCCTATTTGTAAACATAATTTAATTGAACTTTATGTTTTTTTCCAATTTACACCCCAACCCTTCCGATTTCTTGCAAATTAACTTCTACTTCTTGCAATTTAGCCCGAACTTCTATTTTTCAATTAATTTTCACCTACTGGAAATCCTTGACTATCATATAAGTGTGATTACTTCAATTTATGTTGTAATATTTTAAATCCTAATACTAAATCATATTAATTACTATTGTAGGTGACGAGCAATAATAATTGAGGCTTTCTCTGTTCAAACGTTGTTTGCATCCATTATTTGTTGATTGAGGTACGAATATTTCTTGCCACTTTAAAAGTATTATATTTAATTGTCATGTTAAATGCTTATATGTGAATTTTCTTGTTTGTGAGTGATATGTATTTACATATGATCTATATGATGGGAAAGTGTTATGGCCAAGGGCGGAGCCATGAATAAAAACGGGATGGGCTGATACACAAAAATAGAGTAGGCCGAAACACGAAAATCATATAAACTATAATTAATTTTTTTTAAGAAAAAAATTTCTAGTGTAATGTTTTTTAAAAAACTTCGCCCCCTCCCTCCGCCATTGGTTATGGCAATATACCATGGCAACAATCAAACAAGAAAGTGATATGGTCACGTGCCATGGGAAATATTATATATCAATTTATGTATGTGTGCTATTTATATTCGGCTTAAATAATTTTATATTTCTACCGAGTATGTGTTATTCATACCCTAAGTTCAGTTCTTTCAGATTAAACTGGTAGATGCATTGCCGATGAAGGCAATAATCGATGGTCTTATTTTTAAACGTTTAAATTTTAGAAAAATATGATCTTATGATATCTTGTACAATCATCAATAAAAGTGATAAATACTTTTTCTAAATTCGAGTTTGCGCAAGTTTTAAATCACACACATTTGTGTGGGTTAACTCAAATAGTTTAGTACTTTTTATCACCGAACAAAATAGTGCTTCGGCCATTATTTGCTTCACCACAAATTTCACGCTTTATTTGACACATGTTTTTATCTTAATTTTGATGATTTTATTTTTTACACCAAAACAATGTTCTTAATTGTTGGATGAATTTGATTTCCGTCTTTGTTAGAACTCCTCTTCCGAATTCGCACTAACAAATATGACATGCTAAGTATTGATCAGACTCCTGAATGATTTAAAATAGTACTCAGTGTTGTACTCACCAACTGCGGCCGATAATTGATAATTATCATCTACTAACTTGCCCATATCGGCTTCCACCCTTTCTAGCCTATCACACATGCTCCATGGTTGGTTACCCCTTTGTCTAGAGGATACCGACGCATCCCTCATAAGCTCATATTGCTCTTCCTGAGCAGCAGTCCCCTGTTCACCTCTCATTAACCAATTACCCCTATTTCCTATAGAAGTAGCTTCTGGCTTGGGAGCCAAACTCTTGTTCTATCCACCTGATTTAACCAGTAATTACGCCCATCAAATTGAATCATTTTCATAGAAGATAAAACAGTTATATCAATTAGTTTTGGCCCACTGGCCTCCCCACACCCCTCAAATCTAGCATTAAAGTGCTCGGCAATAGGAGTAATCAGCCCACCAGTACAAATTCCTCCCCTATCAGATTTTCTCACACTATCAAATTGCCTGGCTATTATAGCCTTGACATTAGGCACAACCTCCGTCCCCGACGCCATACACCAAATAATGAATAACTCATCTACTCGCAAGGCCCCTTTGCTTTCCTCCCTCGCAAAATATCATTTATGCTAAAGTTCTTTGTTCATAGCGAAATACGGGGTTTTAAATGCTAGGTGCTTTCAAAGTACCCGACGTATAGATTCGTTTACCCATTATCTCCCTCCAAAATCTATTCTTATCAAAATCCTCATGCCCCTCCACCCCATAAGCTGGAGTTCTATATATTACATTTAAATCATCAATTGACAACTCCCTCGGCTCATTCCCTAACAGGAACCGAATCCCCATCAAATTCCATTTTCGAACTACTAATTTAAAACTACATAAGAACTCAATCGTATAAATTGAATATGTAGCCCGATGCCCGCTTAACAATTTATGCCAATCCACCCGACCACACATAGCCCAGATTTTTTCCAATAAACCCAAATTAGCAATAGTAGGTTCATCGGGATACCTTATATTTATCCATGGCCGGTAATAGAGTACCGCCTATTAAGCCTGGTGTGTTGTATCTGGGAAGATGATATGTGAAGCTTTCGATTCGTCGGCCGCGTATTCTGATTGTGGCTCGGGTTCGGGCTCTAGTGTTGGCTCCCTTCTTCTTCTTGTGTTCCTTCTTGTTTTTCGTTCTCCCCTAGAAGCCATGTAAACCAAGTTTATGATGTGTAAAAATCTGAAATTTGAAAATTTAAAAATCCCCAAACCTGGTGAAGATTTTGAAAAAGATGAAAACTTGAAGGAGTTAGGTGATGGGTTTCTTAAGAAGGTGAAGAATTTGTGTTTTTGGGGTGAGATTTATAGTAAATTTGGAAGAGATTTAGAAAAGAGTTTGAGTGTTTTGGGAGAGAATTTTCGAGTTGTAGGGTTTGGGTAGGAGAAAATGAGATAAAAATTGAGTTTTGGGAGTGAAAAAGGGAAAAAATTCCCGTCTGTCCCTATTCGCACAGCCCGTGCGAGCTTACACGGCCCACCCTTGTAACCTTGGGCGCTAGTTGCGTCTTGTTGAAGTCCACATGGCCGTGTGGTGAAGTCTTGGTCTGCTGCGTCGCACGGTTCGTGTGATGTGATTTTTTGAATTTGTTTTAATAACCGGGAGTTTTCCATGACGCCTCTTACACAACAACTCACAAAACCAAACACAACTAAAAATTAAGTTAATACTAAAAAAAATAAAATTAAAAATTAATTAAATTGAAGGCGATCAAAAATAGAAATAAATTGGAAATAAATTGGATTGCCTCACATAAAGCGCTAAGTTTTATGTCTTCAACCTGTAACACCCTAGAATTTCTTTAATAAAATGAACAAGCATACTCCTAATTTTAACGATGAAAAAGGACATGGATAATTTAAAAATAAAATTTAACTGAGTCAATTGTAGCGGAAGCAAAATATTTCATAAATAAAATTCTAACTATCGTCTGATTCTATCAATTTCAAATAAACTGGAAATAAACTAACAATTTAAAAAGAAGTAAATAGTTCAACATTTTTTTTAAAATAAACTAAACATTTGTAAATAAATCTTTAGGCCTTGTCATATCCACCGCTTCTTAGCCAAAGGCCATCTCCTTCACTTGCACCGAAAAGTTTGTTATAAGTGGGGTGAGCGACACATTCGATGGAGTATAAATTGTCAAGCTAAATACACAGATATCTCACATAATCATGCAAATACAATCCAATAGGGACATAGCATAGATCATTTGAAAAACCGTAGACATAGACAATAGGTGCACTGCAGGGTTCCACCTAAGGGATACATCGACCAGGACCTCTTGAGTCCCGGCTAAATAGGCCTAAGCAATCTTCTTCTACACATTCATGCAAAATAATCTAAGCATTTAACAAGGACAATAAAGTTTAGAAAACAAACCCACTTGAACGTAGCTTTGAAAATTTAGCAGGCGCAGAAGTGTCGGATCAAGACGCTAATCCTCGCTCCATAAATCGCCAAATCAATAGAAAATAATACTAGTTAAAATCCTCGAATATTCTAAACTTAATCTAAAAATAATAATCTAAAAATCCTAATTTAGGGGCTTTGTGAAATATAAAAAGATTAGAGTGTAAACTGGAAATTGTTGGAAAAGAAAAGAAATGGAGATTGGTCAAAATTGGAGTGAGGATGGCTATTTTGAACAATAGAAATCTGGTTGGGGTGAAATTGCAAATTCTGAAACTAATTCTCTCCAAATATGGCAGCAACATTATCCCCCTCCTTTCATCCCTTTATCTGTAAGTCTCCTATTTTCTTTTTCTTTTTCTTTTTCTTTTTCTTTTCTCTTTCTTTTTCTTTTCCTTTTCTTTTTCTTCTCTTTTTCCTTTTTCCTTTTCCCTACTTTTCCTACTTACGCCACCAGCCCACTCTCTTTTCTTTCTTCTTCCCTTTCTCTTTCTTTCTCTTCTCTTTCTTTCTTTTCTTTCCATTTTGTTTTCTTTTATGTAACAGACGTCCTACCCCCAAAACTCTCTTTTTTTTCTTGCTTTTCTTTATTCAACAACAACCCTCCCCCCAAATTGAAGATAACGAAATCATTCCACCATTTCTATCTCTTTAACCGACCCCTCTTCTCCTCTTTCTTCCCCTTTTTTTTTTTACAAACTGGTCTACGAAAAAAGAACCAGCGGAGCGGGCGCGACGGCGGCGGCGGGACCGGTTCGAGAGATATCTGGGTTGATTGGACAGCGGGGAGGTGGTGGTTCGGAATTTTTTTTGTAGCAGCGGCAGGTTTCGGGTTTTTTTTGCTGGGTTTATTCGAGATCGTGGGTTTCGAATTCCGGCGATGGCATCGGGGTAAGGCTTACGGCTGCCGCTCGGTTGGAGTATATTTGGTTTGATACGTGATTTCTGGTTTTAGGTAGTAAAAAGGCTTACGTGATGGACGATGAAGATGATGGTGATGAGTTTGGGGCATTCGTTTTTTTTTGGTCGTGTACCATAAGATGAACTAGAAAGAAAGAAAAAAAAACTTTTACCTTGACTGGGGGTGAACGACAGTACACGTGAAAATTTTAATAGGAGGGGACTACTGTTTTTATAGGACTGATTAGGTTTAGGGTTAAGAGAATAAGATTCTTAATCTCACAGGATTCAAAGAATCTGGTAAAAGTTACAGCAAGATTTGATAAATATGGAAAATTGACATTGGTATCTTGTGATTAGAAAGCACTATTGGAATTGGGGATTTTTTTTAATGAAATTTTAAATTGATAAGGGATGATCATATCGGATGAACTGTTTAAACTTTAAACTTGGCCAAACAATTGGACATTGGATTTGAAAGATTGGACTTGAATTATAAAATAATTATTAGCCCCTAAATAAACTAACTAAAAAAATCTAAAACTCATAATTCTAAATAATAGCCCAAAATAAAATTCCGGGTATTACATACTATCCCTTAAAAATAATTTCGTCCTCGAAATTAAACGTCTAACAAAGATTGAGCCTCTGGATGTGATGCTAAAATATCGTCCTTACGTTCCCAAGTAGCCTCTTCTTGGCTATGACCACTCCATTGCACTTTGATGAACTCAACGTCTCGATTTCTTAACTTGTGTACCTTTCGATCCAGTACTGCTACTAGTTTCTCCTCGTATGACAATTGCCCATCCAATTCTATGGTCTCATAGTTAACAACATGACTCGGATCTGGCATGTACCTCCGTAACATAGATACGTGAAAAACATTGTGAATTCCCGACATTGCTGGCGGCAACGCCAATCTATACGCTACGCTCCCAACTCGCTCCAAAATCTCATACGGTCCAACATATCTCGGATTGAGCTTCCCTCTCTTACCAAATTTGAAAATTCCCTTCGTCGGCGATACTCTCAGAAAAACTTTCTCGCCTACAACAAATTGTAAATATTTCCTTTTTGGATCGGCATAAGACTTTCATCAATCTGCGCCACTCGATTCTTTCTCTTATCTTCTCTACGGCCATTTTCTTTTGACAATATCCAGGACCCAAAACTTTCTTCTCTCCAACTTCATCCCAGTGAATTGGCGATCTACACTTCCTCCCGTATTGTCACGTCCCAAACGGGACGCGACGAACGATCCACAACTTAATTACAAAACCAAATAGTCCAGACAAAATCAACGAGAACCCAATACAACAGAGTCTAAATAGCGGCGGAAATAAAATAACGAAAGTACAAATACAACTTACGATCTACGATCCAAACTCCATATTACATCCCGAAAATCAACCAAATATAACAACTTAAAGTCAAAGGGTCCTACGCCCTTGATTTTACAAAGGAATAGGAAGAAATACAATAGTCAGCGACAACACAAGATAAGAGTCAATCAACAACAAGAAGAAGTAACAAATCCAACAAGTGTAGTACAAGGTATCAATCCAGGAGGTTCGCATCTTCAACGAAATCCTCGTCTAAGGTTAGAAAATAGGTGGGGATGAGAGAGAAATTTCGAGTGGATGGGGTGATGGGTGTGCAAGTGTGGCGCAATATAGTTAATGTGAGAAAACAGATTATATGAAAACGCGTGAGTATGATGCATGAATTCACACACGATCCACAAGCGTCGTGATAAATATATTTAAGTAATATACTTATACGATTTGAGAAAAGCGATTCATGGTCACACAGCATTTATGTGATTGATCAAGACAGGTAGGATTGCGTACGGAAATGTAACGCCAATCCCATTCAAGCAAATAGTGGTTACGTACGGATATGTAACGCAACCAATGCAAAAACAAGTAAGCGGTTGCGTATGGATTTGTAAGCGCCAACCAAGCGGGTCCGATAACTCCCGAATCGTGTGGATCGAGGCGATTCTTCGTTCTTCCTTGTAACTCCCAGGCAGGATGGTCAAGACCGGTCACCTTATCGCTCCAGCAAAGACAAAATCCATGGATGGAGCTTGAAAGGCTCGGTTGCTGTCATAATCATGATTATACCTCAAGTACTACGATCCGCTTCCCTTGGACAAACTCCGTCCGATGGATTGCGGGATTAGGGCGATGGGGTAGGAAGAGTGGAATAGCGGCCGAGCTGCCGGTTCCATCCTCGTTGTATCCATTCCGATCGTGAGCTCGACACACCAAGTTATTTCAGGCGGAAAGTAATTACAAGTACAGTGATCAACCAGGCAATCGAGTATTATTGATTCGGGAAGCGATTCAGAAAATTTTGAAAAACGCGAGTGGCAATTATGGCGTTGGTGGAGTATTTGGATGAAGATGATTATCGGAAGGATAAGAAACCTTCGATATCTTGAAAGATTAGGTGGAACATAGGTCCCGTTATAGATTCAAAATCGCAAGACGAGGAAGTCGCTCCGCGATCGGGTATTAATCGGTCAAATTGATCCGATAAGTCAAGGGTTTTTGGGAAAGTAAAATACTTTAATTAAATCTCCAAGTCAGGGGGTCCAGGGCTATTTTAGTAAAACAGAAAATAATTTGAGTTAGGTCCTTTATAAAAGAAAATTTTCAATTTAGCCCCGTTTTGTAAAAACCAACACTTTTGTGGTTAAAAATTGAATAAATAAATATCCCGACCTTGAAAAATTAAGAGGTCAGTTCCTAAATTCTCCAAATTGTCCAGAGATTCAGGATTTTAAAATTTTGAGGTCGAGATTTTGTAAAATTCTCACATTGGCCCCAAATTTGTAAAAATTGCCAATTCGGACCTTAAGTTTAAAATAATAGGAACTCACAAACCGGAAGGGCTTTTAATGTGATTCCAGTTGAAAAATGCCATTAAGGTTAGTGGGATATTGGGACAAAAGCAGTTTTTAAAATAAATATGTGTAGGTCCTTAATTTTTGAAAATATCATTTTTGCCCCATTTTGAAATAATTGCCTTTAAGGCTTTTAGGGGTCCAATTGTCATGAAATTTGAACCTTGGGTCCAAAACATAATTAAGTTATAGTTAAGTTAGTATTTCCAGGTGCATGGGCTGCATAAGTCCTGGAAATTTCATTTGGGTCCTCGAGTTTAGTATTTTACACATTAGTCCCTCAATTTTAGTAAAATTACTTTCCAAGCCCTAAACACTTGGATTTTTGGAATACTTTTAAAATATATAATTCCCAGTACCTTAAGAGTAAAAATTTCAAATTTTAAAGTTTAGGCCTGGTGCAGTTTTAAAAATTGCAAAGCCCTTAAACTTTCAAAATTTTACACTCTAGTCCTTGGGCTTTTAAAGGTTGATTTTATTTATCTTAAAACTCTTAAAACTTTATTAAAATATCCAAAAGTCATTTTTGAACCTGAGTACAGTCCCAAAAATTGAAATTTGCAGAGAGGTCCTTTAACTTTCATTTTCTTGCAATTTAGTCCACCAACTTTCCATTTTTACATTTTTAAGTCCAAAATTGAAATTTAATCAATTATGCTCGACTTTTCCAGGTTATAAGGCATCCAAAACATAGATTTTAAAGATCATACACATGCATGTCCAATACATACAAGAATTCATCAATCAAAACATTAAATTACACATGCATGCACCTAAAATTCAATAAATAGCAAATTTGAGCAACTCTTGAGAATTTTCATGATTTGATACATAAAATTGACATGCAATACATAGATTATATATATCTCAAGGCTCATGATCAATTTTCTACATGCATTTTAATAAAACACCTAATAGTTGGAAAATATTTTTTCCACCCACCTTAAAATTGGAAATTGTGAAATAAAAGGATAATTTCACAATTTTTGGATGAGGATTCTTAGGTCAGCCCCTAATTCAAAAAATATCAAAAATTTGAAGTTAGAAAAATGAGAGAAAAATTAAGGAGAAAAAGAAGGAAATAAGGAAATAAGAAGAACTACACTTTACCAGCCCATATTTCTCAAAAATGAAAAAGTGGTGTTAAAATTTGAAAAAAATAGAAGGAGTAGGAAAGAAGGGTCTAGTACTCAATTCTTACCTTGTAGTCTAATTTCCTCTACTATTTCTTCTTCAAGCTTGAGGTCCTTCTTCAAAAATGTTGTCAAGCTCTAATCTTTCTAAATATACCTCCAAACCAAATTCAAACTTAAGTTAAGAAGGTGGAAGAGATGAGCAATGTGATATCAAAAATGGATTGAAGATAAAATTTCTTACCTTGTAGTATAGGTTTGGTTCGAATTTTTGGATGAAGAAAGAAAGAAGTCTTGAAATTTTCTAAGTGTATAAGAAAGAAGGGGAAGAAAGGTAGAAAAGAGTTGGAGGATTGTTAACAAGAGAGAGAGAGAGAGAGAGTTGTTGGTGAAAATGAACCAAATTTTTGGTCATTTAGGCCATATGGCCGTCCAACATGGAGAGGGGGAAAGAGAAAATTGATCAAGTCTTGAATTTGGTCTCTTGCATGGAGACAAAAGGTGAGTAAAGGTATGGGTCAAATTGGAATGTTCAGAGGAATAAGAAGAATGTTGGGAAGAATAATATGTTTGGGAATTTAATGATATAAAATTGATGTATAAGATAATGTGTATAATGTTTGAATTAATGGTATAATTATACACAAGATGACTAATATAAGGTGTAGGTGTACAAGAGTTGGATGATATTTTTACTCCAAAAATATCCACCATGGCCGTCCACTATGAGGGCAATTTGGTAATTCCATATATATTTTGTTTGTCTCAAATTTGATGATAATAGATGAAATATATCAATCTCCAAAATAATTAGTGATTTCCTTGATCACTTGTAAGTCTCATGATCACTTAATCTAAATCAAAATCTTAATTCTATAAGGTAAAAGTCTCTAAAATAAATAGTCCCTTAATATTCTAAGGTGACTAATAAATACAAAAATAGTAATAATGATCAATCAAGTGATCATAAATGAGGAATAGAATTAATAAAGATCATGATCACAAGTAATTAAATAAAATTAAATAAAATACAAAATATATGTATTATTAAAAATTACCCGTCAAAATGACGCGGTAAAATAGTCGATCAAAAGTATAATTGACAATAAGGATCAATTAATAGCTCGGAAAAATCGGGGCTTCACATCCTCCCCTCCTTAAAAGAATTTGGTCCCCAAATTCTCTTGAAATTAATAGTTCGGATATTGATTCATTATGTCTTCTTCCATTTCCCACGTTGCGTCTTCGTCTCGGTTGTGGTTCTGCCACACCACTTTAACCATCGGATTTTCTCTCTTACGCAACGTCGTATCTCCGATCAATGATCCGGATTGGCCTCGGTGTAGGATAGATTTTCTATTAGAGGAGGAGTATCTCGAGTGATGATATGCTCGGGATCCGGTTGATACTTCTTGATCTCAACACATGGAATACATCGTGCATTCCCGCATATGGTCTTTGGTAACTCAAGTCGGTAGGCTAACTTCCCGATCTCGCAAAATCTTGTAAGGTCCAACATATCTCGGACTCAACTTGCCTCCTTTCTTCGGATTGATCAATCCTTTCCGTGGTGAGAGTCCGAGAAATACTTCATCTCCGACTTCAAATTCCAAATCCTTTGTTCTCTTGTCCGCGTAACTCTTTTGGCGGCTCGAGTCTGTGCGAATCCGCTCCTTGATCAGCTTGACCTTCTCCATGGCCTCCGAACTAAGTCGACCTTTAGAATCGAGGGCGACATTCGTTTCTCTTTCGGAGTCCATTGGTCATCAATCTCCCGGTGTAGTGGGGATCTACATTTTTCGCCCATATAATGCCTCGTAGGTCTTTGTCCCAATCGTGGCTTGATAAGCTGTTATTGTAGGCGAACTCCGCTAATGGTAAGTGCGAATCCCAACTTCCTTGAAAATCCAATGTGCAAGCTCGACATATCTTCAAGGGTTTGAATTGTTCGCTCGGATCCGTCCATCGGTTTGTGGATGTCTTCTTTGTCTTTGAAACTTAGCGAGGTACCCGATTCCTCGTGCAAGCACTTCCAAAATGCGGAGACAAACCTCGGGTCTCTGTCGATACTATGTCGACCGGTACTCCATGCAGTCGAATGATTTCTCGGATATAAGTTTGTGCAAGTTTCTGCAAGCTATCAGTTTTCTTGATGGGTAAAAAGTGTGAAGATTTCGTGAGTCGGTCTACAACTACCCAAATAGCATCATGGCCTCCTCCGGTCCTTGGTAGATCCATCACGAAGTCCATTGTTATGTGTTCCCATTTCCAAGGGAATTCTCAATGGTTGTAGTAAACCGGATAGATGGTCGTTGGTGTTCGCTTTTACTCGTTGACAAGTTAAACATCTAAGCGAACTCGCTACCTGGTTTTTCATGTTTACCCACCAATAACTCCTTTTCAAATCCTTATACATCTTGTTTCCTCCAGGATGTATAGTGTATTTTGAACGGTGTGCCTCTGTTAGGATTTTATTCCTAATCGCTTTCGTCATTCGGTACACACTCGATTAGGAATCTAATAACTCCATCTTCAGTACCGAGAATTACGATCTTTCTCCTTTAAGTATCTTCTCCTTTTTTGAAGATGTGTATCTTTCTCTTGTGCTTCTTTGATCTCTTTTGCAGATCGGGTTTTGAAATGTTGGCACATGAAACGAGTATTGGTTCTCGTCGATTCCAATTGCTCGGCTCTTCTAATGATTCCCACTCTTGAATCATAAGTCCGCTAAGCTACTTTTCTGCTTAGAGCGTCGCTACGACGTTAGCTTTCCGGGATGGTATTGAATATCAAAGTGATAGTCCTCAATCAACTCCATCCATCTCTCGTTTGCCTCAGTTGAGGTCTTTACGAGAGAATAGGTACTTCAAGCTCTTATGGTCCGTGAAAACCGTGAATGTTGCTCCGTAGAGATAGTGTCTCCATTTCTTCAACGCGAACACTATTGCCGCCAATTCCAAGTCATGCGTTGGATAATTGGCCTCATACGGCTTGAGCTTTCGTGATGCATAAGCGATAACGTTTCCTTCCTACATGAGCATCGCTCCTAGTCCTTCTTTTGATGCATCATTTGTAGACGACAAAGTTTTTCATTTCCCTTTGGAAGGGCTAAGACTGGAGTCGTAGTAAGTCGTTTCTTGACTCTTGAAACTCGCCTCGCACTTGTCATTCCACTCAAACTTGACTTTGCTTTCCCAGGTTAGTCGAGTGAGTGGTCCGCTATCTTGGAGAAGTCTGGATAAATCTTCGATAATATCCCGCTAGTCCTAGAAACTCCTCGATTTAAAATTCTGACTCGGGTTGTTTCCATTCAACCACCGTCCTGTACCTTCGAAGGATCCACTGCAATCCCGGTGTCGGATACTATGTGTCCCAAGAACGCGACTTCACTAAGCCAAAATTTGCACTTTTGAATTTGGCATACAAACTTATGCTCGTAGTGTCTCTAAAATGATTTTGGATGCGTTCGTACTCTTCTCTAGACTTAGAGTATACGAGTATGTCATCAATGAATATCACTACGGATTGATCCAAATAAGGTTGGAAGACTCGTGCATTAGGTCCATAAATCCGCTGTGCATTGGTGCATTAAATCGACCGAAAGGCATTACTACAAACTCGTAGTGTCCATATCGGGTTTGAAATGCGATTTTGGAAATGTCTTCCCGCGGATCTTGATTGGTAATATCCTTGTTGTAAGTCAAACTTGAGTACACCGTCGCTCCTTGAAGTTGATCAAATAGTTCGTCTATCCTTGGGAGGGGATATTTGTTCTTGATGGTCACGCTATTAAGACCACGATAATCTATACATAGTCTTAATGTGCCATCCTTCTTTTTGACGAACAAAGACAAAGTGCTCCCCACGAGACGCACTCGGTCGGATAAATCCCACATCCATCGTTTTTGTAATTGCGTTTTCAACTCCCGTAACTCAAGAGGAGCCATTCTATACGGTGTTACGGCAATCGGGCGAGTCCCTGGCAACACCGATGGTGAACTCGACTTCCCTATCCCGGAGGGACAATGGTGAGCTCTTGTGGAAATACATCCGTATATTCCGACACTACAGTACTTGGTTGATTTGTGTCTCAACCTTGGGTTTGTTAATTACAAACGCCAAGTACCCTTGAGCCCTCTAGTGATCGCCTCCTCGCTTTCATTCTTTGAAATGATTGGGGCAATCTTAACTCGTGCCCTTCCCGAAATTTCCACTTCGGGTTTTAGGGTTCACATAGCTTAATGGACTTGTTATGGCAGTCCATTTGTGCATGGTGTGCGATAACGATTCTTCCCCAATATCACGTCGTATTCGGATATAGGTAATAGGATTAAATCGCAGGAAAGTTTTCTCAAGAATCTTAACTTCGCATGCATTATAGATAATATCATTATCCGACTTGCACCCATAGGAGTTGACACTTCTAAACATATAGGCATATGTTCCATGCATGCATGCGTTTGTGTACAAAATGCGGTGCAACAAATGAATGCGTTGATCCAGGGTCGAACAATATTTTAGCGTAGTGGTTAGATACTAGAAGCGCACCTTCCACCACGTCTGTTGCCTCCGGAGCCTCCTATCCGGCTAGTGCAAATGCTCGGCGGGCATCTCGCCCGATTACCCTGGCCATTTCCCGCTTTGGTTGCGTGCATTTAGTTTGGTCATCGTACTTGGGCAATCTTGCGGTGTCCGATTACTACCACATCGCAAACACCTTCCTTGTTTACGTGATGGTTGTATGTCCGATTTTCGGCAATGTGTACACACTTGACCCGGCTTTCCTTGATCTTGGTCTCTTTCCTTTATCTGTTTTGTTAACTGGTCCCTTCAAACTTAGCGGGCGGTTTAGATGGATGTCCCACAGCCGCCCTTTTAAGATCATTCGATGGCCTATTCTCGCTGAATCTGTCCCAATACGGTTGCCCCGACTCAATGCGGAGAGCCGCTTTTGCCTTTCGGGCCGAGTAGGTTGTCGATTCAACGATCCAACAATTGTTTCAAGTTCGAGTTTCAATCCTCGAGTGAACTTGTAAAGCTTATCCTCTTCAGTACTGATTGTCCCCAGAGCATACTTGGACAATCGGTGAAATTCGGACTCGTACTGAGCTACAATCAGATTCCTTTGCCTCAATCTGTGAAATTCATCTCGACGTGCTTCTTTCACAACCTGTGGAATATACTGTTCATTGAACTCAACCAAGAAATTTCCCCATGTTTTGACTACCCGGTCCTGTTCCCATCTCCTTTCAACCGCCCTCCACCACGATCTCTATTCCGATTCGGATGAAATACAGTGAGTGTGACTCTCGCTGCGTTTCGGAGTATTGAAGAGCATTGAAGATATTCTCCAGCTTCTCTATCCATTCTTTTGCTTTCACATCGTCCGGCTCTCCCAAGAAGATTGGTTGGTCGAACCGCAGGAAATGCTCCAACGTGCGATCGTTCGCCTCTGCAGCGGAGTTCGGGAGCACGGGGTTGCTGCTGCATTTGTTGCCTCATAAAAACCAAGATTTGCCGTAAGGCTTGTGCGGTCGATTGTCTCTGCAGTGGAGTGGAGGAGGCGGTGGTAATTCGGGAGAGGGTACCGATCCCGGGTACATCATCGTCTCCTCGTGGAATGCGACGAGGTCTCCCACGTTCTCGATGTTCTGCCATTCTATATCTTGAAGCATTAGTTGTCATTCACGAGTAAACGAATACAATAATGATTCGCGTAAAGCAAGTGATATCGCAGGGAAAGTAACATCAAACACAAGACACGGAATAAATAGCAAAAGGCATATCCATTAATGTAAAACTTGAATACACCCAAAGTACAACAGCATAATTACTAAGTCAGATACATCGGAACCAAAATACATCTGAATCTAGTACAATAGAAAGTAAGGTACAACACTGGAATACACGGCTACAACAACAAAAGTACAACTGAAAATCTGCTAGCTAATCAGTGAGATCGCCATCATCGTCGCTCGCAGCTATGTCCATAATCGGGCCGGTCGGCCGAGGTGGCGCCTCAACCTCGGGCCAATCCACGAAGTCCAACCACCTGCTCGAATCCTCGAGCCTCATCGAGTGGAGCAGCCTCGAGTGCCTCCGGCCCTCCAATGTCGACTGGATCCTCCTCGGGGTCCTCTTCGGGATCCTCCTCGGGATCCTCCTCGGCGTCAGGTACGGGTTCCACCTCAGGCGGTGGCAATGGCCGAGCATTAGCCGCTAAAGCGACCTCTAGTGCGGCGTCTCTCGAGCTAGGGCTGTAAGGTCTCTGTGATCGTCATCTCGCTTGATGAGGGTCTCTCCAAGCGCTCGACGGTGTCGCGGATAGGCGGGCGTCAATTTCCCATTTTTGGCGGCCGTCACTTGCCCTTTTCATCTTCTCTCGCATGTTATCCAGGCGCTCCTGGATACTCTGTATTTGGTCCTCCCGCGCTCTTATGGTGTTATCGCGGTCCTTGATGATAGTGGTTAGCTCGTTCTTCTCATCTTGGCTCATCGCCAAGCGCTGAGCCAGGTCCCTATTACGTTGGCGCTCCTGGGTTAGCTCTGTGGTCGCGCGTTCACTCTCCCGGTGCCAGTGAATCATCAGTGCCCGGTAATATTCCCGCTCAGCATGGGCATGGAAAACATCCCACCATGTAGGCGGCGTCGGCTCTATCCTGATCACACAAAACTAAGGCGGATCAGTCAAAGGTAGAAGAAAGATAAGAAGAGAATAAGGAAAGAATTAATAAAGAAAGTCAGTCAAGAATCAACTAAGTCAAGACAAGTATGACTATGAAATCTCAAAATATGTGTTCTAACTTAGTTCGAACATCAATAAGACGGTTCTATGCCAATTTGAAATCGATTTCACACTTAATTGGTCAAGTCGCGGTACTACCCAAAACACAGACCGAGGATCCTATCCGGGTCCCTCGGTGTAAGTTTCCATCTTACTAGCCGAGCTCTGATACCACTCTAACTGTCACGCCCCAAACGGGACGCGGCGAACGATCCACAACTTAAATACAAAACCAAATAGTCCAGACAAAATCAACGAGAACCCAATACAACAGAGTCTAAATAGCAGCGGAAATAAAATAACAAGTACAAATACAACTTACAGTCTACGATCCAAACTCCATATTACATCCCGAAAATCAACCAAATATAACAACTTAAAGTCAAAGGGTCCTACGCCCTTTAGTTACAAACCGGAATAGGAAGAAATACAATAGTCCAATGACAACACATGATAAGAGTCCAATCAACAAGAAGAATAAGTAACAAATCCAACAAGTGTAGTACAAGGTCTCAATCCAGAGCCGGTTCTGCATCTTCAACGAAATCCTCATCTAAGGTTAGAAAATAGGTGGGGATGAGACAGAAATCTCAGTGGATGGGGTGATCATGTGCAAGTGTGGCGCAATATAGTTAATGTGAGAAAACAGTTATATGAAAACGCGTGAGTATGATGCATGAATTCACACACAATCCACAAGCGTCGTGATAAATATATTTAAGTAATATACTTATACAGTTTGAGAAAACAGTTCATGGTCACACATGCACTATGTGATTCAGTCAAGACAGGTAGGATTGCGTACGGAAATGTAATGCCAATCCCATGCAAGGCAAATAGTGGTTGCGTACGGATATGTAACGCCAACCAATGTAAAACAAGTAGCGGTTGCGTATGGATTTGTAGCGCCAACCAAACGAGTCCGATAACTCCGGAATCGTGTGGATCAGACAGCGATTCTTTCGTTCTTCCTTGTAACTCCCCAGGCAGGATGGTCCAAGACCGGTCACCTTATCGCTCCATAGGCAAAGACAAAATCCACAGTGGAGCTTGAAAGGCCCGGATCTGTCATAATCATGATTATACCTCAAGTACTACGACCCGCTTCCCTTGGACAAACTCCGTCCCTCGTTGCGGGATTAGGGACGATGGGTAGGAAGAGTGGAATAGCGAGCTGCCGGTTCCATCCCCGACGTATCCAATTCCGGGATTGTGAGCTCGACACACCAAGTTGACTCAGGCAGGAAAGTAATTACAAGTACAAAGATCAACCAGCAATGAGTATTATTGATTCAGGGAAGCAGTTTAGGAAAATTTTTGAAAAACGCGAGTGGCAATTATGGCGTTGGTGGAGTATTTGGATGAAGATGATTATCGGAAGGATAAGCAACCTTCGATATCTTGAAAGATTAGGTGGAACATAGGTCCCGTTATAGATTCAAAATCTCAAGGCGAGGAAGTCGCTCCGCGATCGGGTATTAATCGGTCAAATTGATCCGATAAGTCAAGGGTTTTTGGGAAAGTAAAATACTTTAATTACATCTCCAAGTCAGGGGGTCCAGGGCTATTTTAGTAAAAGAGAATATAATTTGAGTTAGGTCCTTTATAAAAGAAAAATTTCAATTTAGCCCCGTTTTGTAAAAACCAACACTTTTGTGGTTAAAAATTGAATAAATAAATATCCCGACCTTGAAAAATTAAGAGGTCAGTTCCTAAATTCTCCAAATTGTCCAGAGATTCAGGATTTTAAAATTTTGAAGTCTAGATTTTGTAAAATTCTCACATTGGCCCCAAATTTGTAAAAAATGCCAATTCGGACCTTAAGTTTAAAATAATCGGAACTCACAAACCGGAAGGGAGTTTAATGTGATTCCAGTTGAAAAATGTCATTAAGGTTAGTGGGATATTGGGAAAAAAGCAGTTTTTAAAATAAATATGTGTAGGTCCTTTATTTTTTGAAAATATCATTTTTGCCCCATTTTGAAATAATTGCCTTTAAGGCTTTTAGGGGTCCAATTGTCATGAAATTTGAACCTTGGGTCCAAAATATAATTAAGTTATAGTTAAGTTAGTATTTCCAGGTGCATGGGCATAAGTCCTGGAAATTTCATTTGGGTCCTCAAGTTTAGTATTTTACACATTAGTCCCTCAATTTTAGTAGAATTACTTTCCAAGCCCTAAACACTTGGATTTTTGGAATACTTTTAAAATATGTAAGTCCCAGTACCTTAAGAGTAAAAATTTCAAATTTTAAAGTTTAGGTCTGGTGCAGTTTTAAAAATTGAAAAATAGCCCTTAAACTTTCAAAATTTTACAATCTAGTCCTTGGGCTTTTAAAGGTTGATTTTATTTATCTTAAAACTCTTAAAACTTTATTAAAATGTCCAAAAGTCATTTTTGAACCTGAGTACAGTCCCAAAAATCGAAATTTGCAGAGGGGTCCTTTAACTTTCATTTTCTTGCAATTTAGTCCACCAACTTTCCATTTTTACATTTTTAAGTCCAAAATTGAAATTTAATCAATTATGCTCGACTTTTCCAGGTTATAAGGCATCCAAAACATAGATTTTAAAGATTATACACATGCATGTCCAATACATACAAGAATTCATCAATCAAAACATTAAATTACACATGCATGCACCTAAAATTCAATAAATAGCAAATTTGAGCAACTCTTGAGAATTTTCATGACTTGATACATAAAATTGACATGTAATACATAGATTATATATATCTCAAGGCTCATGATCAATTTTCTACATGCATTTTAATAAAACACCTAATAGTTGGAAAATATTTTTTCCACCCACCTTAAAATTGGAAATTGTGAAATAAAAGGATAATTTCACAATTTTTGGATGAGGCTTCTTAGGTCAGCCCCTAATTCAAAAAATATCAAAAATTTGAAGTTAGAAAAATGAGAGAAAAATTAAGGAGAAAAAGAAGGAAATAAGGAAATAAGAAGGACTACACTTTACCTTGTGTAGTAGGTGTTTGGAGACTAGTTGAAGCTTAAAATTTGGAAATTTTGGCTCAACTCCAAAATCATGTTAGATAAATGTTTTTATCATGATTTTGATGATTATGTTCGATTTTGTTCAAATATGTTTTTAAACCAAAACTATGTCCCTAAATGTTGTCTAAATACTTCCGATCAACTTAAAATGTTTTTACTATTTTTCGGAGTATTTCTTGAAGTTCATTTTCAATAAAACATTGGACAACACATTTGTTTCAGCTCGACCGGCCGCCTATAGGGCAACCCGCACTGAGTTGAGCCGAGAAACAGAAAGTGGGACGTAAGTAAAATAGGGCAGGGCGACGGTCGACCAGGTGGGCGGCGAGTGGGTCGGCCGATCGGCCGGCCCGGCGCACATTGCACTGGGAGTTGGATTTTGTTCAGACTTCTCTGTTTCGCAAAATCTTCAAGGGCGGCAAGTCACGACTAAGGGCGACGGTCGCACCCCCTTCGACCGGTCCCCTGTGTAAAAATTTGCAGAATTCAATTTCTATCTTATCTCTGTATTTGGTCGAACCCCATGTTTATCAAGAAACTATCCGCTATGCGTTTTGGACAACTTTTCCCTATTTTGTGGGATTGATTTCTAACACTATATTGATCATTTTAAATGGTTTCTTTTGCAGCAAATCACTCCCCAAGGAGGAGCCAATGTCTGGAAATGAAAGCCAAGTCCTCTCCTATAAATAGAGGCTTCATTCAAGCAACAAGATACAACACACAATATTCAAGCAAAGAGCAATTGAGCAAGCACTTTCATATATCTTGTTGTATTAGCCTAAGCACTTTCACTTGCACTTATTTGAGGTCTAGGCTTTCAATTCTTGATTACACTTGTACTCATATTGTATCAATCATTATTTAGTTGTAATCTTGATTTTGGTCATCATTCAACACAAGACATCCTTGTGAGTATTCTTGTGGTAAGAATACACTTGGGTGATCTAAGTGATAGGTGTTTGAAGGTTGTGGTAATCTTCAAAGGTGTTGTAAGAGGATTGTGGTAATTCTCAAGGTGGTGAAAGAGGGTTGTGGTAATCCTCAAGGTGTTGTATTAATTTTTGGTAAATTAATAAAACCTTTTTTTCTTTTTAAAATCCATCCTGGAGATACTGGGGTGGTAGAGGATTAGGCCCTAGGTGGGTTGAACCTCTTTAAATCAACGAGTGTTGTTTATTTTCCGCATTTACATTCTTGTTATCTACTCGTTGTTTCGAAAAAGAGGGTGATTTGCGAAAAATCGGCATAATCTATTCACCCCCCCTCTAGATTATTGTAGCCACTTGGACTAACAAGTGGTATCAGAGCAAAACTCTTTGGCTAGCTCGTTCAAAGTAAAGAGGAAAGATCCATGGCTACAAATGATGCTCATCTCACCACCGGCGTCTCCACTAATAAGCCACCACTATTCGACGCCAACAACTACGCATTTTGGAAAGACCGTATGGAGTGCTTCCTACAAGGGTGCGGGTTCGACATTTGGAATATGGTCATTGAAGGAGTTGATCAACCAACAAAGAAATCGGAGGATGGCACCTTGGCTCCTAAACCTTTCAAGGAGTTTGATGAAAACGACAAAAAGGCTTTCTCTCTAAACGGTAAGGTGTTAAATATTTTGCATTGTTCTCTTACCGCCACCGAGTACAATCGCATAAGAGGCATAAGGTCGGCACATGAGGTTTGGGAAAAATCGGAGACAATCTATGAAGGGACTAAGAAAGTCAAGCAAGCAAGAAAGACCATGCTTGTTAAAGACTTCGAAAACTTTAACATGTATGATGGCGAAAGCATCTCCAAGATGGTGGAAAGGCTTGACAATATTATCAATCCTCTTATGGCCCTCGGCAAGGTCATCTCCGAAGAAGACAAGGTGACCAAGGTATTGAACTTATTGGAAAATCTTGAGACACAAAAAGTAACGGCAATCACGGAGGCACAAAATCTTGAGACACTCAAGTTTGATGAACTTATTGGAAATCTACTCATCTATGAAGTCTATCTCAAGGAGAGGAAAAATTCCAAACCGTCCACAAATCAATCGGGTATGCAAATTATTTCTAAAGGTCTTGCTTCTTCTTCTAATAATGCATACTATGATAATGATGATGATGATGAGGAGACGGCCGCACTTGTTCGAAAATTTGCAAAATTTGTAAATAAAAATAAAGCAAGAAAACCAAGAGATAATGCTTGCTTTAAATGCGGAAAACCGGGCACTTCATTGCCGATTCAAGCTCGATGAAGAGGAGCAAAAGAAAAGGAAGCCTTTCACAAAAAAGAAGGCTCTAAATGCGGAAGTCAAAACATGGGATGAACTACTCGAAACAACCGATGAGGAAGGAGAAACCGAACACGGTCTCATGGCTATAGACGATGAAAACAATGAGGTAATAGGGGCTATAACCACAATGGAAGATTCAAAATGGCTCGTGGACAGCGGATGTTCACACCATATGACCGGGAGGAGAGAACTTTTTACCAACATCAAAATCCAAGAAGAGGGAATGGTCATGTTCGGCAATGGCAAAGGAAAGATTCTTGGAAATGGAGAAATTGGTAACTCTTCTTTCTCTCTTAGTAATGTTCTATTAGTTGAAGGGCTTAAGTTTAATTTGATAAGTGTTAGCCAACTTTGTGATTCAAAATATGATGTTTCCTTTAATAAAGAAAAATGACTTATTCTTAAAAATGGTGAAATTATTTGTGAAGCAAATAGAAAAGGCAATCTTTACAAAATTTGTACAAGTGATTTGGTTAGTCAAAATGTTTCTTGTTTAGTTGCCAATAATGATTTAACTAGTTTATGGCATAGGCGACTTGGACATGTTGGATACAAGAATTTGAAAAATATTTACAAAAACCAACATGTGAAAGGACTACCCAAATTGAATTTTGAAAATCTTGGCTTATGTGACACTTGTCAAAAGAACAAATTGGTTAAAAGTAGTTTTAAGCCCAAAAATGAAATTTCCACAACCAAACCCCTACAAATGCTTCACCTTGACTTGTACGGGGGACATTGGTACTGGCTAGTCTAAGTGGAAAACATTACACTTTTGTTATAGTCGATGATTTTTCGAGATATACTTGGGCTCTTTTTCTTACCAATAAAAACGATGCCGTTAATGAGTTTGTTAAGTTGTGTAGACTTATTGAGAATGAAAAATAAGATACTATCAAGTCTATTCGAAGCGATCGAGGTGGAGAATTTGACGGTGAATTTAGAGTATTTTGTGAAACCAAAGGATATGCTCATAATTTCTCGGCTCCAAGGACACCTCAACAAAATGGAGTAGCCGAACGAAAAAATCGGACATTACAAGAAATGAGTCGGTCCATGCTCAATGAATTTTCACTTCCAAAGTATTTTTGGGCCGAAGCCGTAAGTACCGCTTGCTATGTCATTAATCGAGTTTATATTCGTCCTAAAATGAATAAAACTCCATATGAGCTTTGGAAAGGTAGAACTCCAAATATTAGTTATTTCAAGATATTTGGTTGTAAATGCTTTATTTTGAATACCAAGGATCAATTGGACAAACTTGATCCTAAGGCCGATGAAGGGATATTTATGGGATATTCAATAAAAAGCAAAGCATATCGGGTTTACAATAAGACTAGTGGAGTTGTTGAAGAATCCATCCATGTTAAATTCAATGAAGCTTCGGGAGTTGAAAGAATTCCTAATGATGAAAGTGATGAGGAAGATATTATTGTTCAAATTGATGATCAACCGTCTACATCAAATGATCAACCGTCCACTTCAAATGGTCCTCAAGAAGATAGAGGTGATATCTCGGATCTTCCCGTTGCATTGAAATTTAAGGAGATCACCCAAAAGATCTTATTATTGGTGATCCTTGACAAAATGATGACTCGGAGAAAATTTGCCGAGAAAGCTCTTATTTCTCAAAAAGAGCCTAAAAATGCTAAAAAGCTATTGAGGATGAGGATTGGTTTCTAGAGATGCAAGAGGAGTTGAATCAATTTGAAAGAAATGATGTATGGGAATTGGTACCTTGTCCTCCTTCTCAAACCATTATTGGCACAAAATGGGTATTAGGAACAAACTTGATGATCAAGGCAACATTGTTCGAAATAAGGCAAGGTTAGTAGCTCAAGGGTATTGTCAAGAAGAAGGTATTGACTATGATGAAACTTTTGCACCCGTAGCACGTTTAGAAGCTATTCGTATTTTGCTTGCCTATTCTTGTTTTAAAAATTTCAAACTTTACCAAATGGATGTTAAATCCGCCTTCTTAAATGGTATTATTCAAGAAGAAGTCTATGTAAAACAACCTCCGGGTTTGAAAATTTTTCTAGGCCTAATGATGTTTATAAACTTAAAAAGGCCTTGTATAGTTTAAAACAAGCACCCGTGCATGGTATGATAGACTTAGCTCTTTTCTTTTACAAAATGGTTTTATAAGAGGTAAAGTTGATACAACTCTATTTGTTTTTGAAAAAGGGCAAGATTGTTTACTTGTGCAAATATATGTTGATGATATTATCTTTGGTGCTACTAATGATTCTTTGTGCAAGAAATTTTCTAAGTTAATGCAAGGAGAATTCGAGATGAGTATGATGGGGAGCTTAATTTCTTTCTTGGACTTCAAATTAAGCAATGTCAAGAAGGTATTTATATTTCGCAATCAAAGTATACAAAAGAACTTTTGAAAAAGTTCGGCATTGAAGAAGGAAGAACCGTCTCTACTCCTATGGCAACAAATGTCAAAATTGACAAAGATGAGAAAGGCAAGTCCGTGGATGAATCAAAGTATCGAGGTATGATTGGTAGTTTACTTTATTTAACCGCTAGTAGACCGGACATTCTTCATGCCGTATGCCTATGTGCTCGTTTTCAAAGCAATCCCAAAGAATCTCACATGAGTGCCGTTAAAAGGATTTTTCGATATTTGAAAGGCACCATTCAATATGGTTTATTTTATCCAAAGAATGAAAATTTTTCTCTTAAAGGTTATAGTGATTCGGACTATGCGGGAAATATTGATGATCGGAAAAGTACTTCCGGATCATGTCAATTTTTAGGCGATTGCCTAGTTTCTTGGTTTTCAAAGAAGCAAAAGCAAAGCGTGTTTCTCTTTCAACGGCCGAAGCCGAATATATTTCCGCCGCATTTTGTTGTACTCAACTTCTTTGGATGAAACAAAACTTAGCGGATTACAAATGCTCTTTTGAAAATGTACCTATCTTTTGTGATAATATATCCGCTATAAATATTGCTCAAAACCCGGTTCATCATAACCGTACTAAACATATTGAGATTCGACATCATTTTCTAAGGGATTGTGTTTCAAAACGTAAAATTGAGATATCCTTTGTACCATCTCAAGATCAATTAGCGGATATTTTCACAAAACCGCTATCTTCCGAGATTTTTTCATCAATACGAGCTCGGTTAGGCATAATGCATATTGAATGAAGCTTACATTTGCATTTTGCACGTTTTTAAAACTTAGGGGCGAAAAATCGGATTTTTGGTTGAAAATTCAGATTTTGGAAAAACTGACAAGATAGTGAGCTGAAGGAGTTGAGGGCAACCGGTCGCCCTCAACCTCGACCGGTCGCCCTAAGCTATATTTTGGCTTTTAAACGTTCTGTCTTCAGCATTCTTCATTTTAACAAATTTTTGGCCATTTTTCGTCCCCTTTGCCAAATTCACTCAAATTTCATTCAAAAATGTATTTCATGCATTTTTTACACAACATGGACATTATATAGCATGATCATCATCATTATGGCTCACTCTTTCCGATCAAATGGTAAGAATTTCGCTTCTTTTGCTTAATTGGGTTGAACCCTTGAGTTTTCGAGTCTCTTGAAAATTTTTGATGTAATTTTCGTATGATCATGATGAGCTTGGTTGTTGTGTTGTTATGTATGATGATTGACTTGAATTGATGTTGAAAATTTTTGGCTTGAACCATTTACAAAGGTTATATACAACCTCTTTTATTTTTAACGCACACAAGGTGTTCGATGATATGTCGTAATGAAAATTTCAACTTATACATGAGTCTCTTGCTTTCAAAAGTTTTCTATACTTATTGAGATCATGTTTTGACAAACAAAACAAGCGTATGAACTCTTCATATTACATTTCTCCCTTTTTCCTTGGATTATTATGCTTTAATTGCTCAACGGTTAATAAACCATCCATTTGGCGCACTTTGATATTATTGTATGGTGTTTTCACCATTCTAACATTCTTTTTGATGATTCCAAAGGGGGAGAAACAGGATATTGGCTCGTTAGCTCAAGAAAAGCTAATAAAAGCTCTTAATAAGTATTGTGGACTCTAATACCTAGTCCATGGCTTGAATTTTGGACTCGAATGAAATTGATTATAAGTTTTGTGACAGGGGGAGCTCCTTAGCTCATGATGCATTCTATATAAGCTTGTTATAGCTTATGCTTCTTACTTATAATAATCGTTTGTTGATATGCTCATAAATAGGGGAGCTTTGTATGAAATACTTCTAACGGATAGTTTACTCGTAAAAACCGAAAATTTTATTTCGCTTTCAAATCGCCCTTCGAAAAATGTTTTGGTTTGTAATCATCAAAAAGGGGAGTTTGTTAGATAAATGTTTTTATCATGATTTTGATGATTATGTTCGATTTTGTTCAAATATGTTTTTAAACCAAAACTATGTCCCTAAATGTTGTCTAAATACTTAGATCAACTTAAAATGTTTTTACTATTTTTGGAGTATTTCTTGAAGTTCATTTTCAATAAAACATTGGACAACACATTTGTTTCAGTTTCGACCGGCCGCCTATAGGGCAACCCGCACTGAGTTGAGCCGAGAAACAGAAAATGGGACATAAGTAAAACAGCAGGCGGGCGACCGGTCGACCAGGTGGGCGATCGGTGCGGTCGGCCGGTCGGCCGTGGCGCATTGCACTGGGAGTTGGATTTTTGTTCCGAGACTCTGCTTCGCAAAATCTTCAAGGCGGCAGTCACGGCTAACAGCTAGATGCATCGTCGCCCCCTTCGACCGATCCCCCGTGTAAAAATTCGCGAGAATTCAATTTCTATCTTATCTCTGCGTGACGGGTCGAACCCCATGTTTATCAAACTATCCGTTGCGTTTTAAAAACTTTTCCCTATTTTGTGGGATTGATTTCTAACAGACTATATTGATCATTTTAAATGGTTTCTTTTGCAAAGCAAATCACTCCCCAAGGAGGAGCCAATGTCTGGAAATGAAAGCCAAGTCCTCTCCTATAAATAGAGGCTTCATTCAAGCAACAAGATACAACACACAATATACAAGCAAAGAGCAATTGAGCAAACACTTTCATATATCTTGTTGTATTAGCTTCAAGCACTTTCACTTGCACTTATTTGAGGTCTAGGCTTTCAATTCTTGATTACACTTGTACTCATATTGTATCAATCATTATTGAGTTGTAATCTTGATTTTGGTCATCATTCAACACAAGACATCCTTGTGAGTATTCTTGTGGTAAGAATACACTTGGGTGATCTAGGTGATAGGTGTTTGAAGGTTGTGGTAATCTTCAAAGGTGTTGTAAGAGGATTGTGGTAATTCTAAAGGTGGTGAAAGAGGGTTGTGGTAATCCTCAAGATGTTGTATTAATTTTTGGTAAATTAATAAAACCTTTTTTTTTTTTAAAATCCATCCAGGAATCTTGGGGTGGTAGAGGATTAGGCCCTAGGTGGGTTGAACCTCTTTAAATCAACGAGTGTTGTTTATTTTCCGCATTTACATTCTTGTTATCTACTCGTTGTTTCGAAAAAGAGGGTGATTTGCGAAAAATCGGCATAATCTATTCACCCCCCCTCTAGATTATTGTAGCCACTTGGACTAACAAATCACCTAAGGTCAGCCCCTATTTCTCAAAAATGAAAAAGGGGTGTTAAAATTTGAAAGAAATAGAAGGAGTAGGAAAGAAGGGGTCTAGTACACAATTCTTACCTTGTAGTCTAATTTCCTCTACTATTTCTTCTTCAAGCTTGAGGTCCTTCTTCAAAAATGTTGTCAAGCTCTAATCTTCAAGGTCTTCTAAATATACCTCCAAACCAAATTCAAACTTAAGTTAAGAAGGTGGAAGAGATGAGCAATGTGATATCAAAAATGGATTGAAGATAAAATTTCTTACCTTGTAGTATAGGTTTGGTTCGAATTTTTGGATGAAGAAAGAAAGAAGTCTTGAAATTTTCTAAGTGTATAAGAAAGAAGAGGAAGAAAGGTAGAAAAGAGTTGGAGGATTGTTAACAAGAGAGAGAGAGTTGTTGGTGAAAATGAACCAAATTTTTGGTCATTTAGGCCATATGGCCGTCCAACATGGAGAGGGGGAAAGAGAAAATTGATCAAGTCTTGAATTTGGTCTCTTGCATGGAGACAAAAGGTGAGTCAAGGTATGGGTCAAATTGGAATGTTGAGAGGAATAAGAAGAATGTTGGGAAGAATAGAATATGTTGGGGAATTTAATGATATAAAATTGATGTATAAGATAATGTGTATAATATTTGAATTAATGGTATAATTATACACATGATGACTAATATAAGGTGTAGGTGTACAAGAGTTGGATGATATTTTTACTCCAAAAATATCCACCATGGCCGTCCACTATGAGGGCAATTTGGTAATTCCATATATTTTTTTGTCCCAAATTTGATGATAATAGATGAAATATATCAATCTCCAAAATATTTAGTGATTTCCTTGATCACTTGTAAGTCTCATGATCACTTAATCTAAATCAAAATCTTAATTCTATAAGGTAAAAGTCTCTAAAATAAATAGTCCCTTAATATTCTAAGGTGACTAATAAATACAAAAATAGTAATAATGATCAATCAAGTGATCATAAATGAGGAATAGAATTAATAAAGATCATGATCACAAGTAATTAAATAAAATGAAATAAAATACAAAATATATGTATTATTAAAAATTACCCGTCAAAATGACGCGGTAAAATAGTCGATCAAAAGTATAAACGACAATAAGGATCAATTAATAGCTTGGAAAAATCGGGGCTTCACACGTATAACGCCTCATATGGTGCCATCCCAATAGTTGACTGATAACTGTTATTATAAGCAAATTCAATTAGTGGTAAGTGTCATTCCCAACCTCCTCCGAAATCCAACATGCAAGCTCTAAGCATGTCCTCCAAATGTCAGATCGTCCTCTCGGATTGTCCATCTGTTTGGGGATGAAACACCGTACTGAAATGTAATCTCATCCTCATTGCTCTTTGCAATCCCTTCCAAAAATTTGAAGTAAACCGTGTGTCTCTATCAGACACAATCGAAACTGGCACCCCGTGTAGCCTCACGATCTCCTCAGTGTATAATTGAGCCAACTGTTCCATGTTGAAAGTCATCTTAACCGGCAAAAAGTGTGCAGTCTTCGTCAATCTATCCACGATGACCCATATAGCTTCGTTCCCTCTGTTCGACCTCGGTAAACCAGTCACAAAATCCATTGTAACATGTTCCCATTTCCACTCCGGGACCTCAAGTGGTTGTAGCAATCCCGATGGTCGTTGGTGTTCGGCTTTGATTTGTTGACAAGTCAAACACCTCTCCACGAACGATGCAATAGAGCCCTTCATGTTTCTCCACCAGAAAGTATTTCTCAAGTCACGATACATCTTTGTACCTCCTGGATGCACCGTGTAAGGTGTACAATGAGATTCTTTTAAGATCTCCCTTCTTAGGTTCTCGTCTTTTGGTACACAGATTCTCCCTTCATAAGTAAGTGTGTCGTCCGGTGCTTCAGCAAAACCTCTAATGTTTCCGGCTAATGCTCGCTCCCTCATTTTGCACAAAAACTTATTCTTCGTTTGTGCATCCTTGATTCGATTTCTCAAAGTCGGTTCTGCCACCATAGCGGATATGATAGCATTGGTGTTAGTTGGGGGTACTACCACATCGATTCTCATGTTGACGAAATCCTTGATCAACTGCTCTTGCTCCGTGATCATGCTCGCCAGTTCACCACTATTCTTCTGACTCAAGGCATCAACAACTATGTTGGCTTTGCCTGGGTGGTAGTGGATAGTACAATCATAATCTTTGACTAACTCCAACCATCTTCGTTGTCTCATGTTCAATTCTTTCTGCGTGATGAAGTACTTGAGACTTTTGTGATCCGTATAGATATCACATTTTCTTCCATACAAGTAATGACGCCATATCTTCAGAGCGTGTACTACGGCTGCTAACTCCAACTCATGCGTGGGATAGTTACGCTCGTGCTGCTTCAACTGTCTCGAGGAATAAGCTATCACTTTCCCCTGTTGCATGAGTACACATCCGAGACCTTATTTTGACGTATCACTATAAATAACGAACCCTTCCGATCCATTAGGTATCATCAAAATTGGTGTGGTAACCAATCTCTGTTTCAACTCTTGGAAACTGGTTTCGCATTTCTCGGTCCACTGGAATTTCTCTCCCTTTCTCGTCAGTCGGGTCATTGGTCCAGCAATCTTGGCAAAACCCTCAATGAACCGTCTATAATATCCATCAAGTCCTATGAAACTGCGCACCTCGCTTACGGTCGATGGCGCTTTCCATTCATTTATGGCCTCCACTTTGGCTGGATCCACTTCAACACCTCGGGCGGTGACTACATGACCCAAGAACACCACTTGTTCCAGCCAAAACTCACACTTCTTGAACTTCGCATAAAGTTTCTCCTTGCGAAGTGTCTCCAGCACGATCAAGATATCGTCGATGAACACAATGACAAATTGATCTAAGTAAGGATGAAACACTCTATTCATCAAGTCCATAAAGACGTGGTGCGTTGCTTAACCCAAATGGCATCACAAGAAGTGTCCATAATGGGTTCTAAATTTATTTTGGGTATATCCGCCGTTGATCTTGGTGGTGATACCCTGATCTTAGATCAATCTTCGAGAAAACTCCAGCTCCTCTTAATTGATCAAACAGATCCTCAATGCGGGGTAAGGGGTATTTGTTCTTGATGGTGAGGTTGTTCAACTCTCGATAGTCGATACACATCCTCATCGTACCGTCCTTCTTCTTAACAAACAACACAGGAGCTCCCCATGGAGACACGCTCAGTCTCACATAACCCTTATCCAGCAACTCTTGTAATTGCACCTTTACTTCTTGCAACTCCTTAGGTGCCATTCTGTAAGGTGCCTTTGACGTTGGTGCTGCTCCTGGCACCAGGTCAATCGTGAACTCCACTTGTCGATCTAGTGGCATTCCAGGTAAATCATCTGGAAAAACATCGAGGTACTCTCGGGCGATCGGGATATCAACAATTGTTCTCTCTTCAGTCGGGGTAGCCATTATATTCACCAAAAATGCTTGGCATTCTCCTCTCCTTAGCATCTTCACGGCTTTCATTGCTGATATAACTCGTGGAGAAACACCCGACCTAGTCCCATGGAAAGTGAACTTCTCCTTTCCTGGCATATGGAAATCTATTTCCCTCTCGTGACATCGGATGTTTGCATGGTTCTGACTTAACCAATCCATTCCTAAGATTACGTCAAAGTCCTTCATCTTTATAACGTATGGGTTCGCTTCTAGAGTTCTTCCCTCTATGTTTAGTTGTACCCCGTTTACTCTATGATCAGCCACTATAGTTTTACCCGATGGTATACTGACCCCCGAAGGTTCCACAGACTCACATATCACATTATTTAATCCCTCAATGAATTTTGCAGATATGAAAAAATGTGTAGCACCAATATCAAAAAGTACAAGAGCAGGTACATTAAAAACTCGTAACATACCTGTCATTGTCTCAGGCTCCTCTTGTGCATCCTGCTCGGCCATGGCGTACATTCTGGGTTTCCCTCCTGTGGGCCTCTGTTCTTCTCTACGCTGATTGGAATATCTCTTACAGTCCCAACCCTGATGCCCTGGATGATGGCATCGGTAACAAACATCTTTTCCCAGCAGGCACTCGCCATGATGATATTTCCCGCAATTCTGGCATTGGCTTCGTCTGCTGGCCTTGCTGATTAGGTGCGCCACCGACTCTTTGTTGTTTGTTATTAACAAACTTCCCAGTGTTTGGACCCTCCCATTTCCTTTTGGGAGCCTCAAAAACCTTTTTACTACCTCCTTCCAATCTCATATTGGAGGCAACCGTTCGTGCTCCTTCTACAACAGCAGAATATGATGCGTTCCCCAGTATGCTCACTACCCCACCCAACTCAGGGCGTAAACCAGACACAAATCTCTTAGCCTTCTTACCGTCTGTGTCCGTCAAGTGAATAGCATACCTCGCTAATGGTTGAACTTTCGCTCATACTCGAGCACCGCTCATTGTCCTTGTTGTAGGTTTAGGAATTCTCTTTCCTTTTTATCGCTATATAGATCGGGAAAAGCGTTGCATGACTAATTCCTTGAAACAGATCCATTGCATATCAGCTCGTTCTTTGGTCGGTGATGGTTCGACGGTGTGAATCCCACAAATGCCTAAAGATCTTGTTTGGTGATAAATCGCACATGACACCCTTTGTGCGTCGGTGCACTCAATCAATTCAAATATGCCCTCCACTCGCTTATCCATTCTTCCACAAATTGTGCGACTCTTCCTGTCCCGTGAGAGTCGGAAGTCTATTGCGGCGAAATTGTTCCACCACATGTGAAGTGTTATTTGTGGGAGCCGGTTGGTTCTGTTGGTTCAAAGCACCTCCTTAAGTTAGACCCTCAACGACTGTGGCTAGGCACACCACTACGTCTCCCAAATTTTCTAGTGTTGAATTTGTGGCAGTCCCGGTTCTACGGGCTCTAGGATTCATCCTATAACCATGAATATAAAATTAAGTCAATTTCCAATTAGAAGATTTTTAAACTCAATATATAAAAAAATTTAACAGCAAATGATAAACAAGTACTCAAGGCAAATTTTAAAAAGAATGATCATCAATTAATCTCAATTTTTTATTTTTTACATCAAATTTGACGATTAAAGAAACAACTGCTAGTTTGAAAAATTAAAGACATTAACTAAAATACTAGTGAAAGGAAAATATAAAATCCAAACATCGATACTTAAAAATAAATAAAATAAAAGTGGCTAATCAACATCTTCTTCTAGGTCTTCCTCCCAGGATCTTCCTTGGGTCTTCATCATCACTAGAATCAGGTGGAGGGGCATCATCGTGTATGTCTTGCTCTTGGGCAAGAAGTCGAAATGTCCATTGTGAGTTGTACATGGTCCAACCACCACCGTTTTAAAACCGAAACGAAATTCTCATAGCTAACCCGCGATCAACTCCTGGACATCATCTACCATTTGATTGTATATCTCTCTTGCTCTTCGCAGGGGTAACTCCGATATGGTATTAATAAATCTAAGTATGCCATGTCGGTCAGATACCGAGTGACCGGCATATCTAGCCTCTTCCCATAATGCGAACATTGCATTAAGATGCGCCCCAAGGTTATGGTTAGGTTCCCATTGATATTGTTCGTATCTCTCTATCCTTGCTCTCCTATTAACGCTAACAATATCGGACTTTCGTGATGTATACCTTCTACGAGCCATCTATCGAGCATAATAAAAATAATTAAATCATCTAAGTTCTTTCTATTGTCCATAAAGTTCACAATTAACATAATATCTCAATAATTCAATGGCATTCTATCATGCTATGCATCCAAGAAAACTTAGCATATTTCTTTCATTTTTCTCTTTGGAATCGATGTAAAATTCATTACAACGGTATTAAAATACTTTATCAATAGCATTTGACAATAGCAGTAGCAGTAGCAATAGCAGTAACAATAGCGATGGCATAAACTGTAGAAAATGAAATCCTTTTAAAAAAAAATCGTACATTGGCTTTGGAGTTGGCGTGGCATAGCGATGGTGGATACGTAGACTCTTTTCGTTGATTGAAAAAAATTCTAATTCATTTATCAGAGTACACACACGAAATTTACACATATTTTTTTTTATTTGCAAGTCTACAGAAAGGTAGACCCGCTCTGATACCACCTGTAACGCCCTAGAATTTCTTTAATAAAATGAACAAGCATACTCCTAATTTTAACGATGAAAAAGGACATGGATAATTTAAAAATAAAATTTAACTGAGTCAATTGTAGCGGAAGCAAAATATTTCATAAATAAAATTCTAACTATCGTCTGATTCTATCAATTTCAAATAAACTAGAAATAAACTAACAATTTAAAAAGAAGTAAATAGTTCAACATTTTTTTTAAAATAAACTAAACATTTGTAAATAAATCTTTAGGCCTTGTCATATCCACCGCTCTTAGCCAGCGCCATCTCCTTCACCTGAAAAGTTTGTTATAAGTGGGGTGAGCGACACAACTCAGTGGAGTATAAATTGTCCAAGCTAAATACACAGATATCTAACATAATCATGCAAATACAATCCAATAGGACATAGCATAGATCATTTGAAAAACCGTAGACATAGACAATAGGTGCACTGCAGGGGTTCCACCTGAGGGATACATCAGCCCCGGACCTCTTGAGTCCCTGGCTCAATAGGGCCTAAGCAACTGTACTACACATTCATGCAAAATAATCTAAGCATTTAACAAGGACAATAAAGTTTAGAAAACAAACCCCACCTTAAACGTAGCTTTGAAAATTTAGTAGAGCCTAGACGTGTCGGATGCAAGCACGCCTAATCCTCGCTCGATAAATCGCCAAATCAATAGAAAATAATACTAGTTAAAATCCTCGAATATTCTAAACTTAATCTAAAAATAATAATCTAAAAATCATAATTTAGGGGCTTTGTGAAATATAAAAAGATTAGAGTGTAAACTGGAAATTGTTGGAAAAGAAAAGAAATGGAGATTGGTCAAAATTGGAGTGAGGATGGCTTTTGAACAATAGAAATCTGGTTGGGGTGAAATTGCAAATTCTGAAACTAATTCTCTCCAAATATGGCAGCAACATTATCCCCCTCCTTTCATCCCTTCATCTCGTAAATCTCCTATTTTCTTTTTCTTTTTTTTTTCTTTTTCTTTTCTCTTTCTTTTTCTTTTTTTTCTTTTCTTTTTCTTCTCTTTTTCCTTTTCCTTTTTCCTACTTTTCCTACTTACGCCACCAGCCCACTCTCTTTTCTTTCTTCTTCCCTTTTCTTTCTTTCTCTTCTCTTTCTTTTTTTTTCTTTTCGTAATGACGCCCTACCCCCCCCAAAACTCTTTTTTTCTTGCTTTTCTTTCTTCAACAACAACCCTCCCCCAAATTGAAGATAATGAAATCATTCCACCATTTCTATCTCTTTAACCGGCCCCTCTTCTCCTCTTTCTTTCCTTTTTTTTTTTTACAACGGTCTCATAAAAAGAACCGGTGGAGCGGGCGCGCAATGGCGCAGGACCGATTCGAGAGATATCCAGGTTGATTGGACAACGGGAGGTGGTGGTTCGGATTTTGTTTTTGTAGGCGACGGAGGTTTCGGGATTTTTTTTTTTTTTGGGTTTATTCGGGATCGTGGGTTTGGTCGCGATGGCATCGGGGTAAGGCTTATGGGCCGCCGCTTCGGTTGGAGTATATTTGGTTTGATACGTGATTTGGTTTTAGGCAAAAAAAGGCTAACGTGAGGGACGATGAAGATGATGGTGATGAGTTTGGGGCATTCGTTTTTTTTTTTTTGGTCGTGTACCATAAGATGAACTAGAAAGAAAAAGAAAAAAACTTTTACCTCGATCGGGGATGAACGACAAGACACGTGAAAATTTTAATAGGAGGGGACTCTTTGTTTTTATAGATCGATTAGGTTTAGGATTAAGAGAATAAGAGTCTTAATCTCACAGATTCAAAGAATCTGGTAAAAGTTACAACAAGATTTGGTAAATATGGAAAATTGAAATTGGTATCTTGTGATTCTAGAACACTATTGGAATTGGACCTTTTTAATGGGCTAAATTGATAAGGGATCATATCAGATGAGCTTGTTTAAACTTGGGCCTAGACAATTGGACATTGGATTTGAAAGATTGGACTTGAATTATAAAATAATTATTAGCCCCTAAATAAACTAACTAAAAAAATCTAAAACTCATAATTTAAATAATATCCCAAAATAAAATTTCGGGTATTACACAACCAGACTTCATTGTATAATCACTGTCGTTGAACTATGTCGGTTGAGATCTGTGAGCCCTCGTAATCTGTACCATCCATCAGACGAATGGTATTGCATTGTTCTCTCGGATTTAGTTTCGTGTTTCTTTAGAATTTGCTCTTTTGATGTTGGCCTCCTACTGCAGTTGCGATCTGGGCTACTTGTGTTTCTAGAGATTTTAATCTTGCATTTATATTTTGTGTTCAACTGAGTGACCTGTTCTTCAATCCTGTCTATCTTTGCTTCATCCTTGTTCAGTTCTACCCTAGTTTCTCCAATAAACGAGGATAACATCTCTTCTATAGATGCTTTCTTATCATTTGACTACGCTCTGCCTTGATTACCCACATTAAATCCCGGAGGTGGATGCAAAATATTTTTGTTATTAGCATATGAAAAGTTTTCATAGTTTCGCAGCCCCGGATGATAGTAATTGAGTATCTGATTATTTCTATAATTTTTGTTGAAGTTTGTTTGTTGTCCTATACAATTTGCCTCTTCTTCAACAACAACAGGATCTTTTGGAGTCACTTGTTGCATCACATCAAGTTTCATGTTTAGCACGGATACATGTTCTGTTAGCATTGCGACTTTCTCATCCTGAACCTCTGCCACACGCCGAACATTAGATCTCTTGGATGGCCATTGATAACTATTATTTGACATCTCCTGTAACAGTTCTAGTGCCTCATCTACATATTTCACTAGTAGTGCACCCCCAGATGCAATATCTATAATGGTTCTTATGTTGCCACTTAAACCATCATAAAAATATTGAACCTGTTGGTAGTCGGGATATCCATGTTGAGGGCACTTCCTTAGAAATTCTCGGAATCTATCCCAGGCCTCATTTAATGGCTCTGAATCTAACTGCCTAAAGTGGGCGATTTCAGATTTCAATTACAGCGTCTTACTATGGGGAAAGTATTTTGCTAAAAACCGCTGACTTATTTTAGCCCAATTTGCTGCTGGTAGTGTTAGAGAGCATAACCATCCCTTAACCTTATAGCGCAGAGAGAATGCGAAAAGGCGGCATCGAATGGTATTCTTAGAAACACCATTCATCTTAACAGTATCGCAAATTTCTAAGAATTGTGCCAGATGCGCATTTGGATCCTCAACGGCTCTGCTCCCAAACTGCTTCTGTGAAACCATCTGGATCAATGCAGGTTTCAGTTCAAAGTTATTTGCATTGATCGGCAAATGGGCCACACCACCATTAGTCCGACTAACTTCTGACTGGAAGTAGTCCCTAACAACTCTTCTCGCGGGCCTTTCCACAATTCGGTCATGTGCATCCGCCCTAGGTTCCTCATTGTTTCTGTTGTTCCCCGCATTCTGATTAGTCCCATCCGCCATTGCTTTAGATCTTTTCCTTAATTGTTTTGTTGTCTTCTCGATTTCTAAATCAATGGGTATTGGCTGTGTCACGCCCCAGACGGGGACGCGACGACGATCCAAAACTTAAATAGAAATAAACCAAACAGTCTAGACAAATGATAACATAACCCCAAACGAAAACAGAGTCCAGTAGCAGCAAAAATAAAATACAAGTACGAATTACAACTTACAATCCAATAAGTATCCAAAACAACCCAACAGAAATGTCCAAAATTAACCTTACAGTCCAAAAACTAACCAAATCAACATACAGTCTGAAGAAAGAAATAAAGTACGCATCACGTCACAAGCTTAAGTGTCAAAGGGTCCTACGCCCTTAAGTTACAGTCCAAAATGGAAAAAAGAAGCAGAATAAAAGGAAGTCCAACATCAGCTGAAGCACAAGAAACAAGTACAATCAACAGTAGAAAGGAGCAAGTCCAACAGACGGAACACGGGAAATCAGTCCATGGCAGGTTCAGCATCTTCAAAGTACTCCTCATCTAGTCATTAGAAAACAGGAGGGGATGAGACAAAAATATCAGTGGATGGGGTGATCGTGTGCAAGTGTGGTGATATATATAGTTAATGCAAGAAAACTGTTATATGAAAAATGCGTGAGTTATGATGCGTGGTTTCACATATAGTTCGCAAGCATCGTGGTATATATACTTAAAATAATATACTTATACAGTTTTGATGAACAATTCGTGGTCATACAAGCACTGTGTGATTCAAGCAAGACATGTAGGATTTGCATACGGAATGTAACGCCAATCCATGCAAGACAAGTAGTGATTGCATATGGATTTGTAGCGCCAACCAATGCAATACAAGTAGCGGTTGCGTACGATTTTGTAGCGCCAACCAAATGGGTCCGATTAACTCCAAAATCGTGTGGATCAAACTGCGATTCATTCGTTCTTCCTTGTAACTCCCCGAGCAAGATGGTCCAAGACCTGTCACCTTATCGCTCCATAGGCAATAAAGACAAATCCACAGTAGAGCTAGCTAGGCCCGGATTGTCATAATCATGATTATACCTCAAGTACTACGACCCGCTTCCCTTGGACAAACTCCATCCCTCAGTTGCGGGATTAGGACGATGGGGCCAGAGAGTGAAATAGCAGCCGAGTTGCCCGGTTCTGTCCCCAACGTATCCATTCTGACTGTGAGCTCGACACACCAAGTTGACTCAGCAGAAAATAATTACAATTACAGGATGTCAACCAGGCAGTCGAGTATATTGATTCAGGGAAGCAGTTCAGGAAAGTTTTAGAAATCGCGTGTGGCATTTAGGTGTTGGTGGAGTAATTTGGATGAAGATAATTATCGAGAGGATAAGTAATCTTCAATGTCTTTAAGAATTAGGTGGGACATAGGTCCCGTTATAGATTCGGAATCGCAAGACGAGGAAGTCGCCCCGCGATCGCGTATTAATCGGTCAAGACGATCCGATAAGTCAAGGGATTTTAATCAATTAAAATATTTTAAATAATTATTATAAGTCAGAGGGTCCAGGGCTGTTTTTCAAAGAAAAAAATAATTTGAGTTAGGTCCTTGTTAAAAAAAGAAAATTTACAATTAGCCCCGTTTTGTAAAAACTAATACTTTTGGGGTTAAAAATTGAATAATTAAATGTCCCGACCTTGAAAAATCATGAGGTCGATTTCTAAATTCTATAAATTGTTCAGAGATTCAGGTTTTTAAAGTTTTGAGGTCGAGTTTTCATAAAAATCTCACATTGACCCTTAATTTGTTAAAATTGTCATTTCGGGCCCTAAGTTTAAAATAATTGGATCTCACAAACCGGAAGGGCTTTTAATGTGATTCAAGTTGTGAAGCCCCGACTTTTCCGAGCTTATAATTGATCCTTATTGCCGTTTATACATTGGATCGACTATTTTACCGCGTCATTTTGACGGGTAATTATTAATAATATATACATTTTGTACTTTATTTCATTTTATTTAATTACTTGTGATCATGATCATCATTAATTATATTTTTGCATTTATGATCACTTGATTGATCTTTATTACTATTTTTGTATTTATTAGTCACCTTAGAATCTTAAGAGACTATTTATTTTAGAGACTTTTACCTTATAGAATTAAGATTTTGATTTAGATTAAGTGATCATGAGACTTACAAGTGATCAAGGAAATCACTAATTATTTTGGAGATTGATATATTTCATCTATTATTATCAAATTTGGGACAAAAAAAATATATGGAATTACCATAATGCCATTATAGTGGACGGCCAACATGGATATTTTTGGAATAAAAATATCATCCAACTCTTGTACACCTACACCTTATAGTAGTCATCTTGTGTATAATTATACCATTAATTCAAACATTATACACATCATCTCTTACATTACTTCTTTAATATTATTTTTGCCAACATGTTGGAAGTCTTCCAACATTCCATTTAAACCATGTCTTGCCCATACCTTTGACCTTCAAATTGTCTCCCATGCATGAGGCAAAATGCAAGACACAATTAAACAGATTTTTCTCCTCCCTCTCTCTCATTGTTCACGGCCAAGAGGCCTTTGGAGGTGCAAGTTTTGGTTCAATTTTACACCAACACCTTCATCTCCTACACAAAATCCTCCTCCTTCTCTCTAAAATCTTCCTACCTCTCTCTACTCTTCTTCTCACTTTCTTCTTCAACACTTAGAAAATTTTTCAAGAATTATCTCCTTATTCTTCATCAATTTCGAACACACCTATACTACAAGGTAAGAAATTTTATCTTCAATCCATTTTTGATATCACATAGTTCATCTCTTCCACCTTCTTAACTTAAGTTTGAATTTGATTTGGAGGTACATTTAGAAGACCATTTGAAGATTAGAGCTTGACATCATCTTGAAGAAGGACTTCAAAACTTGAAGAAGAGCTAGTAGAGAATTTGGACTACAAGGTAAGAATTGAGTACTAGACCCCTTCTTTCCTATTCTTTCTGTTTTTTTCAAATTTTAACACCCCTTTTTCATTTTTGAGAAATAGGGGCTGACCTTAGGTGATTTTGGATTTGAACCAAAATTTCCAATTTTAAAGCTTCAACTAGTCTCCAAACACCTACTACACAAGGTAAAGTGTAGTCCTTCTCATTTTCTTATCTCCTTCTTTTTCTCCTTAATTTTTCTCTCATTTTTTTAACTTCAAAATTTTGATATTTCTTGACTTAGGGGCTGACCTAAGAAGCCTCATCCAAAAATTGTGAAATTATCCTTTTATTTCACAATTTCCAATTTTAAGGTGGGTGGAAAAATATTTTCCAACTATTAGGTGTTTTATTAAAATGCATGTAGAAAATTTGATCATGAGCCTTGAGATATATATAATCTATGTATTTCATGTCAATTTTATGTATCAAGTCATGAAAATTCTCAAGAGTTGCTCAAAATTACTATTTATTGAATTTTAGGTGCATGCATGTGCAATTTAATGTTTTATTTGATGAATTCTTGTATGTATTGGACATGCATGTGTATGATCTTTAAAATTCATGTTTTGGATGACTTATAACCTGGACAAGTCGAGCATAATTGATTAAATTTCAATTTTGGACTTAAAAATGTAAAAATGGAAAGTTGGTGGACTAAATTGCAAGAAAATAAAAGTTAAAGGACCCCTCTGCAAATTTCAATTTTTGGGACTGTACTCAGGATCAAAAATGACTTTTGGACATTTTAATAAAGTTTTAAGAGTTTTAAGATAAATAAAATCAACCTTTAAAAGCCCAAGGACTAGATTGTAAAATTTTGAAAGTTTAAGGGCTACTTTGCAATTTTTAAAACTGCACCAGACCTAAACTTTAAAATTTGAAATTTTTACTCTTAAGGTACTGGGAATTACATATTTTAAAAGTATTCCAAAAATCCAAGTGGTTAGGGCTTGGAAAGTAATTTTTCTAAAATTGAGGGACTAAAGTGTAAAATACTAAACTTGAGGACCCAAATGAAATTCCAGGACTTATGCAGCCCATGCACCTGGAAATACTAACTTAATTATAACTTAATTATATTTTGGACCCAAGGTTCAAATTTCATAAAAATTGGACCCCTAAAAGCCTTAAAGACAATTATTTCAAAATGGGACAAAAATGATATTTTCAAAGGTTAAAGGACCTACACTTATTTCTTTTAAAAACTGCTTTTGTCCCAATATCCTACCAACCTTAGTGACATTTTCCAACTGGAATCACATTAAAAGCCCTTCCGGTTTGTGAGTTCCGAATATTTCAAACTTAAGGTCCAAATTGGCAATTTTTACAAATTTGGGGCCAATGTGAGAATTTTATAAAAAATCGACCTCAAAACTTTATAAACCTGAATCTCTGGACAATTTGGAGAATTTAGGAACTGACCTCATAATTTTTCAAGGTTGGGATATTTATTTATTCAATTTTTAACCCCAAAATTGTTAGTTTTTACAAAACGGGGCTAAATTGAAATTTTTCCTTTTATAAAGGACCTAACTCAAATTATTTTCTCTTTTACTAAAATAGCTCTGGACCCTCTGACTGGGAGATTTAATTAAAATATTTTATTTTCCCAAAAACCTTTAACTTATCGGATCAATTTGACTGATTAATACTCGATCGCGGAGCGACTTCCTCGCCTTGCGATTTTGAATCTATAACGGGACTTATGTTCCACCTAATCTTTCAAGATATCGAAGATTGCTTATCCTTCCGATAATCATCTTCATCCAAATAACTCCACCAACGCCATATTTCTACTCGTGAATTTTAAAAAAATTCTGAATCGTTTCTCGAATCAATAATACTCATCGCTGGTTTTTGCCTATACTTGTATTTACTTTCCTACCGAGTCAACTTGGTGTGTCGAGCTCACTGATCGGAATGGATACGTCGTGGATGGGCAAGGCAGCTCGGCCGCTATTCCACTCTTAGGCCCCATCGCCCTAATCCCACAACCGAGGGACGGAGTTTGTCCAAGGGAAGCGGGTCGTAGTACTTGAGGTATAATCATGATTATGACAGATCCGAGCCTTGCAAGCTCCACTTTGTGGATTTTGTCTTTGCCTATGGAGCGATAAGGTGACCGGTCTTGGACCATCCGCTGGGGAGTTACAAGGAAGAACGAAGGAATCATTGTCCGATCCACACGATTCCGGAGTTATCGGACCCGTTAGGTTGGCGCTACAAACCGCACGCAACCGCTACTTGTTTTGCATTAGTTGGCGCTACAAATCCGTGACGCAACCATTAATTGCCTTGCATGGGATTGGCGTTACATTTCCGCACGCAATCCTACCTATCTTCGATGAATCACATAGTGCCGCGTGTGACCATGAACTGTTTTCTCGAATCGTATAAGTATATATTATTTAAATATATTTATCACTTACGCTTATAATCTGTGTGTGTGAATTCATGCATCATACTCATGCGTTTTCATATAATCTGTTTTCTCACATTAACTATATATCGCCACACTTGCACACGATCACCCCATCCACTGAGATTTCTGTCTCATCCCCACCTATTTTCTAACCTTAGATGAGGATTTCGTTGAAGATGTTGAACCGGCCCTGGATTGAGACCTTGTACTTCGCTTGTTGGGTTTACTACTTCTTCTTGTTGTTGATTGGACTCTTTTCTTGTGTTGTTGTTGGACTCTTGTATTTCTTTCCATTCCGGTTTGTAACTGAAGGGCGTAGGACCCTTTGACTTTAAGTTGTTGTATTTGGTTGATTTTCGGGTATGTAATTAGATTATGGATTGTGGACTGTAAGTTGTATTTGTACTTGTTATTTATTTCCGCTGCTATTTAGACTCTGTTTCATTGGGTTCTCGTTGATATTTGTCTGGACTGTTTGGTTATTGTATTTAAGTTGTGGATCGTCGCGCGTTCCATTTGGGGCGTGATGATTAGAGTGGTATCGAGCTCGGCTAGTAAGATGGAAACTTACACCGAGCTGACCCAGGATAGGACCCTCGGTCTGTGTTTTGGGTAGTACCACGACTTGACCAATTAAGTGTGAAATCGATTTCAAATTGGCATAGAACCGTCTTATTGATATTTGAACTAAGTTAGAACGCATATTTTGAGATTCCATAGTCATACTTGTCTTGACTTAGTTGATTTTTGACTGATTTCCTTTATTCATTCTTTCCTTACTCTCTCCTTATCTTTCCTTTACCTTTGACTGATCCGCCTTGTATTTGTTGTTTCTTTCCCTGCGATATCACTTGCTTTACGCGAATAATTATTGTATTCATTTACTCGTGAATCGCAACTAACGCTTTGTTGGGAAATTTATTGTTTAGATTTTGATGAATGTCATGTAAAACTTAGAATAGGAAGTTGGCACCCCAATTTTTGTTGTAAACTACATTGAAATAAATAGGGCTGGTCAAGCTGAGTTAAATCGACTATGCCCAAACATGCAAGAAGACAACGGAGACTAGAAGGAAGACTCACGCAAGGCAATTTGAGTATGGCAAAGAAGAGAAGACGGGAACTCTATCTTGAAGGAGCGGTGAGATGCGGTGAGTGGAGTATCGTCAAGTCAACTCAAGAAAAGCCAAGTCTCAAGTTGAAGTGACGATGAAGAGTCATCCAATGATTGGAAGTCGACTCTAAGTCACCTGGGGAAAACAAGGAAATGCGATCAAGTCGAGATAATCGAAAAAGATCGGTTGCCTGAGTAAATCAAGAGAATTACCTAAACAAGTAATATCTCCATGCTACCTTTCTCGAAGTACTCGGTCCCGAAGCGTGCAAAAGGAATAAACAATGGGAAGCACTACACCGTGTCGAACTCCGAAAAGGTGAAGAACAATTCATACGAGGAAATGGCAATTCCAAGGATCGCAACAAGACAAGCCAACGACCACAAGTGACTTTCAAAAATAAGCCTATCTCTTCAACGGCGATTTTTGAAAGATCACTATAAAAGGCCGAGGAATGACTCACGAGAGTAGGGGACAAGAACCACAAACATTCAAGAAATTATTAGAATCAGTAACTGAAATATTCTCAAGTTATTAAACGCTCAATCCTCGGGCCTACACTACGAAGAACATCAATCCAACACTCACCGTGAAGGAAAGATAACTTCAATCGTTGAAGAGGAAATTATCAAGAATCAAGGGTCTACATTCCACGAAGGATTGTAGGAAGGTTCAAGGTCGAACCAAGTCTTGAGCTTTTGGAGGGCTTCGTGATCAAATCCAAAGAGCTTGAGCAAGTGGGTTATAGTAGCAAGCGGTGCCTGAAGAAAGCCGAGTCGCACGAGAAGCGGTGAGTGATCAATGCGTCTCGGATCGAGTCACAAAGGATCAAGTCACCGTGTGTGATCAAGACTTGTATCCGGACATTACCACTTTGTATACTTCGATCAATACCTAGTGGATTCCTCCAGGAGTTGGAGAAGAGAGGAGTAGAAGAATTACCCCATCTTCGAACCTCTATAAAAATCTTATTGTGTCATTTACATTTCAAAGACTTTAATTCTTGCATCATATCCTTTTAATTCTCACGACATATTTGCTATCCATTAGATAATCTCTAAGTACTAAATCAAGCTCTAAATCTCTACTTAACCAAACTTAAGGGTGTTAAGTCTTCCAATGAAAACAAACCACAGTTGAGTTAATTTAGACTTAACAATTTGAGTTATTCCATCAACAATGCTAAATTGAGTCCGTTGAGGGACTAACTCTACTTATTAACTAAATTGGTCATCCACCAAGGACACATCCGTGTAGTATCAACTCCGAATTTTTAAAAGGACTAAATCAAAAATTTGGTAAGGTTTATTCAACCCCCCTTCTAAACCTTACACTTACACCCCTTGGGACCTACAAGTGGTATCAGCGGTTGGTTCATTGAGCCTTCCGCGACCGGTTCTTGAACTAGATCTCCAAACTTTTCAAAGTCCGCTTTAGTACTTAAACTTTCAAAACTCTTTTTATCATTAAAATTTATTATCATGGAAGCAAATTTGACACGCATCCCTATGTTCACAATTGAAGAATTTGATGATTGGAAAATTCGTATGCGAGGCTCATCTATCAAAGCATTACATGATGAGATGTGGATAGTGATAGAGGATGGGCCTCGCAAATCTTAAAGGTGAAGAGGATGTTGCTCCCTGACCAGCCATGGTTGAAAAACCAAGAATCGAATGGACAAATGATGACGAGAAAAAGATACAACCTGGACAATGTAGCCAAGGACATCATTTACAAAACCTTGGACAAAGCCATGTTCAATAAAGTCAAATCATGCAAAACGGCTAAAGAAATGCAGGACAAGCTAACATTGATTTGTGAAGGCTCGAGCAAATCAAAGAAAACAAATTATCGGTGGGTCATTTGTATTTAAATTTGAGAACTTCAAAATGATCTCAAGAGAAAACCTGGATCAATGGATGCTCGGTTCACGTAAATCACCAACGAGCTATCTCGCACTTGGAAAGGAATATACATAGAAGGAAATGTGCATGAAGATCCTAAAAAGTCTTCGGTGAATGGGAAATGAAAGTCATGGCACTAAGACATTCCATGGACCTATCAAAGACATCCAACCATGAACTATTCTCGGACCTCAAAGCCTACGAGTTTGGTGAGAAGAAAAGACAGGAAGAGACAATTTGTACCAAAACATTTTGCTCTAATTGTTAAAGATGGGAAGAGAGCCGAGGTCAAAGAAGTCATTGACCCAAGGAAGAAATAGCCCTACTAGTAAAAAGATTCAACAAGTTTTTCAATAAGAACTACAAGAGAGACAAGGGCGAATCCTCCGGAAGACACTTAGCTCCTCCAAATCAAAGGAAGATAGGCCAACAAGAGAAGAGAAGATCATCAAAAAGTGAATATCAAAGGGGTGACAATCCAAGAATGGAAAAAGAGTGATCAAAAGGTTGAATATCTATCTTTGAATGTAGGCAACCAGCAGTCACTATGCCATTGATTGCCCATATCCTGTAGTCAACAAATACGGGAATGAAGAAGAAAGAAAGGTCTTGAGAGAAAGAAGACAAGAAAAGAAAAAAGGCAATGATGGCTGCAGAGACTCGCCGAGGCAGCCAAGTCAAGAGAGACAGTGATTGAGAGCGGTGAAGTTGACTACTCAAGTGACTCGAAGAAGAAGCCCCGATCCGTTTGATGGCCAAGGAACAAGATCAACTCCGACCAAGAAGATGAGGTACACTCTAACTCATCAAACTCGGATTCTAGTGATAGTGTGTGACACACTTCATCACCCACCGATCTTTATGATTCATTAGGCAAAATGATGAAAGATTTTGAACACATTAAATCCTCACACACACTATTAAATGAGGAAAATTGACCTACTCAAGAGCCAAAACTCAAAGCGAGAAATAGTTGCCATAGAAAAGAGGGAGAATGACCTCAAAAATGTTATTGCCTCATTCACTAAGGCATCTAAATCATTGGATGATCTTATTATGAGTCCAAGAGAATGTGGAGACAAGACAGCCTAGATTTAACTCCTCGTGATATGTCAAACTTCAAAAGTAATTTTGGAAAAAGGATCTTCAAGCAATGAAGAGTCTAAAAATCCAAAACTTTAAATGTTGCACACACATTCACTCCAAAGCACAATTACAAGCAAACTAAGGAAAAGGAAGCGGCCGAGTTGAGTGCGGCTGAAAGGACAAAATGAGAAGAGATTGATCGAGTTCTCAAAGCCAAACTCCAAACGAGAAAATACTCTGTGAAGAAGAAGCGAGCTACCAAAACCCAGAAAATCTATAAAAGAAATACATATGATGGGAATGGTAGAAAATATCCAAGCTAAGCTAATTGGAATGATGTGAACTATCAAAGATAGACTTATGGAATATAAGCCCAAATGGCAAAGTCCAGAACTCAAAGAAAGGCCATTCCAAAAGTATAAGAGCTTTCATCAAAGACACATATGCACTGGGTACTACACTCGGAGACACCACAATTACCCAAAAAGGCGATTGCCAAAACACATATACAGCATACAGACAAAAGAGACAATTTTGTATGAACCTAGAATCCCCAAGCAATTTGCCAAGATTAATTATGATTATGGCATCGATAGATGGCAACCCCCAGAGAGTCAAATCATTTGGCTATAAGTTGGTTGGATCATCTTACAATTCTAACCCCTCAGGACCCGAGACAAGTATGGGTACCTAAAACTTAATTTCCTTGATTGCGGGTTCAAGGCAGTGAGTGCCAAGGAACCTGGTATATGGATAGTGGTCATTCCGGACATATGACAGAAATAAGAAAAATCTGTCAAAATTCAAGAAAGTTAAAGGAGCAAAAGTCATATTTGGAGGAAATGAAGCTCCAGGTGAAATAAGAGGCATTGGATCCATCAAGAGGAATGGATTAGAAATCACGAGATGTTGCATATGTTGAAGGACTCAACTTCAACTTTCTAAGCATCACCAACTCTGTGACAAGGGCTATAATGTTGGATTTAACATGGGTATATGCCAAATCAAGAAAGGTGAATCGAATGAAGTTGTGTTGCAAGGATGCGATACAAAAAGAACATGTATGTAGTAGATTGGTCAACCGCTACACCCAAAGACTGTCTACTAGCAAAAAGCGGTGAATCAAGTTGTTTGTGGCACAAAAAGTGAGTCACTGAATTTCAAAACGATTAACAAGCTTGCGAAGTAGTCTTGTGGAAGGACTTCCGGACTCAAGATTATACGTAAAGGAGAGTATATGTTACGCATGTCGGAGAAGGGAAAACAAATCAAATCATCATTCAAAGAAAAGACATGCCCATCTTCAACAAGAATATTGCATCGCTACATATGGATCTATTTGGCCCGGTGGAACCAGCTAGCATAAGTGGAAAGAAATACACCTTGGTGGTAGTAGATGACTACTCAAGATATACATGGACAATATTCATGTGTAAGAAGAAAAGAAACTCTACGTGAAACTACCACGGTGATGAAGAGGATTCAAAATGAGAAGAGCCAAACCATTATCAAAATAAGATCGGATAGAGGAACCGAGTTTGTCAATGGAATAATAACTCAAAAGATTGTATTGAAAATGGTATTGGTCATGAACTATCTGCAGCAAGAACTCCACAATGAGAATGGAGTTGCGAGAAAGAAGGAATAGAACTCTCAAAAGAAGAAGAAGGACCATGTTAGGTGAAGCGGGGGTTACCAAAAAGATTTTGGTGAAGCAATCAACACGGCTTGCTACACTCAAAACAGATGTATGATAAACAGACGGTGACAAAGACTCCTATGAGATTTGGTGGAAGAAAACCAAATGTTGCATATTTTAGAATATTTGGATGTAAATGCTTCATCCACAACAATGGCAAAGACAATCTAAAGGCCTTCGATGCTAAAGTCGATGAAGGTATCTTCTTGGGATACTCGGTGAAAGCAAAGCCTATAGAGTACTCAACAAAAGGACTATGGTTGCGAAGAATCCATTCATGTGGTATTCGATGAGCCAAATGTAAATGGAGAAGACATTGAAGAGTCGGTGATAAGTGAATCATCCAACCATACTGAAGAGTCCTATCTTTGCGTCAAGTGGAATTATAAACTCGAGAAGAAGATGAGATAGTGAATCTCAAAAACAGTTGGAAAATTTGCGGCTAAGTGACTACGAGAGAGCTAATCAAAGCAACACAATCGCTAGACGAGTGAATCCACCAACTTACTCCAACTTTGATGTAAGATGGCCGAGAGACCATCCACGAGAACTTGTCATTGGAGATATAAGAGAAGGTGTCAAAACAAGATCGAACTCAACAAGAAGCTATGTTCACATGCTTTATCTCGCAAATAGAGCCCAAAGATGTGTTACAAGCATTGGACGACACACATTGGATTCAAGCTATGCAAGAAGAGTTGAATCGGTTTGAAAGAAATGAAGTATGGGAATTAGTTCAAAGACCCACCCATCAAAACGTTATTGGTACTAAATGGGTGTTCGAAACAAGATGAATGAGAAAACTGTGGTAAGAAACAAAGCAAGACTAGTAGCCAAAGGATATTGCCAAGAAGAAGGAATAGATTTTGATGAAACATTTGCTCCCGTAGCAAGATTGGAAGCTATAATGATGTTTCTTGCCTATGACTCACAAGAATTTTCTTGTATATCGATGGATGTAAAAAGCGCATTCCTAAATGGTTTATTGGAAGAAGAAGTGTATGTTGAACAACCTCCAGGATTTGAGCGAGAAGACTCTTGGAAATAAGGTATACAAACTCAAGAAAGCTCTGTATGGATTGAAACAAGCACCCAGAGCATGGTATGACACTTTGTCACATTTCCTAACCGAGAATGGATTCACAAAAGGAAAAGTAGATAGAACAATTTTTAATTCAAGACAAAAAAGAGTATCTTTGCTTGTTCAAATATATGTGGATGACATCATTTTTGGATCCACAAACAAATAGCTATGTGAAAAATTTTCAAACCTCATGCAAAGTAAATTTGAAATGAGCATGATGGGAGAGTCGACATTCTTCCTTGGACTCCAAGTGAAACAAGGCGAAGGATGGAACCTTCATAAGTCAAACAAAATACACCAGCGATTTAATGAAAAAAATTGGTATGGAGGAGAAGTCTTCGTGAAAATACCAATGAATACATCGATCAAAATGGACATGGATGCGGATGGCAAGCTGTAGATCAAACAAGATACTGAGCACTTATTGGATCATTGCTCTATCTCACAAAGAAGCGGGCGGACATCACCTTTCTTTGTAGGTGTATGTGCAAGATTTCAATCTGCTCCAAAAGAGAGCCATATGACAATGACTAAGAGAATATTGAGATACTTGAAAGGAAGCAAGAAGTTGGCTTATGGTATCCAAAGGAAGGTGGATTCAAGCTAATTGGCTATTCGAGACTCGACTATCTTTGGATGCGAGTTGACGGGAAGAGCACCTCAGGCACATGTCAAATGCTAGGAAACAGTGATTTCTGGTTTAGCAAGAAGCAAAATTCAATAGCCACCTCTCTGGTGACAGAATACATAGTCTGCGGCAATTGTTGTGCCCAAATCCTATGGATGAGACAAAGTGAGAGACTATGAAGTTGAGGAAAAAGAAATTCCAATCATGTGTGATAACACAAGTGCAATTGCAATCACTCAAAATCCGTGTTGCACTCAAGAACAAAGCATATCGATGTCGATATCACTTCATAAAAGATCATGTTGAAAAGAAGGACATCGTCTTAGAATATATCTCAACCGATAAACAATTGGTGACATCTTCACAAAACCATTATGTGAGTCAAGATTTGAAGAACTCAAGCACGAGTTAGGGTTAATTGGTGGTGACACTCGGAAGAATCAATGAAAAGAAATGGAACACAAAAAGGGAAAAAGAGTGAACTCACAAATCGCCTAAGTAAATCAGTGTCGGAAAGATGACTATACCAAGTCGGTGACAATTTGAGTCACAAAGAGAACTGTGAGAAGAAGAGTTAAACCACTAAGGGTAAAAGCTGAGTCATTTATGAACAAAGTGACAAAAACGCGATCGTTTTGACTAAGCGGGAATGTTTTTAAGAATTACGTCAAAGATAATTATGGCGTGTAACAGGCAAAAGCCGCACACCAAGCTTATGATTGGATATAAATCTTTGCCGCATTAAATACGAGACATTAAATGCTACATCGGCGTGCAAAATCTAAGCCGTCGATTTCGATCACATTTGTAAAAACCACCCGCACGCCCTTTCATAAACCATACTTAAGCTTTCCTTCTTCTCTCTCTCTCATATTACCAAAACCGTTCATTTCTTTTGAAGCAAAGGCAAAACTCTCTCAAAACCCTATCTATCTTCAAATCAACCTCTAAGTTTTCTTGGTGAAATCCTCGAAAAATGGCACCAACCTATGATTTTGTCAAGTTAGGAAAGCAAATCCACACCGGGTCTTCTGTGGATTTCGGCGGCATGGTGAAACAGGGGTCCGACGACACCTTAGTGAAGAAAATTCTTTGAGAAATTGGAAACGCCTGGCTAAAATCGTTTCGATGTTGGAATATCCGATGACCTATGTGGAGGAGGTCGAGTTCTACGTGAACGCCGAGACTCACGATGAAGGGATAAAGCCATCTACATTCACGGAAAGAAGTTCACCATCTCTCGCCAAGGATTTGGTCAACATCGCTCACTACCGAGCGGAAGGAGCATCGAGAAATCAACGATCTTTGATGTAAACCTGGCCATTTCTTGCTTGGAAGAAATAGCAAGCCCGACTATCTTTGATAAAATAGTTTACACACAAACAAGAAATTTCTTGAAGGAGGATTACCACAAATCGTTGGACATAGTTGCCAAATGCATAGACATCAAATTTGGCGGCTTTGACCAACCAATCCAAAGCAAAGTTGATCGTAATGGCTGCGATCATTGAAGAAAAGAAAATAAATCTGAAAATTTGAGTTTGTCTATGCAAGCAGACTCGCGAGAATGTAGGGAACAAATCCTTCAAGGAAGATGGTGCATTTGGAGGATCCTAGGATATGGCCAGTGATTGGCGGCCGATGGAGGTGAAAGGAGTCCCTCTTAGATATGGAAAGGCGTTCCATGTAAACAAGAGGATGTTGAGATCAAACCTCTCCGGCGCACGAGAAGAGAGCCCACGCCAAGAGAGCGACACGAGTGGGGGAATCGGTGACCACGAAGATACGATTGTTTCCTCTCCACCAAAGAAGAAAGTTGCCCCTGCAATGCGGCTAAGAAGATCATTGCTCCTACAAAGAAAGAAAAACAAACCGCTCCCGCCCGCCCGGCCGAGTCACTTGCCCCGCAGCCGTGTCTCCCGCCCCAAAGCGGTCGAGAAGGACTCTCAAATACCTTCTCCGATCGTCAAAAAGAGGAGAAGCTCGATAAGCAAGACGGCCGGCTCCTCGAAGAAAACACCAAAGACGCCCCGCCGCCCAAGACTCGAAGAAACTCTCTCAACAGAAATTCCTCACGGTACAAACTAGGAGACGAAGAAGAATCATCAAGCACTCCGAGCTTGAGAAACCGGGCCGAGTCGCCACTCATTGGAGCAGACATACAGGAGGCTGGAGAAGTAGAGTCCCCAGATATAATTGATGAAACTTGACTAAGTCTCTTTGAAGGCGTCGTGAGAGGCAAATCAAGAAATAGTCGTAGTCGCGCAATTTGAGACACAAGAAGAAGGCGATAGAGTCGATAGTGATGTGATGATCCTATCCCCACCTTACCGGACATCCAAAATCGTATGCGTGAGTGGAGGAAGTGGAAATTGAGTCGATCAAGGAGCAGTTCCAACGGCCCGAGTTCATCGAAGAAGAAGAGGAAGGCGTTGAACTTCCTTGGACTAACTCTCGTGATCTCAAGATTGGATGAAGAAAGCGCACGAGATATCCTGCAGATTTTCAAGGATAAGTAGAATGAGAGCGCGAGAGGAAGGCGAGGCAAGAGAGAAGGCCAAAGATCCGCCTCTCTCACCGGAACCACAGAACATACACATTCTCACTTCGATATTCTATCGAAAGTGATGAGGATCACGGACCATCTTCTTTGCCGCACGAAAAGTTGAAAATGCAGCAAGCAATGCATGAATCCGAATTCTTCATGAGAAGAGCATGATGGAGGGACCAGGAGAGTCCTCCAAAACACGGTGAAATTGATCCAATGGGAGTGGTTTGACAAATCGCCACCGTTGTTCTTTGCCACCACTTCCCCACTCACTCGGAAGAAGGAATTAAGGAACTGTCGATGGCGGGTTAGTGGGGACCCCAGTTGAGCCAACCCCTAATAAAGGTGTCTTACCACCGCCCCCAACGGTGAACACTCGGTAGAAACAGCCGGGAGTTTGGAGACGAGTGACCCCATTCCAAGTCACTCACTCGGGGTGCGCCCGAGGAGGGGAAACTCCTCCACCGGCAAGGTCGGAGAATGTCAGATGACTCCACAACGAATCTAGGAGGCGAAGTGGAGAAAGTACAAACACAAAACGAACGAGCAAGTTGCCATCAACGAAGCTCCAGGCGATTGAGAGACTGTCTCGGTGAGGTGCCAACCGCTCGAAGGCTAATGACGCCGATGCGATCGAGGCACTGAGGAAGGAAAGCCCGGGAGTTAATACTGCAGGCGATGAAAGTGCAATCCATGGGGTTGAGACTCCAATGGATGCCACCACGAGAAGACCCTAAGACAGTGACATCGTCGAAAGGGAGGTCCAGCCTCATTGCAGTTGAGACTGCGGAGGAGGTAATGAAGGCCCACGGAGGTTGAGACTTCCGGGGTAAAAAAGCTAAAGTAGAGAACATCCCTCCTGCTATCATTGATCCATCCGAAAAGGAGATAAAGCGCTTCATGATTCCCAGGATAATCTCGATGTAACCTTTTCGGGATCGGAGGGACGAAGAAAAGAAGCCGAGTCATCCCCGTGAGATCCAAAAGACTCAGTGCGGATGTTCCCAAAGACGAGCAAGTCTCGATCTCAAGACTACTCGTCAAACTTTCAATTTTGATGATGAGCCACTAATGGAAATCTCATCATCGTCCGATGACGCTTCGATAAGGCCGAGGACCAGATCCACTCAATTGGAGAAACCATTTGAGACCAACGAAGGTTGTTGAGACAATTGAGGCTCGGCAAAGTGAGTCGGGTCCACTTCACCCAGCACCCCACCAAACAGAGTCCATGCGCGCAAAGCTCCCAAGCCGCAGCAGATTCGACTCCAAAAGGAACTTCACGCGCACCTCTCATTATTGAACAAATCCCGGTTGGCCGTGATGATTCCTTTGTAGAATCATTTCCTTTCTCCGGAGGTACCCGACCTCCCGAAGAGTCGAGAATGAACTCGCACGCTTCCACAGACGCAGCTCTGTCATTCCGTCAGTACCATCGTTCGGTGACTATGACTTTGACGCTGCGTGGCCATCACCGCAACGGAAGAAACAATGAAGTTTGGGAGGTGTTCAAAGCATTATTTCTTGAAATTGAACGGATGGAGAGGCACCAGGCCTCTATGGACATGCGATGGACAACGAAATGCCAACCTTACCGCCGACTTGAGAGGCATAACTGATCGAGGATAAAGGAATGGTGGCAACAATGAAGAAACAATGCGTGTGGAACAAGTTAGATACTTCAGGACATTGTTCAACAAGTCGTTGGTATGGCGAAATGAGAATCCGATGCAAAGACGAAATTGAGAGAAAACATTGAGCACATGCATGAAGCTCACACCGCCGAGATAAAGGCGATGCGTGAGCAAAATAAGAGTGATCTCCTGGCGCCTGGAAGAAAATATGGATAGAAAATTCAGCCTTCTCATGGTTGAGATGAAGCTAATTTCAGTGAGTCCAACGCTACTCGCTCCGAATTTCGTGCCGCATACACCGCAAAGAGACTCAAGGCGAGAACTCCTCGGCTATCGCCAGTGCTCGACTTCCCTTGCCAAGATATGTTTCAGTGTTCCTCTCTCCTTTGATGATGTCAAAAAGGGGGAAGAGGAATACTTTAAAGCGCTAAAGAGATCTGAAGGTGAAAAGGAGGAAGCAATTTGTAAAGGGAAAGACAATCGAGGAAGTGTCAAAACAAAAGAAAGAAAAGTCCGTTGAGGGGGAAGGATCAAAAGATGTGACCTTGATGATTGCACAAACCCCCAACAAGGTCTTGTCGGTGACATTATCGCAAAGAAACTCCCGATGACTCGCCACTCCAACACTGCTATATCTATGGGCCGAAAAGAGAAAGACAATTGAAGCGAGGGGATGGAGGAAGTGGAAGGAAGAATGGATGCCCGAGTTATGAACATCTTGAAACAACATGGAGGCATTCCAAAGAGACAGAGACACTTATGCCATCTCGGATGTTGGGACCGAGCCACGATCAGTTGATGAATTTAAAACGCTCGCATCCGAAGGATACTTTGCAAAAATGTCTATGGCTCAAGCTTGGGACTTTATCTTGGGAAAAGGGTCTCACGTTATGTGAAGAAGGCGAGAGAGCGCGAGACTACCGCGATCCTCTGCTGGTCACTCACCGAAAGAAGAAGACCCCAAGACAATACACGCCCCAGGGAGGTAGAGGAAGAAGCGTGGTGGAGAAAGAGGTTTCAAACCCAGGCCTCGCCCAAAAAACATTGAGCACGTAGATCCAGGCAAGAAAAAAGGGATCTCTTGGGCTGGTCTTGACCAAGTAGCCAATTTGCAAGTGGCTAAAAGTAATCTTGAGTATGCGAAAAGAATAGAAGAAGAAAATAGGAGACAAACTCAGCTATGGGAGGAAAGACAAGAGAGATTGAGAAGAGATGAAGTGCCCAGGAAGGCATATGAAAAGAAGAAGAAGGCGGTGACGATGAGAAAAAGAGAAGAAGAGCGAGAAGATCTTGAACAAGATGAAAGAAGGAGACATCGAAGAAGATGAAGTGTTCTTTGTCCACCCCTTCATGTATTTTACTATGTAAATACATACTATGTAAGTCTTCCGCAATAAAGCTATAAATTCCTTATCTTTTTTTCTCTTTCGTGTAGACAAATGTTTGCTCGATACACCTTGTAAAATTGTGTAAAAGAACAAGAATGTTATGATCAATAAAAGGATCGATTCTACGCATACATTCTATGTGAATACACTATCTGTATGTATCTTTGCTATTTACATTTTTGAATGTTTTAAGTTTTGGCATCATCAAAAAGGGGAAATTGTTGGTAAATTTATTGTTTAGATTTTGATGAATGCCATGTAAAACTTAGAATAGGAAGTTGGCACCCCAATTTTTGTTGTAAATTGCATTGAAATAAATAGGGCTGGTCAAGTGAGTTAAGTCACTATGCCCAAACATGCAAGAAGACAATCGAGACTAGAAAGAAGACTCATTGCAAGACATTTGAGTATGGCAAAGAAGAGAAGACGGGAACTGCGGAAGGAGCAAGCGGTGAGATGCGGTGAGTGGAGTATCATCAAGTCAACTCAAGAAAACCCAAGTCTCAAGTTGAAGTGACAGAAGAGTCATCCATGATTGGAAGTCGACTCTAAGTCACCTGGGGAAAACAAGGAAATGCAAGTCAAGTCGAGATAATGAAAAAGATCCGTTACGTAAATCAAGAGAATTACCTAAACAAGTAATATCTCCATGCTACCTTTCTCGAAGTACTCGATCCCTTCGAGCGTGCAAAAGGAATAAACCAATGGGAAGCACTACACCGTGTCGAACTCAGAAAAGGTGAAGAACAATTCATACGAGGAAATGGCAATTCCAAGGACTGCAACAAGACAAGTCAACGACCACAAGTGACTTTCAAAAATAAGCATATCTCTTCAACGGGCAGATTTTTGAAAGATCACTATAAAAGGCTGAGGAATGACTCTGAGAGTAGGGGACAAGAACCACAAACATTCAAGAAATTATTAGAACTGTAACCTGAAATATTCTCAAGTTATTAAACGCTCAATCCTCAGGCCTACACTACGAAGAACATCAATCCAACACTCACCTGTGAAGGAAAGATAACTTCAATAAGTTGAAGAGGAAATTATCAAGAATCAAGGGGTCTACATTCCACGAAGGATTGTAGGAAGGTTCAAGGTCGAACCAAGTCTTGAGCTTTTGGAGGGCTTCGTGATCAAATCCAAAGAGCTTTAGCAAGTGGGTCAGTAGTAGCAAGGCATTTGCCCTGTGGTGAAGAAGTTTCGAGTCGCACGAGAAGCCGGTGAGTGATCAAGGCGTCTCAGATCGAGTCCCAAAGGATCAAGTCATTTGTGTGATCAAGACTTGTATCCGGGACTATTACCACTTTGTATATCGATCAATACCTAGTGGATTCCTCCAGGAGTTGGAGAAGAGAGGAGTAGAAGAATTACCCCATCTTCGAACCTCTATAAAAATCTTATTGTGTCATTTACATTTCAAAGACTTTAATTCTTGCATCATATCCTGTTTAATTCTCACGACATATTTGCTATCCATTAGATAATCTCTAAGTACTAAATCAAGCTCTAAATCTCTACTTAACCAAACTTAAGGGTGTTAAGTCTTCCAATGAAAACAAACCACGATTGAGTTAATTTAGACTTAACAAATTTGAGTTATTCCATCAACAGCTCGGTTGAGTCTCGTTGAGAGACTAACTCTCTTGATTAACTAAATTGGTCATCCACCAAGGACACAATTGTGTAGTATCAACTCGAATTTTTAAAAAGGACTAAATCAAAAATTTGGTAAGGTTTATTCAACCCCCTTCTAAACCTTACACTTACACCCCTTGGGACCTACACACTTCAAGATATAGAATGGCCGAACATCGAGGACATGGGAGACCTCGTCGCGTTCCACGAGGGGTTGATGATGTACCCAGTGGGACCGGTACCCTCTCCGATTACCACCGCCTCCTCCACCGCCGCAGAGACAATTTGATGCACAAGCCTTACAACAAATACTAGTTTTCATGAGGCAACAGGCAGAGCCTCAACCCCGTGCTCCCGAACCCACCAGAGAGGCGAACGATCGCACGTTGGAGCGATTTATGCGGTTTGACCCACCAGCCTTCTTGGGAGAGCCGGGGACGATTTGAAGCGAGAAGAATGGGTAGAGAAGTTGGAGAATATCTTCAATGCTCTCCAATACTCGGGACGAAAGCAGAAAAGTCACACTCGCCGTATTTCATCCGGAATCTTGCTAGAGGCGGTGGAGGGCGGTTGAAAGGAGATGGGGACAGGGACCGGGTAGTCGAAGATGGGGAAATTTCTTGGCCGAGTTCAATGAACAATATATTCCACAGTTGTGAAAGAAGCGCGCGAGATGAATTCCACAGATTGAGGCAAGGGAATCGATCGTAGCTCAAGATGAGTCGATTTCACCGATTGTCCAAGTATGCTCTGGGGACAATCGATGATCAAGAGGATAAGCTTTACAAGTTCACTCGAGGATTGAAGCGAACTGAGAAACTTGGTGATGGTTGAATCGACAACCTACTCGATCGCGGTAAAAAAGCGGCTCTACGCATTGAGTCGGGCCCGAATCCGTATTGGGATTCAGTCAGAGTAGGTCATCGAACAGATCTTAAGAGGGCAGTGTGGGGATGACCATCTAAACCACTTTGCTAAGTTTTGAAGGGACCGATTAACAAAAACAGATAAAGGAAAGAGACCGGTCAAGGAAAGCGGGTCAAATGTGTGCACATTGCGTAAACCGGGACATACCGCCAACGATGTTAGGCGTAAACAAGGAAGGTGTTTTTTGCGGGTAGTAATCGAACCAGCTACAAGATTGAAGTACGATGGCCGAACCAAATAGACACATCGGAGCGGGAAATGGCCAGGGTAATCGGGCAAGGATGCCCGCTCGAGCTTTTGCACTAGCCGACAGAGGCTCCGGAGGCGGATGTGGTGGAAGGTACGCTTCTAGTATCTAACCACTACGCTAAAATATTGTTCGACCCTGGATCAACGCATTCATTTGTTGCACCGCATTTTGTACACAAACTGCATGCATGCATGGAACATATGCCTATATGTCTAGAAGTGTCAACTCCTATGGGTGCAAGTCAGATAACAGATATTATCTATAATGCATGCGAAGTTAAGATTCTTTGAGATAAACTTTCCGCCGATTTAATCCTATTACCTATCTCCGAATACGACGTGATATTGGGGATGAATGGTTATCGCACACCATGCACAAATGGACGCCATAACAAGTCCATTAAGCTATGTGAACCGGAAAACCCGAAGTGGAAACCGGGAAGGGCCTGAGTTAAGATTGCCCCAATCATTTCAAAGCAATGAAAGCGAGGAAGGCAATCACTAGAGGGGCTCGAGGGTACTTGGCGTTTGTAATTAACAAACCCAAGGTTGAGGCACAAATCAACCAAGTACCTATAGTATCAGAATATACGGATGTATTTCCACAAGAACTCACCACTATTCCTCCAGATAGGGAAGTCGAGTTCACCATCGAGGTGTTGCCAGGGACTGCCCCAATTGCCAGAACACCGTATAGAATGGCTCCTCTTGAGTTACAAGAGTTGAAAACGCAATTCTAAAACCGATGGATGTGGGATTTATCCGACCGAGCACGTCTCCGTGGGGAGCACTGTTGTCTTTGTTCGTCAAAAAGAAGGATGGCACATTAAGACTGTATAGATTATCGTGGTCTTAATAGCGTGACCATCAAGAACAAATATCCCCTCTCGAGGATAGACGAACTATTTGATCAACTTCAAGGAGCGTCGGTGTACCCGAAGTTTGATTTACAACAAGGATATTACCAACTGAAGATCCGCGAAGAAGATATTTCCAAAGCGCATTTCAAACCCGATATGGACACTACGAGTTTGTAGTAATGCCTTCGGTCCGATTTAATGCACCAAAGAACATTTATGGATCCGATGCATCGAGTTTTTCAACCTTATTTAGATCAATTTGTAGTAATATTCATTGATGACATACCCGTGTACTCTAAGTCTAGAGAAGAGCACGAACGTCATCTGAAAATCGTTTTAGAGACACTACGAGAGCATAAGCTGTATGCCAAATTCAGCAAGTGCAAATTTTGGCTCAGTGAAGTCGCGTTCTTGGGACACATAGTATCCGGCACTAGGATTGCAGTGGATCCTTCGAAGGTACAGACAGGTGGTTGAATGGAAACAACCGAAGTCAGAATGTAAATCGGGAGTTTCTAGGACTAGTGGATATTATCGAAGATTTATCCAGGACTTCTCCAAGATAGCGGACCACTCACTCGACTAACCGAGAAGCAAGTCAAGTTTGAGTGGAATGACAAGTGCGAGGTGAGTTTCAAGAGTCAAGAAATGACATACTACGGCTCGTCTTAGCCCTTCCAAAGGGAACCGAAAACTTTGTCGTCTACAAAGTGATGCATCAAAAGAAGGACTAGGAAAGTGCTCATGCGAGGAAGGAAAAGTTATCGCTTATGCATCACGAAAGCTCAAGCCGTATGAGGCCAATTATCCAACGCATGACTTGGAATTGGCAGCAATAGTGTTCGCGTTGAAGAAATGGAGACACTATCTCTACGGAGCAACATTCACGGTTTTCACGGATCATAAGAGCTTGAAGTATCTATTCTCCCAGAAAGACCTCAATCTGAGGCAACGGAGATGGATGGAGTTGATTGAGGACTATCACTTTGATATTCAATACCATCCCGGGAAAGCTAACGTCGTAGCAGACACTCTAAGCAGAAAGGCGAGCTTAGCCAGACTTATGATTCGAGAGTGGGAATCTTTAGAAGAGCTGAGCAATTGGAATCTGACGGAACCAATACTCAGATTTCATGTGCTAACATTTCGGTTAAACCCGATATGCTGAATGAGATCAAAGAAGCACAAGGGAAAGATACACATCTTCAAAAACTGAAGGAGAAGATACTTAATGGAGAGAGATCAGAATTCTCAGTACACGAAGATGGGGTTATCAGATTCCGAAATCGAGTGTGTGTACCGAATGATGAACAGATTAGGAATAGAATCCTAACAGAGGCACACCGCTCAAAATACACTATACATCCTGGAGGAAACAAGATGTATAAGGATTTGAAACGGAGTTATTGGTGGGTAAACATGAAGAACCAGGTAGCAGAGTTCGTTGCGAGATGTTTAACTTGTCAGCGAGTGAAAGCGAGAACACCAACGACCATCCCGGTTTACTACAACCATTGAGAATTCCCAGTGGAAATGGGAACATATAACGATGGACTTCGTGTGATGATCTACCAAGGACCGGAGGAGGCCATGATGCTATTTGGGTAGTTGTAGACCGACTCACGAAATCGCACACTTTTTACCCATCAAGAAAAGCGATAGCTTACGAAACTTGCACAGATTTATATCCAGAAATCATTCGACCGCATGGAGTACCAGTCGATATAGTATCCGATGAGACCCGAGGTTTGTCTCCAATTTTGGAAGTGCTTGCACGAGGAATTGGGTACCTCGCTAAGTATCAGCACATCAGCACATCCACAAACCAATGGACAATCTGAGCGAACAATTCAAACCCTTGAAGATATGCTGCGAGCCTGCACATTGGATTTTCAAGGAAGTTGGGATTCGTACTTACCATTAGTCGAGTTCGCCTATAATAACAGTTATCAGGCCACGATTGGAATGGCACCCTACGAGGCATTATATGGGCGAAAATGTAGATCCCCACTACACTGGGAGATTGATGACCAATGGACTCCGAAAGAAAAACGGAAGTCGCCCTCGATTCCAAAGGTTGACTTAGTTCAGGAGGCCATGGAGAAGGTCAAGCTGATCAAGGAGCGGATTCGCACAGCTCAAAGCCGCCAAAAGAGTTACGCGGACAAGAGAAGAAAGGATATGGAATTTGAAGTCGGTGATGAAGTATTTCTCAGACTCTCACCACGGAAAGGATTGATCAATCGAAGAAAGGAGGCAAGTTGAGCCCGAGATATATTGGACCTTACAAGATTTTACAGAGGATCGGGAAGTTAGCTTACCGACTCGAGTTCTGACACCATATGCGGGAATGCACGATGTATTCCACATGTCGAGATTGAAGAAGTATCAACCAGATCCCGAGCATATCATCACTCGAGATACTCCTCCTCTAATGGAAAATCTATCCTACACCGAGAGGCCGATCCGGATTATTGATCAGCAAATACGACAGTTGCGTAAGAGAAAAATCCCGATGGTTAAGGTAGTGTGGCAGAACCACAACCGAGACGAAGACGCAACGTGGGAAATGGAAGAAGATATAAGGAATCAATATCCGAACTATTCAAGAGAATTTGGGGACCAAATTCTTTTAAGAGAGGAGGATGTGAAGCCCCGACTTTTCCGAGCTTATAATTGATCCTTATTGCCGTTTATACATTTGATCGACTATTTTACCGCGTCATTTTGACGGGTAATTATTAATAATATATACATTTTGTACTTTATTTCATTTTATTTAATTACTTGTGATCATGATCATCATTAATTATATTTTTGCATTTATGATCACTTGATTGATCATTATTACTATTTTTGTATTTATTAGTCACCTTAGAATCTTAAGAGACTATTTACTTTAGAGACTTTTACCTTATAGAATTAAGATTTTGATTTAGATTAAGTGATCATGAGACTTACAAGTGATCAAGGAAATCACTAATTATTTTGGAGATTGATATATTTCATCTATTATCATCAAATTTGGGACAAAAAAAATATATGGAATTACCATAATGCCATTATAGTGATTTGCCAACATGGATATTTTTGGAGTAAAAATATCATCCAACTCTTGTACACCTACACCTTATATTAGTCATCTTGTGTATAATTATACCATTAATTCAAACATTATACACATCATCTCTTACATTACTTCTTTAATATTATTTTTGCCAACATGTTGGAAGTCTTCCAACATTCCATTCAAACCATGTCTTGCCCATACCTTTGACCTTCAAATTGTTTCCCATGCATGAGGCAAAATGCAAGACACAATTAAACAAATTTTTCTCTTCCCTCTCTCTCATTGTTCACGGCCAAGAGGCCTTTGGAGGTGCAAGTTTTGGTTCAATTTTACACCAACACCTTCATCTCCTACACAAAATCCTCCTCCTTCTCTCTAAAATCTTCCTACCTCTCTCTACTCTTCTTCTCACTTTCTTCTTCAACTCTTAGAAAAATTTTCAAGAATTATCTCCTTATTCTTCATCAATTTCGAACACACCTATACTACAAGGTAAGAAATTTTATCTTCAATCCATTTTTGATATCACATAGTTCATCTCTTCCACCTTCTTAACTTAAGTTTGAATTTGATTTGGAGGTACATTTAGAAGACCATTTGAAGATTAGAGCTTGACATCATCTTGAAGAAGGACTTCAAAACTTGAAGAAGAACTAGTAGAGAATTTGGACTACAAGGTAAGAATTGAGTACTAGACCCTTCTTTCCTATTCTTTCTATTTTTTTCAAATTTTAACACCCCTTTTTCATTTTTGAGAAATAGGGGCTGACCTTAGGTGATTTTGGAGTTGAACCAAAATTTCCAATTTTAAAGCTTCAACTAGTCTCCAAACACCTACTACACAAGGTAAAGTGTAGTCCTTCTCATTTTCTTATCTCCTTCGTTTTCTCCTTAATTTTTCTCTCATTTTTCTAACTTCAAATTTTTGATATTTCTTGACTTAGGGGCTGACCTAAGAAGCCTCATCCAAAAATTGTGAAATTATCCTTTTATTTCACAATTTCCAATTTTAAGATGGGTGGAAAAATATTTTCCAACTATTAGGTGTTTTATTAAAATGCATGTAGAAAATTTGATCATGAGCCTTGAGATATATATAATCTATGTATTGCATGTCAATTTTATGTATCAAGTCATGAAAATTCTCAAGAGTTGCTCAAAATTACTATTTATTGAATTTTAGGTTCATGCATGTGCAATTTAATGTTTTATTTGATGAATTCTTGTATGTATTGGACATGCATGTGTATGATCTTTAAAATTCATGTTTAGGATGACTTATAACTTGGACAAGTCGAGCATAATTGATTAAATTTCAATTTTAAACTTAATAATGTAAAAATGGAAAGTTGGTGGACTAAATTGCAAGAAAATAAAAGTTAAAGGACCCCTCTGCAAATTTCAATTTTTGGGACTGTACTCAGGATAAAAAATGACTTTTGGACATTTTAATAAAGTTTTAAGAGTTTTAAGATAAATAGAATCAATCTTTAAAAGCCCAAGGACTAGATTGTAAAATTTTGAAAGTTTAAGGGCTACTTTGCAATTTTTAAAACTGCACCCGACCTAAACTTTAAAATTTGAAATTTTTACTCTTAAGGTACTGGTAATTACATATTTTAAAAGTATTCCAAAAATCCAAGTGGTTAGGGCTTGGAAAGTAATTTTTCTAAAATTGAGGGACTAAAGTGTAAAATACTAAACTTGAGGACCCAAATGAAATTCCAGGACTTATGCAGCCCATGCACCTGGAAATACTAACTTAATTATAACTTAATTATATTTTGGAACCAAGGTTCAAATTTCATAACAATTGGACCCCTAAAAGCCTTAAAGACAATTATTTCAAAATGGGACAAAAATGATATTTTCAAAGGTTAAAGGACCTACACTTATTTTTTTTAAAAACTGCTTTTGTCCCAATATCCTACCAACCTTAGTGACAGTTTCCAACTGGAATCACATTAAAAGCCCTTCCGGTTTGTGAGTTCCGAATATTTCAAACTTAAGGTCCGAATTGGCAATTTTTACAAATTTGGGGCCAATGTGAGAATTTTATAAAAACTCGACCTCAAAACTTTAAAAACCTGAATCTCTGGACAATTTGGGGAATTCAGGAACTGACCTCATAATTTTTCAAGGTCGGGATATTTATTTATTCAATTTTTAACCCCAAAAGTGTTAGTTTTTACAAAACGGGGCTAAATTGAAATTTTTCCTTTTATAAAGGACCTAACTCAAATTATTTTCTCTTTTACTAAAATAGCTCTGGACCCTCTGACTGGGAGATTTAATTAAAATATTTTATTTTCCCAAAAACCTTTAACTTATCGGATCAATTTGACTGACCCGATCGCGGGCGACTTCCTCGCCGTGCGATTTTGAATCTATAACGGGACTTATGTTCCACCTAATCTTTCAAGATATCGAAGATTGCTTATCCTTCCGATAATCATCTTCATCCAAATAACTCCACCAATGCCATATTTCTACTCGTGAATTTTAAAAAAATTCTCGAATCGCTTTCTGAATCAATAATACTGATTGCACGGTTGATTGCTGTACTTGTATTTACTTTCTGCTGAGTCAACTTGGTGTGTCGATCTCTCACGATCGGAATGGATACGTCGTGGATGGAACCGGCAGCTCGGCTGCTATTCCACTCTTTAGGCCCCATCGCCCTAATCCCGCATGGCGAGGGACGGAGTTTGTCCAAGGGAAGCGGGTCGTAATCTTGAGGTATAATCATGATTATGACAGATCCGAGCCTTGCAAGCTCCACTGTGGATTTTGTCTTTGCCTATGGAGCGATAAGGTGACCGGTCTTAGACCATCCCGCCGGGGAGTTACAAGGAAGAACGAAGGAATCATTGTCCCGATCCACACGATTCGAGTTATCGGACCGTTTGGTTGGCGCTACAAATCCGTATGCAACCGCTTACTTGTTTTGCATTGGTTGGCGCTACAAACCGTCAGACGCAACCATTAATTGCCTTGCATGGGATTGGCGTTACATTTCCGTACGCAATCCTACCGTCTTCGATCTGAATCACATAGTATGCGTGTGACCATGAACTATTTTCTCGAACTGTATAAGTATATTATTTAGATATATTTATCACGACGCTTGCGAACTGTGTGTCAATTCATGCATCATACTCACGCGTTTTCATATAACTGTTTTCTCACATTAACTATATATCGCCCTTGCACACGATCACCCCATCCACTGAGATTTTTGTCTCATCCCCACCTATTTTCTAGCCTTAGATGATGATTTCGTTGAAGATGTTGAACCGGCCCTGGATTGAGACCTTGTACTCCGCTTGTTGGGTTTACTACTTCTTCTTGTTGTTGATTGGACTCTTTTCTTGTGTTGTTGTTGGACTCTTGTATTTCTTTCCATTCCGGTTTATAACTGAAGGGCGTAGGACCCTTTGAGTTTAAGTTGTTGTATTTGGTTGATTTTCGGGTATGTAATTATATTATGGATTGTGGACTGTAAGTTGTATTTGTACTTGTTATTTATTTCCGCTGCTATTTAGACTCTGTTTCATTGGGTTGTCGTTGATATTTGTCTGGACTGTTTGGTTATTGTATTTAAGTTGTGGATCGTTGTCGCGTTCCGTTTGGGGCGTGACACAAGTTGTAAAATGTCACTAAGGCAGTGGGATATTTGGACAAAAATAGTTTCAAAAAAAATAAGTATAGGTCCCTTAAATTTTGAAAATCTCATTTTTGTCCCATTTTAAAATGATTGCCTTTAAGGCTTTTAGGGGTCCAATTGTTATGAAATTTGAACCTTGGGTTCAAAATATCATTAAGTTATAGTAATATTAGTATTTACATGTACATGGATTGTATAAGTCCTGGAAATTTCATTTGGGTCCTCAAGTTTAATCTTTTACAATTTGGTCCCTCAATTTTTATAAAATTACTTTCCAAGCTCTAAACACTTTGATTTTTGGAATACACTTAATATATGTTGTTTCCAGTCCCTTAAGAGTTAAAAATTTAAATTTTAAAATAGTGGCCAGGTAAGTTTTGAAAATTGTAATTTAGCCCTTAAACTTCTAAAATTTTACAATCTAGTCCTTGGGCTTTTAAGGGTTGATTTTATTTATCTTAAAACTCTTAAAACTTTATTAAAATGTCCAAATAATATCATTTTTCAACCTGAGTACAGTCCCAAAATTCGAAAATTATAGAAGGGTCCCTTAAATTTTATTTTCTTGCAATTAAGTCCACCAACTTACCATTTTTGCATTTTAAGTCCAAAAATTCAAGTTTAATCAATTATGCTTGACTTTTTCAGGTTATAAGTCAAATAAAACATGTATATCAAGAATCATAAACATGTATATACATCTCATCCAACAATTCAACAAATTCATCATCAAAATGTACATGCATGCACCTAAATTTCAATAAATAGCATTTTTGAGCAACACTTAAGAATTTTTACAACTTGATACATGAAATCAACATGCAATAAATAATATATATATATATATATATATATCTCATGTGCTCAAGAACAAAATACTACATGCATGTAAGGAAAAACACCTAGAAGTTGGAAAGATTTTTCCACCCACCTTAAAATTGGTAGTTGTGAAATAAAAGATTAAATTTCACAACTTGATTGAAACTCGCTTAGGTCAGCCCCTAAGTCGAGAAATATCAAAAATCAAGAGTTAGAAAATGAGGTTAAAAATTAAGGAGAAGAAGAAAGAGGTGAAGAAATTGGAACAAACTACACTTACCTTGTGTAGTAGGTGAAATGAGACTAGTAGAGGTCTCAAAATGGGTCGTCTTGCTCACCCTTAAACTAGCTCTTAAAGTCAGCCCCTAAAACTCCAAAAATTAAAATGGAATATCAAAATTTGTAAAATAGAAAGAAAAGGTGAAAAATGTATTAAAAATCCCATTTCTTACCTTGTAGTCCAAATTCTCTTCACAACCTTCAAAGTCTAGTTAAGATAATCACAAGGCTTGCATGTCTCCAAGTAGTCTTCTAAGTACACCTCAAAATCAAAATCAAAACTTAAATTAATGAGTGAAAGGAGGTTTCTAGAGGATATGAAGACAAGATGAGGAACAAAATTTTTACCTTGTATAGTTGTATGTTTCGAAACTTTTGAAGGAATGGGAAGGAGTTCTTGAATTTTTCTAAGTGTTGGAAGAAAAAGAGGAAGAAATTGTAGAGAGAAAGAGGAAAATGTATAGAGAGAATGGAGAGGATTTTGCTTGGGAGATGAATGTGTTTGATGAAAATGAGTGGAATTTTTTTGTTCCAAAAGGCCTAATGGCCGTCCACTTTGGAGGGGGGGGAGAGAAATTTTTTCTAAGTCTTGAACTTGGTCTCTTGCATGGGGACATTTTTGGTGGTCAAAGAATGACTTGCATGGAAGAATGGGGATTGAAAGAATAGAGGGGAATGTTTGAATGGAATGTTGGAGATAGTGGGGAATGTTGGGAGATTTATTGTTATAAAATTGTAGTATAAGATAATGTGTATAAGGTTTGTATTAATTGTGTAATTATACACAAGATGAATACATAAGGTGTATGTCTACAAGAGTTGGATGGTATTTCTACTCCAAAAATTCCATCATGGCCGTCCACTCCTATTATTCTTGTGGTATTCATATATTTTTTTTTTGTCCCAAAATTGATGATAATAGATGAATAATATTAATCTCCAAAATAAATAGTGATTTCCTTGATCACTTATAAGTCTCATGATCACTTATTCTAAATAAAATTATTAATTCTATAAGGTATAAGTCTCTAAAATAAATGATCTCTCTAAAATAAATAATCTCTTAAAATTCTAAGATGACTAATAAATGCACAAATAATAATAATGATTAGGAATGGCAATGGGGCGGGTTAAAACCCGGCTCCGCATTAAACTCGCCCCGCTGAGGGCAGGTCTAAACCCGGTCTAGCGGGTGCCGGGTCCTTTTTTTGGAAACCCGACGGGTCTGGGGCAGGTCCCGGGTCCAGCTAGACCCGCCCCGCATGTATGTATTATTTAAAAAAATATTGTTCAAATGGGGGGGGGGGGTTAAGCTAATCCTCAATTGCAATGTCTTTTGCAACTGATTATTTTTCAAGCTCTAAATTAGCCTACAGAGGTGCATAAAGTTGATCTTTATGGTCAAAAAAGAGGAATGGAGAAATACCAAAGTTAGAATACATATAAGATGCCATTCAAATAAAAGAGAATTGCTCCAAAAATATCAATATATTCACTACAGATTCTTAGAACTGGAGGCTATGCAGGTTTCCCTTTACCAAATAGTTAAAAAAGAAGGTCAATGATACATCTCCTTTTAACAGGTTAGAAAATAACGTCAATGAGTAACATAAATCATTTTTGGGCGGGTCTAACGGGTTGGACCCCGCCGGGTCCCGGGTCTACGGTGGGGCGGGGCGGGGCGGGTCCTTAGGCGGGGCGGGACGGGTCCCGGGTTTAGCCAAACCCATTCCATGTGAAGCCCCGATTTTTCTGAACATATAATTGATTCTTATTGTCGTCTATGTATTTGATCGACTATTTTACCGCGTCACTTTGACGGGTAATTATCATTAATATGTGTTTTGTATTTTATTTCATTTTATTTGATTACTTATGATCATGATCATCATTAATTCTATTTCACATTTATGATCACTTGAATGATCATTATTACTATTTTGCATTTATTAGTCACCTTAGAATTTTAAGAGACTATCTATTTTAGAGACTTTTACCTTATAGAATTAAGAATTTGATTTAGTATAAATGATCATGAGACTTATAAGTGATCAAGGAAATCACTAATTATTTTGGATATTGATATATTTCATCTATTATCATCAAATTTGGGACAAAAAAAAATATATGGAATTACCAAATTGCCCTATAGTGGACGGCCAACATGGGATTTTTGGATTAGAAATATCATCCAACTCTTGTACACTCACACCTTATATTAGTCATCTTGTGTATAATTACACCATTAAATTCAAACATTATACACATTATCTTATACCTCAATTTTATATCATTAAATTCCCCAACATATTTTATTCTTCCCAACATTCTTCTTATTCCTCTCAACATTCCAATTTGACCCATACCTTTGACTACCAAATTGTCTCCATGCAAGAGACAAATTGGAAGACTTGGCACAAAACAAAATTCTCTCCTCTCCCTCTCACCTTGTACACGGCCACAAGGCCTTATTACACAAAAATTTCATCTCATTTTTCATCTAACACATTCATCTCTCAAGCCTCTACTCCTCCTTCTCTCTAAACCTCCTACCTCTCTCTACTCTTTCTTCTTACTTCTTCTTCAACACTTAGAAAATTTTCAAGACAACTCTCCTTATACTCCATCAAATTCGAACACCCCCTTCACAAGGTAAGAAATGTTGTTCTCCAATTGATCTTGAAAACCTCTAGCTACCTATTTTCACTTCTTAACATAAGCTCAAATTTAATTTTGGAGGTACATTTAGAAGACTTTGAAGACTAGAGCTTGACATCACCTTGAAGAAGATTTCAAGACTTGAAGGAAATTTTGAAGATTTAGACTATAAGGTAAGATAATGGACTCTAGTGTATTTTCCTTCTTCTTTCTATTTTTTTTTCAAATTTTAACACCCCTTTTTTCATTTTTGAGAAATAGGGGCTGACCTTAGGTGATTTTGGAGTTGAACCAAAATTTCCAAATTTGAAGCTTCAACTAGTTTCAAATCACCTACTACACAAGGTAAAGTGTAGTCTTTCCAATTTCCTTATCTCCTTCTTTTTCTCCTTAATTTTTCTCTCATTTTTCTAACTCCAAATTTTTGATATTTCTTGACTTAGGGGCTGACCTAAGTGACCTCATCCAAAGTTGTGAAATTTATCCTTTTATTTCACAATTTTCCAATTTTCAGGTGGGTGGAAAAATACTTTCCAACTTCTTGGTGTTTTTATTTAAATGCATGTAGAATTTTGATCAAGAGTCCTTGAGATATATAATCTATGTATTGCATATCAATTGTATGTATCAAATCATGAAAATTCTCAAGAGTTGCTCAAAATTGCTATTTATTGAATTTTAGGTGCATGCATGTACAATTTAATGTTCTATTTGATGAATTCTTGTATGAATTGGACATGCATGTGTATGATTTTTGAAATCCATGTTTTGGATGACTTATAACCTGGACAAGTCGAGCATAATTGATAAAATTTCAATTTTGGACTTAAAAATGCAAAAATGGAAAATTGGTGGACTAAATTGCAAGAAAATGAAAGTTAAAGGACCCCTCTGAAAGTTTCGAATTTTGGGACTGTACTCAGGTTCAAAAATGACTTTTGGACATTTTAATAAAGTTTTAAGAGTTTTAAGATAAATAAAATCAACCTTTAAAAGCCCAAGGACTAGATTGTAAAATTTTAAAAGCTTAAGGGCTACTTTGCAAATTTTGAAACTGTACCAGACCTTAATTTTAAAATTTGAAATTTTTACTCTTAAGGTACTGGAAATGACATATTTTAAATGTATTCCAAAAATCCAAGTGTTTAGAGCTTGGAAAGTAATTTTACTAAGATTGAGGGACTAAAGTGTAAAAGAATAAACTTGAGGACCCAAATGAAATTTACAGGACTTATGCCGCCCATGCACCTGGAAATACTAATTTAACTATAACATAATTATATTTTGGACCCAAGGTTCAATTTTCATAACAATTGGACCCCTAAAAGCCTTAAAGGCAATTATTTCAAAATGGGACAAAAATGAGATTTTCAAACGGTAAAGGACCTTCACTTATTTCTTTTAAAAACTGCTTTTGTCCCAATATCCTACTAACCTTAGTGACATTTTCCAACTGGAATCACATTAAAAACCCTTCCGGTTTGTGAGTTCCAATTATTTTAAACTAAGGGCCCTAAATGACAATTTTTACAAATTTGGGGCCAATGTGAGAATTTTATAAAAACTCGACCTCAAAACTTTAAAACCCTGAATCTCTGAACAATTTGGAGAATTTAGGAACTGACCTCATAATTTTTCAAGGTCGGTATATTTATTTATTCAATTTTTAACCCCAAAAGTATTGATTTTTACAAAATGGGGCTAAATTGTAATTTTTCTTTTATAAAGGACCTAACTCAAACTATTTTCCCTTTTACTAAAATATCCCTGGACCCTCTGACTTGGAGATTTAATTAAAGTATCTTATTTTCTCAAAAACCCTTGACTTATCGGACCGATTCGACCGATTAATACCCGATCGCGGGCTTTCCTCCGCCTCTTGCGGTTTTTAATCTATAACGGGACTTATGTTCCACCTAATCTTTCAAGATATCGAAGATTGCTTATCCTTACGATAATCATATTCATCCAAATAACACCACCAACGCCATATTGCTACTCGTGAATTTTCAAAAATTTTCCTGAACTGCTTCCATGAATCAATAATACTCGATTGTTTGGTTGACTGCTTGTACTTGTATTTACTTTCCTGCATGAGTCAACTTGGTGTGTCGAGCTCACAGTTGGAATGGATACGTCGGGGATGGAACTGGGCAGCTCGGCTGCTATTCCACTCTTCCGGCCCCATCGTCCTAATCCCGCAACTGAGGGACGGAGTGTCCAAGGAAGCGGGTCTTAGATTGAGGTATAATCATGATTATGACAAACCGAGCCTTGCAAGCTCCATTTTGTGGATTTTGTCTTTGCCTACGGAGCGATAAGGTGTCAGGTCTTGGACCATCTTGCTTGGGGAGTTACAAGGAAGAACGAAGGAATCGTTGTCTGATCCACACGATTCCGGAGTTATCGGACCCGTTTGGTTGGCGCTACAAATCCGTACGCAACCGCTACTTGTTTTGCATTGGTTGGCGCTACAAATCCGTACGTGTCACGCCCCAAACAGGATGCGACGATGATTCACAACTTAAATACAGATAACCATACAGTCTAGACAATATCATCGAGAACCCAATGAAACAGAGTCTAAATAGCAGCGGAAAAAAAAGAACAAGTACAATTACAACTTACAGTCCACAATATCCATAATCCAAATTACATCCTCGAAAACCAACCAACGATAACAGCTTAAAAGTCAAAGGGTCCTACGCCCTTTAGTTACAAATCGGAATGAAAGGAAAATAAAATAGTCCAACAGCAATCAAAAGAAATGAGTCCATCAATAACAACAAGAAGTAGTAAATCCAACAAGCGGAGTACAAGGGTTCAATCCAAGGCCGGTTCAGCTTCTTCAACGAAGTCCACATCTAAAGGTTAGAAAACAGGTGGGGATGAGACAAAAATCTCAGTGGATGGGGTGATCGTGTGCAAGTGTGGCGATATATAGTTAATGCAAGAAAACAGTTATATGAAAACGCGTGCGTATGATGCATGAATTCACACATCCACAAGCGTCGTGATAAATATATTTAAGTAATATACTTATACGATTCAAGAAAAATGATTCATGGTCAAACAGTACTATGTGATTTCAATAAGATGACTAGATTGCGTACGGAAATGTAACGCCAATCCCATGAAAGGCAAATAATGGTTGCGAACAGATTTGTAGCGCCAACCAATGCAAAACAAGTAGTGGTTGCGTACGGATTTGTAGCGCCAATCAAACAGGTCCGATAACCTAATCGTGTGGATCGACAACGATTCCTTTGTTCTTCCTTGTAACTCCCCGAGCAAGATGATCCAAGACCTGTCACCTTATCGCTCCATAGGCAAAGACAAATCCACAGTAGAGCTAGCTAGGCACGGATTGTCATAATCATGATTATACCTCAAGTACTACGACCCGCTTCCCTGGACAAACTCCGTCCCTCGGTTGCGGGATTAAGACGATGGGCGGAAGAGTGGAATAGCGAGCCTTGCCGGTTCCATCCCGACGTATCCATTCGAGTCGTGAGCTTCGACACACCAAGTTGACTCAGCAGAAAGTAAATACAAGTACACAGCAACAACCAGCAATGAGTATGATTGATTCAGGGAAGCAGTTCAGGAAAATTTTTGAAAATTCAAGAGTAAAAATATGGCGTTGGTGGAGTTATTTAGATGAAGATGATTATCGGAAGGATAAGCAATCTTCGATATCTTGAAAGATTAGGTGGAACATAAGTCCCGTTATAGATTCAAAATCGCAAGACGAGGAAGTCGCTCCGCGATCGGGTATTAATCGGTCAAATTGATCCGATAAGTCAAGGGTTTTTGGGAGAATAAAATATTTTAATTAAATCTCCAAATCAGAGGGTCCAGGGCTATTTTAGTAAAATATAAAATAATTTGAGTTAGGTCCTTTATAAAAGAAAATTTTCAATTTAGCCCCGTTTTGTAAAAACCAACACTTTTGGTGTTAAAAATTGAATAAATAAATATCCCGACCTTGTAAAATTATGAGGTCAGTTCCTAAATTCTCCAAATTGTCCAGAGATTCAGGTTTTTAAAGTTTTGAGGTCGAGTTTTTGTAAAATTCTCACATTGGCCCCAAATTTGTAAAAATTGCCAATTCGGACCTTAAGTTTGAAATATTCGGAACTCACAAACCGGAAGGGCTTTTAATGTGATTCCAGTTGAAAAATGTCACTAAGGTTGGTAGGATATTGGGACAAAAGAAGTTTTTAAAAGGAATAAGTGTAGGTCCTTTAACTTTTGAAAATATCATTTTTGTCCCATTTTGAAATAATTGTCTTTAATGCTTTTAGGGGTCCAATTGTTATGAAATTTGAACCTTGGGTCCAAAATATAATTAAGTTATAGATATGTTAGTATTTCCAGGTGCGTGGGCTGCATAAGTCCTGGAAATTTTATTTGGGTCCTCAAGTTTAGTATTTTACACATTAGTCCCTCAATTTTAGAAAATTTACTTTCCAAGCCCTAAACACTTGGATTTTTGGAATACATTTAAAATCTGTCATTTCCAGTACCTTAAGAGTGAAAATTTCAAAATTTAAAGTTAAGGTCTGGTACAGTTTTTAAATTTGCAAAGTAGCCCTTAAACTTTCAAAATTTTACAATCTAGTCATTGGGCTTTTAAAGGTTGATTTTATTTATCTCAAAACTCTTAAAAGTTTATTAAAATGTCCAAAAGTCATTTTTGAACCTGAGTACAGTCCCAAATTCGAAATTTGCAGAGGGGTCCTTTAACTTTTATTTTCTTGCAATTTAGTCCACCAACTTTCTATTTTTACATTTTTAAGTCCAAAATTGAAATTTAATCAATTATGCTCGACTTGTCCAAGTTATAAGTCATCCCAAACATGAAGTTTAAAGATCATACACATGCATATCCAATACATACAAGAATTCATCAAATAAAACATTAAATTGCACATGCATGCACCTAAAATTCAATAAATAGCAATTTTGAGCAACTCTTGAGAATTTTCATGATTTGATACATAAAATTGACATGCAATACATAGATTATATATCTCAAGGCTCATAATCAAAATTTCTACATGCATTTTAATAAAAACACCTAATAGTTGGAAAGTATTTTTTCACCCACCTTAAAAATTGGAAATTGTGAAATAAAAGGATAAATTTCACAATTTTTGGATGAGGCTTCTTAGGTCAGCCCCTAAGTCAAGAAATATCAAAAATTTGAAGTTAGAAAAATGAGAGAAAAATTAAGGAGAAAAGAAGGAGATAAGAAAATGAGATGGACTACACTTTACCTTGTGTAGTAGGTGATTGGAGACTAGTTGAAGCTTTAAAATTGGAAATTTTGGTTCAACTCCAAAATCACCTAAGGTCAACCCCTATTTCTCAAAAATAAAAAGGGGTGTCAAGATTTGAAAAAAAAAATAGGAAGAGAAGAAAAATACACTAGAGTCCATTATCTTACCTTATAGTCTAAATCTTCAAAATTTCCTTCAAGTCTTGAAATCTTCTTCAAGGTGATGTCAAGCTCTAGTCTTCAAAGTCTTCTAAATGTACCTCCAAAATCAAAATTTGAGCTTAAGTTAAGAGGTGAAAAGAGGTAGGTAGATGATATCAAGATGAATTAGAGAACAAAATTTCATACCTTGTGAAGGGGGGGTGTTCGACTTTTTTGGAGTATAAGGAGGAAAATCTTGAAATTTTTTCTAAGTGTTGAAGAAGAAGTAAGAAGAAAGAGTAGAGAGAGGTAGAAGGATTTAGAGAGAAGGAGGAGAAATTTGCAAGGCTTGAATGTGTTGGTGATAAAAATGAAATGAATTTTTGGCACAAAATGGCCTAATGGCCATCCAAGTGAGGGAGAGAGAGAAGGAATTTTTGTTCAATTTTGTGTCTTGCATTTTGCCTCTTGCATATGAGACAATTTGAAGGTCAAAGGTATGGGCAAGACATGGTTTGAATGGAATGTTGGAAGACTTCCAACATGTTGGCAAAAATAATATTAAAGAAGTAATGTAAGAGATGATGTGTATAATGTTTGAATTAATGGTATAATTATACACAAGATGACTAATATAAGGTGTAGGTGTACAAGAGTTGGATGATATTTCTACTCCAAAAAATCCCATGTTGGCCGTCCATTATAAGGGCATAATGGTAATTCCATATATTTTTTTTGTCCCAAATTTGATGATAATAGATGAAATATATCAATCTCCAAAATAATTAGTGATTTCCTTGATCACTTATAAGTCTCATGATCACTTAATCTAAATCAAAATCTTAATTCTATAAGGTAAAAGTCTCTAAAATAAATAGTCTCTTAAATTCTAAGGTGACTAATAAATACAAAAATAATAATAATGATCAATCAAGTGATCATAAATGAGAAATAGAATTAATAAAGATCATGATCACAAGTAATTAAATAAAATGAAATAAAATACAAAAAATATATATATTATTAATAATTACCCATCAAAGTGACGCGGTAAAATAGTCGATCAAATACATAAACGACAATAAGAGTCAATTATGAGCTCGGAAAAATCGGGGCTTCACAGTACGCAACCATTATTTGTCTTGCATGGGATTGGCGTTACATTTCCGTACGCAATCCTACCTGTCTTGACTGAATCACATAGTGCTTGTGTGACCATGAATCGCTTTTTTTTTTTTTTTGAATCGTATAAGTATATTACTTAAATATATTTATCACAACGCTTGTGGATCGTGGTGTGAATTCATGCATCATACTCACGCATTTTCATATAATGTTTTCTCGCATTAACTATGTATATCGCCACACTTGCACACGATCACCCCATCCACCGAGATTTGTCTCATCCCCACCTGTTTTCTAACCTTAGATGAGGACTTCGTTGAAGATGAGCGAACCCCACGGATTGAACCCTTGTACTCGCTTGTTGGATTTACTATCTTTTGTTGTTGTCATTTGGACTTGTTACTATTATTTTTGTTGGACTTACTACTTCTTGTTGTTATTGTTGGACTCTTTTCTTGTGTTTGTTGTTGGACTCTTGTATTTCCTTTCATTCTGGTTTGTAACTGAAGGGCGTAGGACCTTTTGACTTTAAGTTGTTTTCTTTAGATCATATCGGGGATGTAATTTGGATTATGGATATTGAGGACTGTAAGTTGTAACGTGTTTCTTTAATTCCGCTGCTATTTAGACTCTGTTCCATTGGGTTGTGATGATATTCATCTAGAATGTTTGGATTACTTGTATTTAAGTTGTGGATCATCGTCGCGTCCTGTTTGGGGCGTGACAGCCAGAGTGGTATCAGAGCTCGGCTAGTAAGATGGAAACTTACACCGAGCTGACCGGGATAGGACCCGATGCATGTTTTGGGGTAGTACCGCGACTTGACTCATTAAGTGTGAAATCGATTTCAAATTGGCATAGAACCGCCTTATTGATGTTTGAACTAAGTTAGAACGCATATTTTGAGATTCCATAGTCATACTTGTCTTGACTTAGTTGATTCTTGACTGACTTTCTTTATTCATTCCTTTCTTATTCTCTTCTTATCTTTCCTTTGCCTTTGATTGATCCGCCTTAGTTTTATTTGATCAGGATGGAGCCGGTGCCGCCTTCTTAGTGGGACGTTTTTCATGCCCGTGCTGAGCGGGAGTACTACCGAGCACTGATGATTCACTGGCACCAAGAGAGTGATCGAGCGACCTCGAGCTATCCAGGAGCGCCGGTATGCAGTGAGGACTCGACACGGCGCTTGGCAAGGAGCCAAGATGAAAAGAGCGAGTTGACCACTATCATCAAGGACCACGACAACACCATACGAGCGCGGGAGGATGGATCTGAGAATATCCGGGAGCGCTGGATAACATGCGAGAGAAAATGAAGAGGCAAGTGACGGCCGCGAAATGGGAGATTGACGCCGCCTATCCCGCGACACCATTGACCGCTTGGAGGAGACCCTCATCAAGCGATGATGACAGTGATAGAGGACCTTACACAAGCTCCTAGCTCGAGAGACGCGCGTTGGAGGTCGCTTCAGCCTAATGCATAGCTATTGCCACCACCCGAGGTGGAGCCCGTACTGCACGCCGGAGGACCCCGAGAAGGACCCCGAGGAGGATCCGGTCGAGGTCGGAGAGCCTGGGGCACTTGAGGCTGCTCTACTTGATGATGCACAGGATTGACGGTGGTTGGATTTCGTTGATTAGCCGAGGTCGAGGCGCCACCTCAGCCCGACCAGGCCCCGATTATGGACATAGCTGCGAGTGACGATGATGGCGATCTTACTGATTAGTTAGCTTGATTGTCAGTTGTACTTTCATTGTTCTAGACGCTTATTCCAAAGATCGCACCTTACTTTCTATTGTATTAGATTGATTTGTATTTTGGTTCGATGTATCTTTGACTCAGTATTACTATTGTTGTACTAAGGGTGTATTCAAGTTTTACATTAATGGATATGCCTTCTGCTATTTATTCGGTGTCTTGTGTTTGTTGTTACTTTCCCTACATTATAACTTGCTTTACGCAAATAATTATTATATTCATTTACTCGTGGATCGCAACTAACACTTCAAGATACAGAATGGCCGAACATCGAGGATGTGGGAGACCTCGCCGCGTTCCCCGAGGGGATGATGACGTACCCAGGACCGGGTACCCTCACCTGAATTACCACCGCATCCTCCATCTGCTGCAGGAGACAACTTGATTGCGCAGGCCCTACAACAAATACTGGTTTTCATGAGGCAACAAGCAGAGCCTCAACCCCGTGCCCCCGAACTTGCCAGAGAGGCGAACGATCGCACGTTGGAGCAAATTCTACGGTTCGACCCACCGGATTTATTAAGAGAGCCAGATGATTTAAAGGTAGAAGAATGGATAGAGAAATTGGAGAATATCTTCAATGCTCTCCAATATTCGGATGAGCAGAAAGTCACACTCGCCGTATTTCATCCTGGAATCGGCCGCTAGAGACCCAGTGGAGGGTTGAAAGAAGGTGGGGACAGACCGGATAGCCGTAACATGGGGAAATTTCTTGCCGAGTTCAATGAACAATACATTCCACAAAGGTTGTGAAAGAGGCGCGTCGGGATGAGTTCCACAGTTGAGGCGGGGAACATGTCCGTAGCTCGATGAGTCGAATTTCATCGATTGTCCAAGTATGCTCTGGGGACAATCGATCAAGAGGATAAGCTTTACAAGTTCACTCGAGGTTGAAAATGGAACTTCGAAACAATTGTTGATCGTTGAACCGACAACCTACTCACGTGGTAAAGGCGACTCTCCGCATCGTCAGTCGGGATCGAACCGTATTGGGATGATTCAACGAGTAGGCCATCGAACGATCTTAAGAGGATGTACTGTGAGGGACGACCATCTAAATCGCCGCTAAGTTTCAAAAGGGACGCGATTAATAAGGCAGGATAAGGGAAAAGGACCAATACAAGGAAAGCGGGGTCAAGTGTGTGCACATTGCGTAAACCAAGGACATACCGCCAATGATCGTTGGCGTAAACAAGGAAGGTGTTTGCGATGTGGTAGTAATCAAGACCACCGCAAGATTGCCCAAAACGATGGCCGAACCAAAACAGACCTTGTGACCCGCAGGCCGGGAAATGGCTAGGGTAATCGGGCGAGGATTCTCGCTCGAGCATTTGCACTAGCCAGATAGGAGGCTCCGGAGGCAACAGACGTGGTGGAAGGTACGCTTATAGTATCTAACCACTACGCTAAAATATTGTTCGACCCTGGATCAACGCATTCATTGTTGCACCGCATTTTGTACACAAACTGCATGCATGCATGGAACATATGCCTATATTTCTAGAAGTGTCAACTCCTATGGGTGCAATTCAGATAACAGATATTATCTATTATGCATGCGAAGTTAAGATTGATGAGATAAAATTTCCTGCCGATTTGATCTTATTACCTATATCCGAATAAGACGTGATATTGGGAATGAACTGGTTATCTGCACACCATGCACAAATGGACTGCCATAACAAGTCCATTAAGCTATGTGAACCCGGAAAACCGAAGTGGAAATTTCGGGAAGGGCACGAGTTAAGATTGCCCCAATCATTTCAAAGAATGAAAGCGAGGAAGGCGATCACTAGAGGGGCTCGAGGGTACTTGGCGTTTGTAATTAACAAACCCACGGTTGAGACACAAATTAACCAAGTACCTATAGTATCAGAATACACGGATGTATTTCCACAAGAACTCACCACTATCCCTCCAGATAGGGAAGTCGAGTTCACCATCGAGGTGTTACTAGGAACTGCCCCAATTGCCAGAACACCGTATAGAATGGCTCCTCTTGAGTTACAAGAGTTGAAAATGCAATTACAGAAACTGATGGATGTGGGATTTATCCGACCGAGCACGTCTCGCGGGGAGCACTGTCTTTGTTTGTCAAGAAGAAAGATGGCACATTACGACTGTGTATAGATTATCGTGGTCTTAATAGCGTGACCATCAAGAACAAATATCCTCTCCCGAGGATAGACGAACTATTTGATCAACTTCAAGGAGTGATGGTGTACTCGAAGTTTGATTTAGAACAAGGATATTACCAACTGAAGATCCGTGAAGGAGACATTTCCAAAACTGCATTTCAAACCCGATATGGACACTACAAGTTTGTAGTGATGCCTTTCGGTCTGACAAATGCACCGGCAGCATTTATGGACCTGATGCATCGAGTCTTTCAACCTTATTTGGATCAATTCATAGTGATATTCATTGATGACATACTCGTATACTCTAAGTCTAGAGAAGAGCATGAACGTCATCTAAAAATCGTTTTGGAGACACTACGAGAGCATAAGTTGTATGCCAAATTCAGCAAGTGCGAATTTTGGCTTAGTGAAGTCGCGTTCTTGGGACACATAGTATCTGGCACCGGGATCACCATAGATCCTTCGAAGGTACAGACAGTGGTTGAATGGAAACAACCCGAGTCTATAACGGAAATCAAGAGTTTCCTAGGACTAGCTGGATATTATCGAAGATTTATCCAGGATTTCTCCAAGATAGCCGGACCACTCACTCGACTAACCCAGAAGCAAGTCAAGTTTGAGTGGAATGACAAATGCGAGAGTTTCAAGAGTCAAGAAACGACTTACTACAACTCCGATCTTAGCCCTTCCAAAGGGAACCGAAAACTTTGTCGTCTCTGCAAAGTGATGCATCAAAAGAAGAACTAGGAGCGAGTTCTCATGCAGGAAGGAAAAGTTATCGCTTATGCATCACGAAAGCTCAAGCCGTATGAAGCCAATTATCCAACGCATGACTTGGAATTGGCAGCGATAGTGTTCGCGTTAAAGAAATGGAGACACTATCTCTACGGAGCAACATTCACGGTTTTCACAGATCATAAGAGCTTGAAGTATCTATTCTCCCAGAAAGACCTCAATCTGAGGCAACGGAGATGGATGGAGTTGATTGAGGACTATCACTTTGATATTCAATACCATCCCGGGAAAGCTAACGTTGTAGCAGACGCTTCAAGCAGAAAGGCGAGCTTAGCCAGGCTTATGATTCGAGAGTGGGAATCATTAGAAGCGCTGAGCAATTGGAATCTGACGAGAACCAATACTCAGATTTTATGTGCTAACATTTTGGTTAAACCCGATCTGCTGAATGAGATCAAAGAATCACAAGGGAAAGATGCACATCTTCAAAAACTGAAGGAGAAGATACTTAAAGGAGAGAGATCAGAATTCTCGGTACACGAAGATGGGGTTATCAGATTCCGGAATAGAGTGTGTGTACCAAATGACGAACAGATTAGGAATAGAATCCTAGCAGAGGCACACCGTTCAAAATACACTATACATCCTGGAGGAAATAAGATGTATAAGGATTTGAAACAGAGTTATTGTTGGGTAAACATGAAGAACCAGGTAGCGGAATTCGTTGCGAGATGTTTGACTTGTCAACGAGTAAAAGCAGAACACCAACGATTATCTGGTTTACTACAACCATTGCGAATTCCCGAGTGGAAATGAGAACACATAATGATGGACTTCGTGACGGATCTACCAAGGACCAGAGGAGGCCATGATGTTATTTGGGTAGTTGTAGACCGACTCACGAAATCTGCAAACTTTTTACCCATCAAGAAAAACGATAGCTTGCGTAAACTTGCACGCATTTATATCCAGAAATCATTCGACCGCATGGAGTACCATCGACATAGTATCCGACAGAGACCTGAGGTTTGTCTCCAGATTTTGGAAGTGCTTGCACGAGGAATTGAGTACCTCGCTAAGCTTCAGCACAGCAGCACATCCACAAACCGATGGATAGTCTGAGCGAACAATTCAAACCCTTGAAGATATGATGCGAGCCTGCACATTGGATTTCCAAGGAAGTTGGGATTCCCACTTACCATTAGCCGAGTTCGCCTACAATAACAGCTATCAAGCCACGATTGGGATGGCACCCTACGAGGTATTGTAGGGGCGAAAATGTAGATCCCCGCTACACTGGGAGATTGATGACCAATGGACTCCGAAAGAGAAACAAAAGTCGCCCTCGATTCCAAAGGTCGACTTAGTTCAGGAGGCCATGGAGAAGGTGAAGCTGATCAAGGAGCGGATTCGCACAGCTCAGAGCCGCCAAAAGAGTTACGCGGACTAGAGAAGAAAGGATTTGGAATTTGAAGTCGGAGATGAAGTATTTCTCATACTCTCACCACGGAAAGGATTAATCAATCCGAAGAAAGGAGGCAAGTTGAGTCCGAGATATGTTGGACCTTACAAGATTTTACAAAGTATCGGGAAGTTAGCCTACCGACTCGAGTTACCAACACCATATGCAGGAATGCATGATGTATTCCACGTGTCGATACTGAAGAAGTATCAACCAGATCCCGAACACATCATCACTCATGATACTCCTCCTCTAATGGAAAATCTATCCTACACCGAGAGACCGATCCGGATCATTGATCAGCAGATACGACAGTTGCGTAAGAGAGAAATTCCGATGGTTAAAGTTGTGTGGCAGAACCACCCGAGACGAAGACGCAACGTGGGAGATGGAAGAAGACATGAGGAATCAATATCCAGAACTATTCTGAAGAGAATTTGGGGACCAAATTCTTTTAAGGATGGAAGGATGTGAAGCCCCGATTTTTCCGAACATATAATTGATTCTTATTGTCGTCTATGTATTTGATCGACTATTTTACCGCGTCACTTTGACGGGTAATTATCATTAATATGTGTTTTGTATTTTATTTCATTTTATTTGATTACTTATGATCATGATCATCATTAATTCTATTTCACATTTATAATCACTTGAATGATCATTATTACTATTTTGTATTTAGTAGTCACCTTAGAATTTTAAGAGACTATCTATTTTAGAGAATTTTACCTTATAGAATTAAGAATTTGATTTAGTATAAGTGATCATGAGACTTATAAGTGATCAAGGAAATCACTAATTATTTTGGAGATTGATATATTTCATCTATTATCATCAAATTTGGGACAAAAAAAAATATATGGAATTACCAAATTGCCCTATAGTGGACGGCCAACATGGGATTTTTGGAGTAGAAATATCATCCAACTCTTGTACACTCACACCTTATATTAGTCATCTTGTGTATAATTACACCATTAAATTCAAACATTATACACATTATCTTAAACCTCAATTTTATATCATTAAATTCCCCAACATATTCTATTCTTCCCAACATTCTTCTTATTCCTCTCAACATTCCAATTTTACCCATACCTTTGACTACCAAATTGTCTCCATGCAAGAGACAAATTGGAAGACTTGGCACAAAACAAAACTCTCTCCTCTCCCTCTCACCTTGTACACGGCCACAAGGCCTTATTACACAAAAATTTCACCTCATTTTTCATCTAACACATTCATCTCTCAAGCCTCTACTCCTCCTAAACTCTAAACCTCCTACCTCTCTCTACTCTTTCTTCTTACTTCTTCTTCAACACTTAGAAAATTTTCAAGACAACTCTCCTTATACTCCATCAAATTCGAACACCCCCTTCACAAGGTAAGAAATGTTGTTCTCCAATTCATCTTGATAACCTCTAGCTACCTCTTTTCACTTCTTAACTTAAGCTCAAATTTAATTTTGGAGGTACATTTAGAAGACTTTGAAGACTAGAGCTTGACTTCACCTTGAAGAGGATTTCAAGACTTGAAGGAAATTTTGAAGATTTAGACTATAAGGTAAGATAATGGACTCTAGTGTATTTTCCTTCTTCTTTCTATTTTTTTTCAAATTTTAACACCCCTTTTTTCATTTTTGAGAAATAGGGGCTGACCTTAGGTGATTTTGGAGTTGAACCAAAATTTCCAAATTTGAAGCTTCAACTAGTTTCAAATCACCTACTACACAAGGTAAAGTGTAGTCTTACCAATTTTCTTATCTCCTTCTTTTTCTCCTTAATTTTTCTCTCATTTTTCTAACTCCAAATTTTTGATATTTCTTGACTTAGGGGCTGACCTAAGTGACCTCATCCAAAGTTGTGAAATTTATCCTTTTATTTCACAATTTTCCAATTTTAAGGTGGGTGGAAAAATACTTTCCAACTTCTAGGTGTTTTTATTTAAATGCATGTAGAATTTTGATCATGAGTCCTTGAGATATATAATCTATGTATTGCATGTCAATTTTATGTATCAAATCATGAAAATTCTCAAGAGTTGCTCAAAATTGCTATTTATTGAATTTTAGGTGCATGCATGTACAATTTAATGTTCTATTTGATGAATTCTTGTATGAATTGGACATGCATGTGTATGATCTTTGAAATCCATGTTTTGGATGACTTATAACCTGGACAAGTCGAGCATAATTGATTAAATTTCAATTTTAGACTTAAAAATGCAAAAATGGAAAACTGGTGGACTAAATTGCAAGAAAATGAAAGTTAAAGGACCCCTCTACAAATTTCGAATTTTGGGACTGTACTGAGGTTCAAAAATAACTTTTGGACATTTTAATAAAGTTTTAAGAGTTTTAAGATAAATAAAATCAACCTTTAAAAGCCCAAGGACTAGATTGTAAAATTTTAAAAGTTTAAGGGCTACTTTGCAAATTTTGAAACTGTACCAGACCTTAATTTTAAAATTTGAAATTTTTAATCTTAAGGTACTGGAAATGACATATTTTAAATGTATTCCAAAAATCCAAGTGTTTAGAGCTTGGAAAGTAATTTTACTAAGATTGGGGGACTATAGTGTAAAAGATTAAACTTGAGGACCCAAATGCAATTTCCAGGACTTATGCAACCCATGCACCTGTAAATACTAATTTAACTATAACTTAATTATATTTTGGACCCAAGGTTCAATTTCATAACAATTGGACCCCTAAAAGCCTTAAAGGCAATTATTTCAAAATGGGACAAAAATGTGATTTTCAAAAGTTAAAGGACCTACACTTATTTCTTTTAAAAACTGCTTTTTTCCCAATATCTTACTAACCTTAGTGATATTTTCCAACTTGAATCACATTAAAAACCCTTCCGGTTTGTAAGTTCCAATTATTTTAAACTAAGGGCCCGAAATGACAATTTTTACAAATTTGGGGCCAATATGAGAATTATATAAAAACTCGACCTCAAAACTTTAAACACCTGAATCTCTGAACAATTTGGAGAATTTAGGAACTGACCTCATAATGTTTCAAGGTCAGGATATTTATTTATTCAATTTTTAACCCCAAAAGTATTGATTTTTACAAAACGGGGCTAAATTGTAATTTTTCTTTTATAAAGGACCTAACTCAAACTATTTTCCCTTTTACTAAAATAGCCCTGGACCCTCTGACTTGGAGATTTAATTAAAGTATCTTATTTTCTCAAAAACCCTTGACTTATCGGACCGATTCGACCGATTAATACCCGATCGCGGGGCGACTTCCTCGTCTTGCGGTTTTGAATCTATAACGGGACTTATGTTCCACCTAATCTTTCAAGATATCGAAGATTGCTTATCCTTCCGATAATCATCTTCATCCAAATAACTCCACCAACGCCATATTGCTACTCGTGAATTTTCAAAAATTTTCCGAATCGCTTCCTCAATCAATAATACTGATCATTGCCTGGTTGATCATCAGCACTTGTATTTACTTTCCGCCTCGAGTTAACTTGGTGTGTCAAGCTCGCATGATCGGAATGGATACGTCGGGGGATGGAACCAGGGCAGCTGGTTGCTATTCCACTCTTCCGCCCCATCGCCCTAATCCCGCAATCGGCGAGGACGGAGTGTCCAAGGGAAGCGGGTCGTAGACTTGAGGTATAATCATGATTATGACAAACCGAGCCTTGCAAGCTCCACCGTGGATTTTGTCTTTGCCGCTGAGAGCGATAAGGTGTCGGTCTTGGACCATCTTGCCCGGGAGTTACAAGGAAGAACGAAGGAATCATTGTCCGATCCATACGATTCCGGAGTTATCGGACCCATTTGGTTGGCGCTACAAACTGCACGCAACCGCTACTTGTTTTGCATTGGTTGGCGCTACAAACCGTACACAACCATTATTTGTCTTGCATGGGATTGGCGTTACATTTCCGCACGCAATCCTACTGTCTTCGATCGAATCACATAGTGCCTGTGTGACCATGAATCGCTTTTCTTGAACTGTATAAGTATATTATTTAAATATATTTATCACGATACTTGTGGACTGTGTGTGAATTCATGCATCATACTCACGCGTTTTCATATAACTGTTTTCTCGCATTAACTACGTATATCGCCACACTTGCACACGATCACCCCATCCACCGAGATTTTTGTCTCATCCCCACTGTTTTCTAACCTTAGATGAGGACTTCGTTGAAGATCTTTGAACCGACCACGGATTGAGCCCTTGTACCGCTTGTTGGATTTACTATCTTTTGTTGTTGATGTCGCTGGACTTGTTACTATTATTTGCTGTTGGATTTACTACTTCTTGTTGTTGTTGTTGGACTCTTTTCTTGTGTTTGTTGTTGGACTCTTGTATTTCCTTTCATTCCGGTTTGTAACTGAAGGGCGTAGGACCCTTTGACTTTAAGTTGTTTTCTTTAGATCATATTGGGGATGTAATTTGGATTATGGATATTGTGAACTGTAAGTTGTAACGTGTTTCTTTAATTCCGCTGCTATTTAGACTTTGTTCATTGGGTTGTGATGATATTCGTCTAGAATGTTTGGATTACTTGTATTTAAGTTGTTGATCATCGTCGCGTCCCGTTTGGGGCGTGACATTCCAGACCCACCCCGTTGCCATCCCTAATAATGATCAATTAATGGATCATTAATGTGAAATAGAATTAATAAATGATCATGATCACAAGTAATAAATAAAATAAAATTAAATATGAAATATATTCCAGTCAAAGTGACGCGGTAAAATAGTCAAATTAGTACATATACGATAAGTGAAATAAATACATGCTCGAATAAAAATCGAGGGCTTCACAGGCTGGGTGGATCTAGAACGCATGATCATGCACTATCTGAACTTAACAAAAATATTGTTAGAACCGAAAAAAATAAAAAAATTTACAAAAATAAAAAAAAATCAGAAAAAGGAAAACTTTATACAAAAAAAATCGGAAAATGAAAAAAATTAAAATAAAAAAAAATTTACAAAAAGCTTCAATTAAGATTGAACTACTTATTACTATATCTAAGTAGAATCTTTTAATCCCCGGCAACGGCGCCAAAAACTTGTTCGCCAAAAATATTTGGATCTTACAACTGCAAGTGTATAGTGTAGTTTATAGGATAACGACAAGCAATGTCGTATTCCTCAGGGATTGACTACGAAACACTTAGGCTATAATAGCATCGCATTCCAATTTTATTGAAGCAACCAAATATCACAAGTTATATAAAAAGAAAAAAATAAAAAGAAAAAAAAATAAATTTGCGAACCCCACAAGTATTTTCAACAAATACAGAAGCAACCCTAGGCACATAATCTCAACATGCTTCTTCAATATTAAATGCAATTAAATTCAAAACCAATTCACAAGTTATGTGTATCCCCAAATATCTTATTTCCCAGTTGCTAATCCATATTCTATTTTGGTAAGTTAATAAGCTTCTTGTTGTTGAATCCATAACCATCCAGAAAAGACTCACCTGTGCATTAAAACAAAACAGTGTACATACATTAATTAAAATAAATTGTACAAAAAGCTCTCAAGCATTATACCAATGCAACTAACTGTTGCAAACCTCACTGATCAAACATTAACAATGAATACTATGAAAAATATAGTAAATTCTAGAGTCAACAGTCATCTGTTGCAAAATATAATTATACAAAAAGCTCTCAAGCATCATTTTCACTGTCTGTTCCATACACTTTCAATTGAAAAATATAAGAAATTCCAGAGTTGATAGTCATCTGAATCTTTTTTCCCTCCAGCTTATACGCAACTACATGATATGTCTAGCCTCGTCTTAGTTTCAATGTTGATGCAATAAAGAGATACAAGTGGTGACACACCATTAAATTTAAATCCAGATTAGAATGAAATATCAGTAATATAACTTGTAGAGTTCCATATTTCATATCCATGCATACAACTATACATTACTATAGTGAAAGTATTGGTAGCTATAATATACAAACTAATGCAATAAGATTGTTCATGTATGGGATTACTACCTAACTCAACATGAATTGTAGGAGATATTATTATATTTTTTTTATTATCTACTGACTATAAAAAATATAGTTTAATTTTGAAATAAATAAATAAATTCTGAAGGACCAATTATTAAATTGGATTGGATATAAAAAATAGTCATTTGCAATAAATGGTTGGGATATTCCCACCAGTCTTTGGCATAAACGAATTAATAGAATCACCACAAAATGGATACCTTGTATTGCCACTTATTCAGTTTTTTATTGAAGTTATTTCATAACACTATTTCCCATTTCTCAAATAATTCGACAATCTGGAAAATGGACAACTAAGCAAGCATAAAAAAATAGAAATGTAAATAAAGTATACCAGAGATATCATTTGCTTCATGCAATGGATCTTGAATGTTCTCAGTTAATTGGATTTCCGGAGATTCAGTTGATGGAACTTCAGGGTATTGTGGCGTGTTGTCACTCTCAGGTGTGTAATTTATTGTAGTAGTTTTATCTCTTTCGGATGAACCATTATGTGTTTCAGTTGTTACCAATGCCTCATTCACACCATCAGATGCCACATTTGTTTTGTCAAAAAGTCGCCTGATACTTCTACGAGGTGTAGAGTTAGATGAAGCATTCTTGGTAGCGTGCTTTATGAGACCTTGTTGAGAATTTGAGATGCCTTTTGAGTTCCGTTTGCAAGCTCCCGGATCCATGTCGAAAACTCTACATGAAAATTAACAATTTCATCACAAAATAAATTAATATGAAATACTAAGAAAAAAAGTTGCGACGAACAATCTTAACAAGACTTTAGTACATTACTTTGATAACATAATCTGAATTCAAAAAATCAACATAATTGCCAGAAACAAAAATAATTAAATATGCAATTTTTTCAAAAAAAAAAAAAGAAAAAAAGTGTGTTGCTAGAATGCTCTTTCTAGTAACAGGGCTGAACTAGCTTGTATTACAAACACACAACACGCACACCCATCAATGATATAAACAAAATACACCAAAAGAAAAGAATTTACTACAGAATTGAAATCCCAAAGAAGATTATACCAGATATTATACACCAAATAAATAAAAGAACTTTTTGTGGTATGATGTATCGCAATACATCAGATACAATACACCAAAAAAATAAGAACACAACCAAGAATAGTTCATCACTTGTGTTCATCTTTCAACTCTAGAACTGCCAAGTATATACTAGTAATCTATTCATAAAGTATGACAAACTACAAGCAAAATCAAGGATAATTACACCACAAGTTCTCATGTTTCATATTAATCACAATCTATATCTAAAGTCTCACATAATACAACATTCTCAAATCAGCCAACCTACATTATGCACATAAGGAAGCCGCAATTTCAGTGAAAAGCCCTATATATTTGTGCTTTCGATGAAGAAAAGGTGAAGAAACATTACCAATACGTATTAGAGACTGCAAATTGAAAAAAAGAAAATAGAAGGCAAGTGATATAATTGAGATATTGTGAGTGAATAATCACTGCCATATATGTCTACGAGTAAAAGGGAAGAGATGGAGACTTTTACGATAATAATGAATCCCTCAGTTTCCCAACTTTAATTAGATAAGTATCTACTTTAATTAGATTGAAAATTAAGCGCCAAAACCAAAAATTATCTGCCAAATATTTTGGTTTCTATTAACCTTACCTTTTCTTATATAATTAATAAATTATTTATTATTTTTAAAATTTACCATCTAATCGCCAAAATCAAAATATAGGATTATTTTATCCTTATCTCAAATTAATTTTTATTTTTTCATGTAAAATTGGAAAGGAAATCCAAGAAAAGTAATTACTAAATAAAAGAAACAAACCTGCATTCCTCCTACAACACCGGATGTTCACCATTGAGGAGTTCAGCGAGCCCCAATAAACCTGCTTTAGCCGTCGGCTGTAGGTTCAGATATGAGGCATCACTGCCGAGCATTTTGAGTTCATGAATAATTGGAAATCACGAGCAGATCCCTTCCGATTGTCTTAAGATGCTCTTGTTTAATTGGAAATCGTCCAAAATTGAATAATTGGGAATCAAGCTCAGGTCGTCGAATGGATGAATTTCAATCCAGGTTTAGTTTAAGGTCACAAAGTTGGGGATATTTGCACAAATTTTAGGAAGAACTGATAGAGAAAAGGAAAAATCGATACACATATAGACATAGTGAGAAAGATGGAGTATTTGCCCTTTTTCGTTCTTCAGGTAAAATGGGGAGAAAATATTAATTATTCCTATAATTGTTTATATCTAAAAGGTATACCATTGTTAAACAAAAAAAAAAAGAACTTTCAAATGAAAATGTATACATGTGAACTAAATTAATATCATAATCCTTCTCTTCACTATATGTAAAATTTATTATTTATTACTTATAAATCAAACAATATGGCAAAAGAAAATATGGAAGCATACAATATACAAAATTAATATTACTTTATAAAACAAATTGTTCAAGAGAATAATTAGGGGTGTCAATTTGGGTTGGGTCCAGATTTGTGGGTTCGTGGGGTCAGAATCAGCCAACCCGGACCTGACCTATTTAATTATTCATGTCAGAATCTTGAACCTGAACCAGACCTATCTATTTTACAGGTAAACTAGACCCGACCTGTTTAACTCGTCTAATAATTTGTTTTATATACATTTAATAGTTTCAGTTGGATATATATAATTTTTATAAACTCAATCACTATGACACACTATTCAATCAAATAAAAAATATCACAATTCACAACATACAAAAAGAAATAAAATAGTCGCATAAATAACATAACATACTAATCATATTTTGAGGACAACATATAAACTTATAACAACATACGTATTAAGGAAGTTTTAGCATTTAAATTTGAAAAACATGTCTTGTTTTTTATTTTTTCTTACAATTAGTTATTTACTTAGTTTTCTTTTAAATTTACCAACGGTTAAATGGGTCATAGCAGGTTGACTTGACCCCGACCTGTTTAATTGGCGGGTTATTCAGGTTCGACCCATTTTCAGCCCAAACCCATGAAGTCTAGACCCATACCTATTAATATCGTGCCGGGTTCAAAATTGACACCCTTAAGCATAATATGACTTATTTTAACATTACTAGGGTATTTGTTGTAATTCACTCAATCTTCTTAGTATATTTTCTAATTTGGCCAAAAAAGACTTGGGGCATACAATTATTTCACACAAAAACTCCCGTCAGACCGTCTAACGGGTTTGACCTGTTAGACGGATCTGACCCGCGAACCTGGTGGTATTTCCGTAATATCAGCAGTGGTATTTTAGTAGTTTTCAGGGACCACCGGTATTAATAGTCCTTCTAAAAAGTATTAGCCGTCCTTCTAAAAAGTATTAGCAGTTCTTCTGAAATGTATTAGTAGTTCCCTGAAGGGTATTTTAGTATTTATCCTGAATATACTCCTGAAATGTATTAGCAAATTTCTTAAAAAAGTATTAGTCGTTTCTCGAAAAAGTATTGTAGTTCCCTGGAGAGTATTTTAGTAGTTTCCCTGAATGTAATTAAATTTTTCTCCAGAAATGTATTAACAGTCCTTCTGAAAAGTATTAGTCATCCTTCTAAAAAGTATTTATTCTTCCGAAATGTATTAGTAGTTCCTCGAAGAGTATTTTAGTATTTCTCATGAATATACTCAAAATGTATTAGCAATCCCTCAAAAAAGTATTAGTAGTTCCTCGAAAAAGTATTAGTAGTTCCGTGGAGAGTATTTTAGTATTTCTCAAGAATATAATTAATTTTTTCTCCAAAAATGTATTAACAGTCCTTCTGAAAAGTATTAGCCGTCCTTCTAAAACGTATTAGCAGTTTTTCTGAAATATATTAGTAGTTCAAGAACAGGGTATTAGCAGACCTGGAAAATATATTACAAGATTAATCAAAAAAATGCATTCTATGGATGTAGTTTGTGAATCCAACAAACATATAGAGCCTTTAACTGTGGAATTAAAAAAAATCAATTAATGCCTCGCAACACAACAATATCAATCTACTGTGTAGATGGAAGGGTGATGTCTTTCCTTCAATTGTAGTATTAATGACACCCAGGCCACAGTTCTTTTATTCGATTTAGCCAAATATGGCTTATACAGATGCGTAAGTTTCAGGTTTTGTGAAGAGAAAAACATCCGTGTGATTTGGTCTGTATGTGTGTATAAGCTTGTTGAAGAAGAAGAAGATCGTGTGATTTTTTCTTTCTCTATATATATACATGTATTAGGTTGGATTGAGTTGGTTATTGTATATGGGTCTAGATTGGTTGTTGGGGCTCCGTCTGACGGATTAGATCCGTTAGACCGTCTGACAGGAGACTAGCTCATTATTTCATGTATAATTAGGAACACTAAGGCAATTTTAAAAGTTACCCAAATCTTCTAGTTACATAGTATATCTTTTAAATAGGCATATCCTTGTTTTACTTAAAAAGGTTAGGCTGAACCTACCAAAAAGTCTATTATAGATAATCGACCAGACTTGATCCTAAACTTAGTAAGTAGGCTCAGAACGTCAATTTTTAATAATTTTAAAATAACATCAGACAATATGCGAGAACTACAATTTAATGTTATTTATTTATTGATGAAGTTAAAATAGAAAACTAGTATTAGGAGTGTGCAGGGGACTTGGAGATTACCGAACTCAAACCGATATCCGAACTAAAAAAATTTGAATAAAAAATGTAATTTCAATGCACAAGTTTTTCCACAAAACAAAAATAAAAGAAATTACACGCCACCAAACAAAATCAAATTAACGTCAACTAAGATTAAAATACTAATATTCATGCGACACTATTACAAAGATAAAAAGACACGACTATACTACTAACACTTTGACATAGTGTTAAAAGTGCTAAACGTCTAGCACTATTACAAAGACTAACAATTCAGACTAAGAAGATATTACATGTGAAATTACGTCCCAATAGGCAAGGAAGGCCCTCCACACTTCCCGAACAAAGCGTTCCACAGCTCTGACAATGGCATTTGAGACAAGAATTTAAAGTGTTCACTTCACAACGGCTACTGGACATGCAATTGTTATCGGTCATTTCAATACACAAGTTTTTCCACAAAATAAAAATAAAAAAAAGTTACAAGCCACTAAACGAAATCATTTTAACATTAACTAAGATAAAAGTGCTAATAATCATGTGACATTATTACAAAGATAAAAAACAGCTATATTAATAACACTAAAGTGGTTTTTTTTTTTTTTTTTTTTTGCGGAAAATAGTAGGCCATATATGCAAAATTATAACAAAGAAAACAACCAAATTTTGAGTAACAGTATACAAATGTTTCAACTATTTACGGTTAACATCGTAACATCTAATTTTTCTTGTGTCCTTTGATTCATTTAAGTGAACAGCGTTATGTCTGCTACTGCCAATTTAAGAGTTCATAACAGAAACATCTACATTCAAATTTCACAGGATATTGTCTCCTTTCTATAATGCCTAGTCCCATTTCCATATTGTCGAATGCTGTCTGAAGAAGGCACAAATGTTAACTGCAACTTCCTATGACACAAGTATATCATGGCATAACAACATTTCAGCTAAGCAATTTCCATATCTACAACAGACAATCTTCACTTAACTCTAAAACGCTGCTCTTCCTAAGTGAGTTCATTGAGCTACCATGGAACTAAAACTAGCAACATTCCACAGAATCTGAAAGAAGAAGCTATAGTATAGATTGTGTATGTGCAACAATTCAAGTTCAGAGGTAAATATTATTCAATATAATATCAATCACTGTCATACAAACAGAACACATAAATAGAATGGTTAACTAGAAAAACTACCCTGAAAAGATGAAAAGATACTGACCTTTCATTAGTTCTCCTAAGATCTAGACATGCAACATTATAAATGATGATAGATTAAAACCATAGGGTCTCAAAGCATATGAATAAACTACCTGCACATCAACCTTCAGTATGATATTGAGTCGGTACAGATCTAATCTTGCATTCATTCCTGTCAAAAAAGCATAAGCATAAGAAGAGAGTATAAATTTTCCCTCCCCTGTTTTGTCTGTTGTATTTTTATTTCTCAAATAATCTACTCATGATTCTGTCTTTTTCTCGAGCAACATCAATGAAGACAACAACTCAAACTCATCACAGCTAAAGGAATATTATTTAATCCAATGACCTGCCAAAGCAAGCAGCATAAGATAGAAACATCAACCTGTGAACACAGTTCCCTATTTGTAAACAAAATGTTCAACAAAAACATAGAGGCAGATGGACTATTTCCATAAACTATCATCCGAAGTTGATCATAACTTTATCTGAAAGTCAAAAATAAAAAGTAGAAAATGTTGTTAGATGAAATAGAATATAAGTCTAAACAATAAATCATTCTTTAAGTTAAGACACCATGTGTCTTTCATTAAACATTGGTTCAAGTTCAATTGATAAAAAATAAGAAGATTTGCTGAAATTGGAGTATCAACATACAATGAACCAACAACCGTTGTTTGTGACAATAGAATTTAAAGAATGGAATCATGTGGTAATTATGCAATGAAACTCAAGCAAGTTTGAATGAGCATAAACAAGAAGACCACGAAGAAATAATTAACTATTTGAGAAAATATCAAGATTAAGGCTAACAAACAAAAAACTTGCTCATGATGGATAAGTGGTAAAAAGATAAGTTTTCATTGATAAAATCTAGTTTATAGATGGTTTATTAAAAAGAAAAAAAATGTAGTGGTGCGTATTAATTAAGATAATAATTGTGATAAAGTCTAAATAAAAACACCAGGTAAGCAATTTTTGCAGTTTGCTAATTATTTTCAAAGTTAAATCTTGAATTTTAAATAAAAAGAGAACCCACCTAGCATATACAGAATACCAATCCCACTGAATGTTGTGGTCAATTGGAACCCAATCTCCAGGTAAGCAAATGATTACTTTGGATTATGTAATAAACCATGGGTGCAGGTCTTTCCTGAATTTGAGCTTCTATTGAGAGTTTGTGCAACTTCACGAGATCTCGAGGTTTCCATCTATACTATACATGTGATTCCTTGTGTGAATGTTCATTTGTCCTTGTTCTGGAATTCTATGTCAGTATTTCCTATATTTTTCAAGTTGCATTATGATACGAAATAGATTCTTCACGTCTGATTAAGACCTACTTCTCTATTATAGATGAAACGAATAACCAGCATTTGTTTCCAGGACATGAAAATCTAACCAGCTATGGAACACAAGAAAAGAACATTAACTTTTTCAAACTTCAGTTCTAAGTCTACTCTAGAACATTAGACGCATGGTCACATAAAGGATAATGGATCCTGTCTCTAAGAATCTGAGAATCAAGCCTGGCAGTTTGATTATTTCATCAGGAGACTCAATTGTTCAGTTGGTTTTGCTTCAATGGCATTTTCCCTATTCTCTGTTCTTTAATTATCATTATATTTTTTTTTCCAAACCTTGATTCCTAATTCTTCATGTTTATGATTTCTAGTGTACCTATTTATCATATGAATTTTATAACTAAACAAACTAAGTATGATAATCTTGAATCTGATGAAAATCTATAGCAAAACAAACTAAGCATGATAAAATTGGATCAACAATTTCAATATCTAATTTAACTCTACTCAAATCAACCATGAAAATTGAACCAACAGTTTTCCTATCTAATCCCACTTTACGAATTATATATTACCTTTTGTTGTTAGCCTATTTACGGAGAGCTATGTTGCAAAGCCTCTTTATCTCCGACAACCTCCAACTCGGCTAATCTCTGCACGTGCCGTCGTGTGCCGCAATAGAGGACCGAAAATAGTTTTAGAATAATTGCAGAGATCTGATAGAAGGGTTATCGATTTGGGGGAGTTCTCAATTTAAGGTATTGTTCATACATGGGTTATTTCATGGAGTTGATGATTTGTGTTTGGTTTTTACGCATATGACAACCAAAAAAAAAAAGAAAATATGAGAAAAAGAAAGAAGAAAATATGTTGCCCTCAATATGTAATTGTCATTCATTTTTCAATATTTAGTTCACCAACGAACACTTTCTGGAACTATGTTTTCCTAAAAAGGGGTTAGTGATAGGGGTAAGATGGTAATGGCAAGGTTTTTTATTTTTAATCATTACTATTTTTTTTGTTATGGTTAATATATAAATATATATAGGGATAATTACAAAAAGTGCCCCTAAGGTTTGACCTAATTACAAAAAAAACCCAACTAACTTTTAAAATTACAAAAAGTACCCCGAAATTTGATTCAGTGTTAAAACTAAGGGGTAAACTACAATATTTCTATAAATACGAAGGGGGATTTTGAAATGATTTTTTCTTATGAAGGGCTTAAATGCTAGACAAAATTAATCATCGGGGGTATTATTTGTAATTTTGAAAGTTGAGTGGGTTTTTTTTAATTAGATCAAATCTCAAGGGTACTTTTCATAATTATCCCATATATATATACATAAAACGAGAGGTCTCTATAAATAGTACATCCAAACTTTTCCCGTCCATTTTCATTACTGTAAAAGATAATTATATAAAATAAAAAATATAAGATATATTTACTAAAAAGGTATAATATATAGAGAAGGTCTCCCATAGGACCGTCTTACGGATCCTATTCCGTAAGACGGATCCTACCGCGACCCGAACCCGCCCCAGCCCCAACCCGCCTCACCATCCTCTGAACCTGCCGCGCGACCAACTCACCTTCACTGACCCAATGACCCAGCTCAAATTAAAAAAAAAAAATTAAAAACCTAGTTTGAAGACAAAACTCACAGCTGCTGAGAATGGAACAGGGCCTCCTCCTTCAAAACCTCAGCTCGACATCTCCTGTTCGAAAAGCTAAGCTCACCATCTCCTAACAACAAGAGCTCCACTGGTAAGTCGACATTCAACTATTTTCTACAAGAAATTTGAAATCTGTAAGGAAGAATCTCCATTGTTGCTGCAGCAAAAAGCTACATTGTCATCCTTACATTGCAATTTAGACCTGTTGTTGTGCGATTTTCTGTAATATCTTCAATGGAGAATGACGATGAACACATCTCGTTGATGAAGGGAGGTAATGTACTCATACATTGAAAAAATGATACTTTTGCTGGAAATACTGATACTTTTGTATTTAAATATGATACTTTTGCTCGAAATACTAATACTTTTGTATTTAATTATGATACTTTTGCTGGAAATAGTGGTAATATTGATATTATATATGATACTTTTCTGAAAAATATCGATATTGTTTATGGAAAAAATGATATTTTTACGATTGGGATTTAAATTTTACAAATTTATATTTACTGAATAAGAATGATATTTAATTAGATATTTTGATGTAATAATATATTTTATTTATACATATAGGTGAAAACTTGGATTCGGACTTATTGTTTCTAGTGATGAAGATGATATAGAAGTCATTGAAGGTGAAAACGGAAACAAGAGATACTACGGACCAAAACACGAGGCGGATGCACGGAAGGTATCACATTTCAAAGATAAGTATTACTATTTTCTCCAAAAGTACCAACATCTATTAATCATCTCCGTGATTTTTTTAAATGTTTCTAGACTACTCCAATGAACGTGTGGATGTATCGGGTTCCCTTGTTGGATTGAAAAGGAAGACGAGTTGATGACATGCATAATTTGTATAGGGACCATAGTCGTGCACTCGGGTTTAGCATTCGTAAAGCAACAACTCGAACTCAAGCTAATGGCGTTGTGTGAAAAATATTTTGTATGCTCTTGTGAAGGATTTAGGAAATCGGAAATTTGGAAATTAATTCCAAAAATGAAAAAAAAAAATTTCCCTATCACACGCATCAGGATGTAATGCTTCATTGAGGGTGAAATTAAATGACGAAGGTTTTTATGAAGTCTTGAGCCATGTCACGGAGCATAATCATCCATGTACAAGAAAAGAGTGGAACCACCTTCATCGTTTCCGAGAGAGAAAGATTACAAGTGAAAAGGGCAAAGTGATAGAAGATATGGTCTCTTAGGAATGAGACCGATAGATTCTTACAATTATATGGCACATGAAGTGGAGGAGATTATAGTGTTGGACACACTATAAAAGATCATCTAAATTTTGTGAACCGTCTCGAAATTGAAAGAAATAGAAGGTGGGGATGCACAAACACTTGTTGAAATGTTGTACCAACAACAACGATGATGGAGGACTTCTATTTGAGTTAAGTTTGGATGAGATGGCAAAATTGAGCAATGTTTTTGGAGAGATTCGATGATGAGAGAGAATTATGAAATATTTGGGGATGTTGTCATTTTTGACACAACATATCGCACAAACAGATATAATTTGATATGTGCTCCAATAGTTGGTATCAACCATCATTGGAAAAATGTGATGTTTGGTTGTGCGTTCTTATCAAGCGAAAAAAAGATCAAAACATTCGAATGGCTGTTTGAGGTTTTTAAAAAAGCCATGGGAGGAAAGTTTCCAATAACTATATTCATGACCAAGACCAAGCGATTTCTAACGCGATAGAAAAGGTCTGTGAATCGAATTGAAAATATAATACTTTAAGACATAAAATAGATACTTTTACTTGCAAAGCGATACTTTGACTATATTATTTTTCTTTTTCATCCAGTTCATCGATCCCCTGTTTTTGTGGTGAATTCAAGCAAATGGTACTTTATCGCATAAAACTGATACTTTTACTCGAAAAAGTGATACTTTAACAGTGAATTATTCATGCAGGTATTCCCTAGGACAAAACATAGGCTATGTCAATGACATCTTTACCAGAATGCAATAAGCAGGTTTGGACAACTGAAAAGCAACAGTTCCTTTAAGAATGCATTTAGAAAATACTTGTCAGGTTGTACGGATGAAGTTGATTTTGAGAACTCTTGGAGTAACATGATTTCAACGTACGGATTGGAGGATCAAACACGGTTTAAAAGATTGTATGAGATAAAGGAAAAATGGTGCACAGCCTTGAGCAAAGATTTCTTTTCTGCTGGAATACTTTCATCACAAAGGAGTGAAAGTACTAACAACGCCATGGGATTTAATGCAAAGAAGACGACAAGTTTGACTGATTTTTATGGAATTTTTAAGGAATTGGTGAAGAATTGGAGAATGAAAGAACAAAATGATGAGTTTCAATCATCAAGATCAATACCATCGACTTCCATACCATTGACTGGGTTGTTAAAGCACGCTTCTGAGGTATACACTCTAACAATGTTTAAAGACTTTGAGAGTGAGTTTATCGCATCAATTTCTACTACTTGCACTCTAGTTCATAATGATGAGATATTGAATGTTTATGATGTTTCTTCTCATATTGGGGATGGAGGTGTAAGTAAGGTGATGTTTGATCCATTGCGAAACATGGTAACGTGCACTTGTAAGAAATTTGAAGAATGTGGTATTTTGTGTTTCCATTCATTACGGGTCCTCCATCTTCATTCTCATGTCAAGATACCGGAAATATATATTCTTAAGAGATGGACAAGAATGGCAAAATCTCAAGTATGGGACATCTTAAATAAGAGAGTTGAGAAGCCTGACAAGCTTAATGATTGCATTCCTTGGCGTCATGAAATGGCTCGAAGATATTATGATCTCATGTTGAAATGCCAAGGAAATGAAGAAGCAAGGAGAATCATTGAAGAAGGTTACGAAAGGGATTTTCTTGCTATTAGTGCCTTGACAAATGTGCAAAATTCTTGGGCAAAACGAATCGTCTGCTTTGTTTCAAGATCGCTAACACATTGCAAGATCCCACACGATCGTAACAAAGGGGAGAAGAAAAAGAATAAAGGGAAGTTTGGAAAAGAGCAAGAAGAAAACAAGTGACGTCTCTAATTATTCTCAAGCAAAGGAGTTTGGTTCAAAGACTCCGAATCCTCGGTTATTTTAGAGATATTTTAGTTAAATTTGTCAATTGCAATGATGCAATTTTTTATACACTTGTGATTTTAGATATATTTTTAAAATCTATCGATTTTTTTAATTTTAAATGTTAGATTCTTAAATCTATCACTTCTTAGTATCTATCAGATCTTCGATACTTTTCGTATAATTATCGATACTTTTGGCATAATTACTAATACTTTTTTATTTGTTTAGAATTATGCAATTAGGTTTCAGAATTTAAAATTACAAATGCGAATCGATACTTTTCGTGTAATTACTGATACTTTTTACATAATTGCTAATACTTTTCGGCTTTTTAGAAGTATGCAATTAGATTACCAAAATATAAAAATCCAAATGCAGGATACTGATACTTTTCGTGTAATTACTGATACTTTTTAAATAATTACTGGTACTTATAACTTGTTTAGAAGTATACATGATAAAAAAATTCGAAAAACACATCACCTACACGCATTCAATAAATTCAATTTTCGAGTCTTAAAACTAACATTGCAATGCAAAACTAGAAGTATCATTAACAAAACGACTACCAACATTTGTCATCTACTATTCAAGATCTAATAATAACAAAATGGCCACCAACATTATGAGAATATCGCCTACTATTCAAAGATCTAATTACAAAATGACTACCAACATAAGCAATCTCAACATTTACAAATTTCAGAAAATATACTATCTCATCATTTTTTCAGTTTCTTCGTGCCTTTCTTGCTGGTTTTCTTGGAGGGTTTTTTGACAGGCTCAGCGGTCGCTTCCTTGAATTTGAGCACTTGTTGCTCTATCTCCACTCTCAATTCATTAAACTCAGATAAAATGATTTCGGCACAATATTTGGCTCTCAATTTGCGTCTTTCCACAACCTTAAAAAAAACACAGATATAAAAACAGATAAAATAATTATATATAAACATCTATAGAAACAGAAAAATTATCATACCTTAGACAAATCCGGAGATGAGTAAACTTTCCCAGCAAAATTTTCCATGTGATGCATGAGGAAAACACCACAATCAATATTGGTCTGATTTGTTTGCCATTTGAATGGCACATTTTCCCAGATATATGATTTAACTTCTCGACTTTTGGATGATTTTCCTCTTCGAGGAAGAGTGACATTTGCTTATCTTTGTGGAGAGTAACAATATAATATCATATATTTGTAATTGTTATTAAACATAATAAAAAGTTAACAAATGCATATGATACTGTACCACCAACTTCGAGAGACCAACATACTGATCAACAAACTCTTCATCATGCACCATATTGTCGAGGTATTGCACTTTCTTGTCAACAAAATTGATGACAGTGGCAATATAATGGCCTTGGTAGCAATATGGTACAAAGATCTACAAAGTTTTAAAATAACAGACTTCATCAGTTTGTTAACACAGAAACTGATACTTTCCAGATAATTTCTGATACTTTTGATGCAATTTCTGATACTTTGAGCATCAGATATATAACATGCAGAATGCAAACAATTTTTCAGATGTTAACATAAAACAATTTGTGATACTTTCAACAACAAAGATTAGCATGCCAAAATGATGCAATATATTTTGAAACAAAATTATAAACTTATCAAGTAAAATGATATACTTTTGAAAGCAAATACTAAAAAAATCTTACCCGGTCAACAGTGTCCAGGTCCGGTTTGTTCAAGGTACTCAACCACGTCCTCCAACAGCCTCTAAGTTCACTTCCAGAGCTTTTCCCATCAAAACAAGCTACAAGATACAACTGTTGAAAGAAAAACAAAAAGATCGTAAAACCGAAATAAACATAAAAAGATTTGATTAAAATATTACTTACAGAATGTTGAGTGTTGAAATAAAAATGTCCAGAATTCTTTGCCCGACCAACTGATTTGTTTAAAATAAGTGTCCATACATCAATGACACTTGAATAAATCAAGTATGCATCATGTAATGAATCAATTCCATCACCAAAGGCAATAAACGAATGCCCTCCGTGGGCAAAAACATTTTCGCTGAAACACAAATAATAGTAGCATGTGAGTAATAAGAATTCAATGAAATAATAAATTTTCAATGTATTATCTTATTGTTACTTACTCTCTTTCGAGAACTATGCTCGGAAAAAATGTAAGTCAACAACATCTCTCTGTTTTCGTGTCATTCGATCAAGTAGCGATTGTTCTTTTTCATAAATTCACAATGAAATTGAGTTTTCTTGGTCGCCAATCATCTGTTCCAAAAACATACAAAAGAAAAACAAAATGTCACTTTTATAAGAAAAATGATACTTTTCTAAGAAAACATGGTACTTTTCTAAGAAAAACTGATACTTCTAATATATCACTTGAATTACCTTGAACTTGACTTTCAAACATTTCATTATCAGGGGCATCGTCACCTAACGGTTCATCGATTATTGCTTCTTGTGACTTTGGCTCAGGCGTCAGCAGATCAAACCTAGGCATTGAATCCTTCCGTTCTTTCATTTTTTGAAAGTTCTTCACAACTTCATCAATATACTCATGAAGTTTGGCATTGGAGAAGAATTCATCGTCCGGTGAAGATGAAGGATCTGCTTCTTTGTTCTGAATTTCCAGACGTAATCGTTCCATGTGGAAATGGGTTATAACTTCCATGTCCCTTTTGAGCAACAAGCAAACTTTATCGACACCCTGCAAGAAAAAAGTGACAGTTTTTAGATCACTTGCTGCAATATAAAAGTGATACTTTTTTGCTAAAAAGTGATACTTTTTAACTAAAAAGGGATACTTTTATGCTAAAAAGGGATACTTTTAAACATAGAAAATAATAATATCAAACAATGAAACATAATACTTTTTCAAAAATAAATGATACTTTTTCAAGCAAAAATGATACTTTTTAATAGTAAACTGATACTTGGACATACATCTTTTGCGACTTTCAACTCCGGCATTGGTTGGGTAGCCGGGGTATTTCAAACGGATCAACCTTGAAGATTTATCATCTTTCCTGTTTTCTCGATCCCCCAGATCTCTCCTTTTTTTTTTCTTGCTTGCAGTCGAGCTTTTCCCAACATCAAGGTTCTCTCCAACATTCTTTCCATCACCACCTTTCTCCACATCACCTTTCTCAATATTTTTCAAATTAACCCCACGAGAAATAGGATAGATGTTTTCAACATCACCCTGACCAAAATCGCCTTGACCTTTTTCTCATCTTTCGCTCTTTTTCTTATTTTCTCCGTCGCCCAATGTTGAACATGTTGAACAAGTGGCGACTCAGAAGGTTGATTTACCTTGCCATTTAATACGATGAAAATATATGATTTGCAAGGCCAAAAGGCACCACTTATGTGTGTTTTGGACTTCTTGTTAAACTTATCCAGCGATCTACATAACCTTTCCAACACTAACGAACACCGTAAAATGTCGGATTCCATCTACATCAATTAAAGATTTAAAACATGAAACATCTACAAAGGCGATTCGCATTCGCACTTGGTGTCAAAAGTGTAGAAAGGCTATATAACACAAATAGCCTTTTGAAATCATCACCCCCTTCTTTATAGTCGTTCATCAATTTTTGTTTCAAAAACCCAACTGTCGAACTCCCATCAATACCCACTTTGTTCTTAAACTCGATAACTTCATCCAAAGTTTCACCCTTCTTATAAAATACTACGCCCTTATTGTTCCTCGGTAATAAATATACATCGCATATGTCATCGGGAGTTATGACAAACCTTCTCATATCGTCAATCTTTGAAAATCCGCTCGCCCAGTTGAATCGCTTGACGAGCCACGGCTAACATTTGAGCGAAGGAAGTTGTTTCACCTACAATTTCAATGATCCCCCCAAAGCCGATGCTCTTGATATCCTCCCTCTGTCTATCAGTCAAATCATTAACTATATCAAAAAGACCTTGAGGTCTACATAGCGTAGAGAAACTGCTGCAAGAAATATAACACCATATTAGTACTGATATAAAAACATGATATAAAAACTGATACTTTTAAGGCCATTTCTGGTACTTAAAAGCATAAAAATGATACTTTTAAGGAAATTCCAAATGGACTAATACATGACTATATCAAATGAATGTTTAGATACTAAAAAGAAACAGGACAAAAGTGCACAAACCTCTTAGTATCTTTCTCTGACAGCTTGATTTTCTTTCGGGGACTTTTAGAATCCCGCTTTCCAATTTTCTCACCCGGAGATTTACGCTTTGCAGCAGTCTTTCGAGGTTCAACTACATCAAGCTTTCCAGGTTTGTCTTGAGCAACTTCCTCCCCTGCAATTTCTTTCTCTACATCAACATTATCCTCAGCCTTTTGAGTATCTTCAGCAACATTTCCTGGGCTCCTTCTTCCCCTTCCCCTTTGCCTTCCTCTCCCCCTCCGTGTCAAAAATTTCTCCGGACCCACCTACAAATATGATAAACACTGATACTTTTTAGACATATATCAACAAAAACACACATAGTTTAAAGAAAAAATCAAAAACTCAATTACTGGTACTTTTCAAGAAATTTCGGATACTTTTGGACAAATTTATGATACTTTTCTGTAAATTTCTGATACTTTAAACATCATTGTTCGCCGGAAATTTACAAATAACACCAGAATTTTTACATGAACATACAAAATCAATACACTATTTTAAAAAACATATTAACATAAACAACAGGAAATGAAAACTAACATCTTTGTCCTCATTTTTTTCAATGTCTTCAACAGGGTTTCCTTCGTCTGCCAAATGCTTGTCCACGGCGTCCCCTTGACTAACATCTCTATCATCATTTTTTCAATGTCTTTCAAACATTTCCTTCGTCTGCCAAATGCTTGTCCACAACATCCCCTTGACTAACATCTTCTTTCTTCGGGCTTTCTTCTACCTTGCCTTCTCCCATGCTGCTTCTTCCCCTTCCCCTTCTCCTTCCTCTACCATGTATCAAGATTTTCTGCCGAACCATCTACAAATATACAAAACACTAACACTTTTAAAACACAATTTCGAGCAACATAAACACATATATTTCAGACTTATTATATATTAAACAAATAAAAATTCAAGCAACATAAACACATATATCAACAAAGACACGGAGAATTTAAATAAAAAATCAGGACTCCATAAATCACATATATCAATGTACAGGCAGGAGGGCATATGCATGGTACTTTTAAGTCATTTACTAATACTTTTGGAGCAATTTCAGATACTTGTAGTTCCATTTAACAACAAACGAACAAAAATCCGTAAACTAGGTTAAAAAAAACTGATACTTTTGAACAAATATATGATACTTTTATGCGAATTTCTGTTACTTTTAGATGTCATTGTTCCCCAGACATTACAAATAAATAACACCAATGTATCTACTAACAAAACTAAGAGAACAAGAAGAAGATGTAAAGAACATGAGATACTCGGAAATACCTTTGCAAAGTGAGAGAACTCGGACTACGGTTGAAAAATCCACCTACGAAGGCCGAGAAGCGTTGCGATTCGATGGAAACTTGAGGGAACTCGGCGTGATGTAAAACCTTGATAGAATGTATAGAACGTCAATGCCGGAAAATCAAAAACCCTAGCGTCGGACGTGGGACAACGTGACATAAATCAGAACCGACCTCGAACGTGAGAAAACGTTACTACGAGAGCGTCACAAAACCGAAATTCGGGAATTGAAGGAAATCGAAGGAAATTAAACCCTAATTTCGAGAGACACGGTGTGACAGAGAGTGAGAGCGGACGTTTCTTAGAGAGAGAAACGGGAATGAGAAAAACGTGTGACAGAACGTGTGAGAGAAAAAAAAAAAACTAAAAAAACCTGGCGGGTCGCGGGTCGCGGGGGATCCGTCTTACGGATTGAGACCGTAAGACGGTCTTATACGAGTTTTTGCCTAATATATATACTTAATCATCTTTTTGTGATCTTCAATTTGACACTCATATTGCATATATAAAATTAAAATAAAGTATAAGATATATTTACTCAAAAAGAATTTTTAATGGACTTTAAAAATTCTGCATTTAGGCTATTGGACATCAATTTGTATATTCATGTTTTTTGGCTTTATATGATATATATATATATTATTGTTATTTGGACATAACCCATTTCTTCATAATGATATAAAATTGTATTTAAGTTGATTAAATTTAACTAAAAAATACTTATTTGAATTAAAGAAAATATCTCAAAATATGTTTACAAATATTATATACGTATATGTTACATATATCCATCATTAGCATTATATTATATTTATGTAAGAAGATAAAAACATATATAGTCTTGAATGTATTTTTCATGATTATGATGTATGGTAGTTATGGGTGTGCACGGTCTGATTCGGCATGGATATTTAGAAATCTCCAAAATCGTCCCAAAGTTTGGAGATCCTAAAATTAAATCTCCAGACCCGAACCATAAAAAAAATAAGCACTCGGATTCATAAAATAGAACACATGAATCAATTGAGAAAAAAATTAATCAAGATTTAACATGAATCAACAGTTTGCTTATGCCCTAAGATCCGAAAGATTAGCCAAACATTGATAACAAATTCATAGACAAACTTGAAATCAACATTGTGACATCGTTTAAGTACAAACAAGAGATTTAAACTAAGAAAGAAAACCCATTCTTGTCAGTATAGATCTTTCTTCCAAACCTTCGAAGCTCTTGTGCTTCCGTAGATGCGAAAGGCATTGTGGTGTTCTTTGTAACCTAGCCATCCTCTCTCAGAAGACCTTTGATCTTGTGTTCCTGTGTATTTTGGTATGTTTTATGTTGTATGAATGATGATGATTTCGTGCACCCCTTGGTTCCTTTACATAAGTGCTTGGAGAGATCACTCTTAGAGTTCAAGTGGGAAAAGAACACAAAAATCCGACATAGTCAGTCGCACGGCCCGTGTGGCTTTCACACGGCCACTCCACACAACCGTTTGGTCTCACACGGTCCGGCCGTGCGGCTTGGTTTTGTCCATGTATTCTCCCGAATACTTCACACGGGCATGTAGCTTTACACAGACAGGTCACATGGTTGTGTGGTCCCACACAGTCCGACCGTGTGACTGGGTTTTGTCCGATTCTTTGGTTGTTTCGATCTTCTCTTTGCACTCGTCGATCTTTTCTAGGACTTCCAACTGATATATTTGTTTGATAAATGGTTTTATCATGATTTTGATGATTTTGATTTTACACCAAAACAATGGTTTTAAAGGTTGTCCAAATACTCCTAAATGATTTAAAATGGTTTTAATATTTTCCGGAGTATTTCTTCAAGTTTTATCTTCGACAAAATTGGACAACACTTTTAATGATTTTTTTGTTAATGTATTTTTACCAAAACAATGTTTCTAAATGTTGTCCTAATACTCCCGATCGGTCTAAAATGTTTTCACTATTTTTCGGAGTATTTCTTGAAGTTTATTTTCGATATAAAATTGGACAACACTTTTGTTTTGAGGTCAACCGGTCGCCGTATAGGGCAACCCGTACCTGAAAGTTGAGGAAAACAGAAAACTTCATGTTTGCAGGAAATGGTCAGGGCAACAGGTCGACCTATGGGCAATCGGCAGTGCCGTCGACCGGTCGACTATAGGGCGGCCATGACTGGGAGCAAAAATCGAAAAGTAACTTCTGTCTTTCATTTTTTGATGAGTGCGACCGGTTGTGGTTAGGGTCGACGGTCGAGGTGCACGTCGCCGTCGCCCTGTGTAAATGTTGATACGATTTTTTCAAACTCTATTTCTGTGCGACCGGTCGCCCTTAAGTTTGACAACAAAAATGTAACCGTTGTGCAGCAGACATCTTTTCCTTAATTTGTGGGATTGATTTCTAACAGCTCTTTTCTTCAATTGTCTTGCAATTTTTTACATAATTCATGTCCCCAAGAGGAGCCTATCATGTACAAGACATCTTCTATAAATAGAGGAAGAATTGAAGCAACACCATAAGAGAAAAAACTACAACACAACAAGATACACTCAAGAATACACTTGTTCTTATATTGTCATTATTCTTGTTGTAATTTGCCTAGCTATTCACTTTCACATCCTTGAGGTCTAGGCTTTTCTTGATTACACTTGCACTCTATTGTATTATCAATTATCGAGTTGTAATCTTGAATTTGGGTAATCATTCAACACAAGATATCCTTGTGAGTGTTCTTGTGGTAAGAACACACTTGGGTGATCTAGGTGTTAGGTGTGAGAAGATTGTGGTAATCTTCTTGTTGAGGTGTTGAAGAATTTGGTATTCTTCAAGGTTGAAGATTGTGGTAATCTTCACAAGGTGCCGTTGGAGATTGGGGTAATCTTCAAGTGAGATTGTGGTAATCTCAAAGGTGGTGTTGAAGAAGAGTGTGGTGCTCTTCAAGGTGTTGTTGTAAGTTGGTGTTGTATTAATTTGTGGTAAATTAATAAAATCTTTTCTTTTTGAAATCCATCCCGGATATACTGGGGTGGTAGAGGATTAGGCCCTAGGTGGGTTGAACCTCTTTAAATCGACGTGTGTTGTTTACATTCCGCACCTTTATTATTGTGTTTGAGCATTCACTTCGAAAAAGAGGGCGAAATCCAAAAGATGGAGATAATCTATTCACCCCCCCTCTAGATTATCGTAGCCGCTTGGACTTACAAGTGGTATCAGAGCCAAACTCTTTGGCAAGCTCGTTTTAAATCGCGAGTGAAGAGAAACGATCGTCGGCTACGAACGAAGCTCATCTTTCCGGCACCTCCACTACCAAGCCACCTCGGTTTGATTCCAAAAATTTTATATTTTGGAAAAAAAGAATGGAATGCTATTTACAAGGTTGCGGGTTTGATATTTGGAACACCGTCATAAATGGAGAATCCATTCCGATGAAAGATACACCACACACCTCCAAAGGCTTCAAAAAGCTCAATGATGAAGAAAAGAAAACCATCTCCTTAAACGGTAAAGCTCTCAATATTTTGTATTGTTCATTTACTAATTTGGAATATATGAACATATTGTAGGAATTCAATCGGCACATGAAGTATGGCAAAAATTAGAAGCCATCTATGGAGTATTTGCAAATGAAAGGAGTCAATCAAAAGCATCTACTTCACAAATGGATACAACATCAAATTCAACAACATGGGATAAACCTTCTACAACCTCCCATGATGAACAAGTTGAACAATGCCTCATAGGCATCGAAGAAGAAAATGAGGTATGTTCTAAACCCTCTACTTCCTATGATAATGACTATAGTGATTTGCAAAATGATTTTGATGAACTACAAGATGAATTCCAAAACTTACTTGTTAAATACAAATATTTGAAAAAGGAATTCATTGCTTTAAAGAATGATAAGGATAGTTTATTTACTTCCTATGAATCACTATCATGTGCTCACACCACCACTCTTGACAAGGTTAGAAACCTTGAGAAAGAAAATAGTACTCTTGTTGAGGATATAAATTGCTTGAAAAATGATTTATCTAAATCCAACTTGAGTACCGATAGAATGACCAATATTGTTAATTGTTGTGATAATTCGAACTATAACTTGATCATAAGCCTAAGGGTGTCAATCACATGAAAAAGAATCAAGTCTCTAAGCACGTTGGTCATTATGCTCCTAGAATTATTACATGCTTTTATTGCGGTAAAAAGGGTCATACGGTTAATACTTGTCGGGCTAGAAATAGTCTAATTATTGTTGGAGACCTAAAAGTCTCAAGACTAATCCCAAAGGACCCAAACACATGAGGGTACCACAAAACAATGTCATATTAGGTACCCGGCGAAATAATGATCGAAGAAAATTTATACCGCCAAGAAGACATCAAATGACCGTTTCATTTGATCAAAGAAGGAGAAACTATTTTCGACAAAGGCAATTTCCAAGAAGAGGATATAATCAAAAATGGGAAGAATACAATCCTTGGAAATGGCAAAGACATCATCAACAAGATGATTTTCAAAGAAGAAGAGACTTTGAACAATGGGAAGGCAACAAACCTTGGAAATGGAGTAATCAAAGAAGTCATCATCAACAAAGTGACTTCTCAAGGGGAAGATATCATCAACAATGGGAACGACACAACCCATTGAAATGGCGAAATTGGTAACCCGTATCTCCCTAGTTAAATATGCATTTTTTTTGCATGCTTTTATTTGTGTCTTAATTGCAAAATGAATTTTCAAGTATTTATTTTTTTTTGGTCCTCAATATATATTTGTGCTTTTAAAAATTTTTTAAAAAGAAGACCTTATTTGATGTTTTTAAAACTCTTGTGCATTTTTGTAGACTAAAGTGTGTTATCATCTCTTATGGATTTTTATGGCATGAGCTTACTTGTGATATCTCTTAGCCTACACTCTTATCATTATGATTTGTGCTAGATTTGTTTTAAGAATTGTGTAGGATTTTAAATATTTTCACAAATGGCCATTTACGTCATTATTTGTCAAGAAAGGCATAAATTATCGAGGTACGTTTACTTGTGTTATTCTTACTCTTATAGACTCGATATATGTATTGCCATGTGCCTATGTGCTTGTTTTTCATAGTATTTCATACAAGTGCCATTAAGAGGATTCTTTAGATTTTTTTTGAAAGGCACTATTCGATATTTGATTGCACATATTTGCTTTGTCAACTCTTGTTCAAATACTTCTTTTAAATGAGGTCTCAACTATATGCTATCGGATTTTCAAATTTCAAAAGAGACCTTTTTTGTAGCTTTCTTAAGCTTATTTGAACTTGCATGATTTATTAGACTCTTGATGATATTCTAAATGCATAGTATGTGTTTCTTGCTTCATGGTCTATATATATAGTATCTATTTCTACTATGCTCTTATGCAAGATATTTTGTGATTGATGATTGAAGCATGTTTTTACACTTGGGCTATTGTAGGTCCCAAGGGGTGTAAGTGTAAGGTTTAGAAGGGGGGGGTTGAATAAACCTTACCAAGTTTTCGATTTAGGCCTTTTAAATCTACAGAGTTCTACACTGTTTGTGTCCTTGATGGACGGTCGAATTAGTCCTCGAAGAGTTAATCTCTCAATGCACTCAATTTGAGTCATTAATGAAGAGTAACTCAAATTGGCTATAATTTGACTCATTTGTGGTTTTGTTTTCGGTGGAAGACTTAACACCCTTAAGTTTGATTAAGCAAGTTTTTCTGACTTGAGTTAGTACTTATAGATTATCAAATGGATAGCAAATTTATCACAGATATAAGCAATTAAAAGTGCGAGTAAATTTAAATCTTTGAAATGTAAATGACACAAGAAAGTTTTTATAGAGGTTCGAAGATGGGGTAATTCTTCTACTCCTCTCTTCTCCAACTCCCGGAGGAATCCACTAAGTAATGATCGGTTTACAAAGTGGTAACAGTCCGATACAAGTCTTGATCACAACAAATGACTTGATCCTTTGGGACTCGGTCCTGAGACGCCTTGATCACTCGGTGGCTTCTCGCACGACTCGGCTTCTTCACAGGGCGGTTGCTTGCTACTACAACTCACTTGCTCAAGCACTTTGGATTTGATCACGAAGCCCTCCAAAAGCTTAAGACTTGGTTCACCTTGAACCTTTCTACAATCCTTCTTGGAATGTAGACCCCTTGTTTTCGATATTTTCCTCTTCAACGATTGAAGTTCTCTTTCCTTCACGGGTAAGTGTTGGATTGATGTACTCGAGATGTAGCTTGAGGATTGAGAATGTTTGATTATTGATAAGCTTGTATATCTCACGTGTGTCATTCATCCACGCATCATCTTTTTCTCAATCAAACTCCTCGGCCTTTTATAGTGAACTTTCAAAAATTTGCCCGTTGAAGAGATAGGCTCATTTTTGAAAATCACTTTGCATCGTTGGTGTGCGATTCTTGGAATTGCCATTTCCTCGTATGAAATGTTTTATCACCTTTCCGAGGAGTTCGACACGGTGTAATGCTTCCCATTGGTTCATTTCTTTTGCACGCGGGACCGAGCACTCCAAGAAAGGTAGTATGGAGATATTACTTGTTTAAGTAAATCTCTTGATTTTCGGCAACGGTTCTTTTACGATTATCTCGACTTGACCGCATTTCCTCGCTTTCCCAGGTGACTTAGAGTCGCTTCCAATCATTGGATGACTCTTCCTCCGCCACGACTTGAGACTTGGCTTCTCTTGAGTTGACTTGATCGATGTTCCACTCACCGTTTGCATTTCACCGCTTCTTGATCGAGTTCTGTCTGCTCTTCTTTGTTGTACTCACGGTGTCTCACAACAGAGAGTTTTTTCCTTCAAGCCTTGATTGTCTTCTTGCAAGTTGGAGCGTAGGCCGACTTAACTCGCCTTGGCGCACTCTAATTGTTACAATACATTTCAAAGCAAGAATTGGGGAGCCAACTTTCTATTCTAAGTTTTACATGGCATTCATCAAAATCTAAACAATAGAATTCCTAACAATTTCCCCCTTTTTGATGATGCCAAAACTTAAATCATACAAAGATGCAAATAACAGAGATACATACGGATAGTGTATTGACATAGAATGTATGCGCATAATCAATCTTTTTATTGATCATATCATTCTTGTACTTAACACAATGTTTACAAGGTGTATCGGGTATGAAAAAATTCGCATTATTACGAAGACTTACATTGTATGTATTTACATATAAAATACACGAAGGGTTGGACAAAGAACACTTCATCTCCTTCATTGTCTCCTTCTTTCATCTTGATCAAGATCTTTCTTCTTCTCTTCTTCTCTTCTTCGTCATCACCGCTTTCTTTTTCTTCTCATATGCCTTCCGGCGCCTTCATCTTTCCTTATTCTTTCCTCGTCTCTCCGCCATAGCTGAGTTTGTCTCTTGTTTTCTTCTTCTATCCTTTTTGCATACTCGGCGTTGGTTTTAGCCACTTGCAAGTTCGCCACATGGTCAAGCCCACCAAAGAGATCCCTCCTTTCTTTCCCGGATCTACGTATTCAATATTCTTGGGGCGAGGCCTAGGTCCAAGCTTCTTCCTCCATCGCCGCTTCTTCCTCTACCTCGGGCGATATCTTTGTCTTTGGGCCTTCTTCTTTCGGTGAGTGCCAGTGAGTGACCAAAGCAGAGTGATCGCGGTTGTTCGCCGTCTGTCGCCTTCTTCACATAATGTGAGACCCTTTTCCCAAGACAGTCCCAAGCTTGAGCCAAGGACATATTTGCAAAATAACCTTGATTCGAGCGTTTTGAATTCAACTAATCTTGGCTCTGCCCCGACATCCGAAATGGCATACGTGTCTCTCGTAACCGGAATGCCTCCGTGTTCTTTCAAAATGTTCATCACCCTGGCATCCATTCTTCCTTCCACCTCCTTCATCCCTCGCTTCAATTTCTTTTTCTTCTCACCATAGATACAAAGCAGAGTGTTGGAGTGGCGAGTCACGGGGGAGTTTTCGCTTATAATGTCACCATTTGACAGACCTCGTTGGGGGGGTTTGTGCAATCATCAAGGTCATATTCTTTGATCCTTCCCCTCGCCAGATTTTCCTTTCTTGATTTCAAAATTTCCTCACCTGATTTTCCTTCTTTTGTTCCTTGTCACCGCTCCTTTCTTTTCAACTTGATTTTTCTTTGCTTTAAGGTATTCCTCTTCCCCTTTTTGGCATCATCAAAGGATAGAGGAACCCCAGGAACATCTTGGCAAGCATGAAGTCGAGTCTCCGATGGTTGAATTTTGCTTCAAGTCTGCTGCGTTGTATGCCGCACGGAATTCGATCGAGTAGCGTTGGATTCTCTGAAATCGCTTCATCTCAGCCATGAGAAGGCTGAATTTTCTTGTCATGTGTTCTTCCAAACGCCGTATATCATTTGCATTCTCGCTCACGCAGCAGCTTGATCTCGGCAAAGTGTGAGCTTCGTGCATATGTTCAATGTGTTCCCGCAGCCTTCGTTTCACAGATCAACATTTTCAGCTCTCCACACCAAGACTTTTTGAATAATTGTCTCAAGTATCTCACCTGTTCCACACGCATTGATTCTTTGCTTTGTTGCCACCATTCCTTACCCTAACCGTGATGCCTCTCAAGTCACTGTAAGGTTGGCATCTCTGTTGTCCAGCGCATATCCAAGGAGGCCTCGATGCCTCTCCATCTTTTCAACTTCAAAGCAAAGAGTGCCTTGAACACTTCGCATTTCACGGTGATTCTTCATGCGGTGTAAATTTGATGGCCATACAACGCGTCGAAATCGAAATCGGGCCGGAACAATGGTGCCGAGTGAAAAATGAAGCGGGTCCGTGATAGCGTGCTTGCTCATTTTCTCGACTCTTCGTGGAGTTCTCGTATCTCCAGTGAGAAAGGGAAAGATTCTCAAAGGATTCATCACCGCCATCCTGGGATTTGTTCGATGATAAGCGGTGGGCGTGAAGTTCTTTTGGGAATCGATCCAATTGTAGCTTGAGGAGCCGGAGCGATGATCATTTGGTTCACTGGGTTTTGTGGTGCGAGACTCGGCTTGTCGAGCCTCACTGTCTTAACAGCTTCGTTGGTCTCGGTGATTTCTCCTTTTGAGTAGATCGGTCCTCGGCCTTATCAGAAGCGTCTCGGACGATGATGAGATTTCCATTGGTGGCTCATCATCAAAATTAAAGGTCCGACGAGTAGTCTTGGGATCGACTTGCTCGTGCCTGGAACATCCGTAGTGAGTCTTTTGGATTTGTCATGGGGTTGACTCGGCTTCTTTCTTCGCCTTCTCGATCCCGAGAAATGTGACATCGGGTTGTCCTGGGAATCATGAAGTGCGCCGATCTCCTTCTCGGATGGATCGATGGTTGCGGGAGGGATGTTCTCTACTTCACTGTGTTACCCGGGAAGTCTCAACCTCCCGTGGGCCTTCATTTCCTCCGGCAGTCTCTATCTGCTGCGAGGTTTTCGCCTTCCCTTTTCGTGTGTCACTGCCTTAGGGTCTTCTGAGTGGCATCCATTGGAGTCTCAACCCCATGGATTGCGCTTTCATCGCCCAGTGTTAACTCCCGTGGTCGTTTCTTCCTCAGGCCTCGACCGCATCAGCAGCGTCATTAGCCTTCAGAGTTGGCACCTCACTGAGACAGTCTCAATTTCCGAGCTTCGTTGGTGGCAACTTGCTGTTCTTCTTGTGTTTGAGTGTCTTTTGCTTCGCCTCCTACATTCTTTGTGGAGTCATCTGCAGATCCTCCGACCTTGCCGCGGTGGAGGGAGTTTTCCCCCGGGCGCACCTGGTGAGTGACTTGGAGTGGGGTTACTCGTCTCCAAACTCCCGGCCGTTGCAATTGATGGTTCACCGTTGGGCAGGTGGTGGCACACCTTCAATAGGGGTTGGCTCGACCGGGGTCCCCACTAGCCCAGGTTTCATCGCCATCTTCCTTATTGCCTTCTTGAGTGAGTGGGAAGTGGTAGAGGCAACATCGCTGGTTATTTTTGAACCACTCCCATTGGATCGATTTCACCGTGTGTTCGAGGACTCTCCTGGTCCCTCCATCGTCTTTGCTCGTGAAGGATTCTTGATTCATGCAATGCTTGCTGATGATCCGCAATTCTTCGCGGGCGCTAAAGATTCTCGGTTCCTCATCACTTTCGGAGAAGACATCAAGGAGAGGATGGAAGTGTTCTCGGTCACGAGATAGGGCAGTACTTGCCTTTTTCGCGTGCTTCTCGCTTCTTCGACTTGCTTTTTCTCTCTCCTTGTCCTTGTAGATCTGCAGAATATCCATGCAGTTGTCTTCATCTAGAGCCGGGAGCACAGATAATCCGAGGAAATTTAGCAGTTCCTCTTCTTCTTCTATGAATTCAGCCGTTGGAACTGTTCCTTGACCGCTTTCGACTTCCATTTTCTCCACTCACGCAGACGATTTTGGATGTCCGGGTAAGGTGGAGATAGGATCATTACATCACTATCTCGCTTGGCCGGGTTCTTCTTGAGTTTTTTGTATGAACTACTAGTGTGTCTTGGTTGCCTCTCTCACGATCACCTTCAGCAGACTTGGTTGTTTCATCAATTACATCCGGAGACTCTACTTCTCCAAAGAGTCTCCAGATATCTGTGCTAGCCGAGTAGCCGACTCACTGGTTTCTCTTGTTCGGTCCGCTTGACGAGTCTTCTTCGTCTCCTGGTTTGTACCAGGGAATTTCTCGGTTCGAGGCGTGTGTCCTCCGAGTCTTGGGCGGCCGGGGTCGGTGCTTGTGTTTGTTTCGAGGAGCCTGGCCGTCAGGCTTGTCGTTCTCCTCTTTTTGACGATCGAGAGAAGGAATTTGTGAGTCCTTCTCGACCCGCCTGCAGGGCGGGTGACACGGCCGCTTGGGGCAGTGACTCTGCTGCAGGGGCAGTGACTCGCTTTGCAGGGGCAGGAGCATGTTTGGTTTTCTTTCTTTGCGCAGGGGAAGAGACTTTTTGGTAGCTGCAGGGACTTTCTTCTTGGTTGGAGAGGAACATGTGTGTCTTCGGGTCGGTCACTGATTCCCCTCACCGGTGTCGCTCTCTTGGCGACGACGCTTCGAGCACCAGAGAGATTAGCTCAACATCCTCTTGTTAACATGGAAGGCCTTCCCATGTCTAAGAGGTACTCCTTTCACCTCCAATAGCCGCCAATCACAGGCCATATCCCGAGATCCTCCAAATGACCCATCTTCTTTGAAGGACTTGTTCCCACGTTCGGGCAGTCTGCTGTGAGATAAACTCAGCCCAGCTTTATCTTCTTTTCTTCGATGATTGCAGCCATCACAATCAATTTTGCCTTTTGATAGTTGGTCAAAGCCAAATTTGATGTCGATACACTTGGCAACAATATCCAACAATTTGTGATAGTCCTCCTTGGCCAGATCTCTTGTTTCTTTGTGTATATTATTTTGTCGCAACGCCGGACTTGGCTATTTCTTTCCATCGTCGCCACCAAGTTTACATCAGCCTCTTTGATTTGGATGCTCCTCTGCCGGGTAGTGAGCAATATTCAGCCAAATCTTGGCCGTGATAGTCACCGCTTCCCCGTGAACAGATGACTTGATTCCTTCATCGTGAATCTCGGCATTCACGTAGAATTGTGCGACCTCCTCCACATAGGTCATAGGATACTCCAGTGTTAGAAACGGTTTGATCCGACATTTCTAACTTCTCCGCGATTTTCTTCACCAGGGTGTCGCGGACCCGCTTCACCTATTCCGTCGAAATCCACGGTCGAACCGGTGTGGATTTGTTTTCCCAACTTGGTAAAGTTATACGTTGGTGCCATTTCTCGAGAATAATTTCAAGGAAAAATACGTAAATTTGATTTGAAGATTGATAGGGTTTTAGAGTATTTGCCTTTGCTTTTTGAGAGAGAGATTGAACAGTTTTTAGAAGTGTGAGAGAGAAACGGACGAAAAATGGTTTAAATATGGTTTATGAAAGGGCGTGCAGACGGTTTTTGAATCGTGATCGAAATCAACGGCTTGGATTTCGCACGCATATTGAGCGATTCATGTCTCGTATTTAATGCGGCAAAGATTTATATCCAATCATAGGCTTTGTGTGCGGCTTTTATGTCCGTACACATCATCATTATCCGACGTGTCTCTTAAAACATTCGCTTAGTCAAAAACGATTGCGTTTTTGTCTCTTTGCTCATAAGTTATTCGAAACTTATCTCTTAGCCGATTTAACTCGCTTCTCACATTTCTCTTAGTGACTCACCTATCGGTGACTTGGTATAGTGACTTTTCCGATACTGGTGATTTATTGAGCTAATTTTTGTTTTCAAACCCTTTTTCACCTTCTTTCCTGTTCCATTTCATTTCTTTGACTCTTTCGTGTCTCGGCTTAGCTCAATTAGCCCCTAACTCATGTTTGAGTTCTTCAAATCTTGACTCACATAATGGTTTTGTGAAGATGTCGGCTAGTTGTTTGTCGGTTGAGATATATTCCAAGATAATGTCCTTCTTTTCAACATGATCTCTTATGAAATGATATCTCGACATCTATATGTTTTGTTCTTGAGTGCAACACAGATTTTGAGTGATTGCAATTGCACTTGTGTTATCACACATGATTGGAATTTCTTTTTCTTCAACTTCATAATCTCTCAACTCTTTGTCTCATCCATAGGACTTGGCACATAAATTTGCCATGCCCATGCCTATGTATCTCTCAATTTGTAGAAGTGGCTATTGAGTTTTGCTTCTTGCTAAACCAGGAAATTAATCTGTTTCCAAGCATTTGACATGTGCCTCAAGTACTTTTCTGCCCACTCTGCATCCAAAGATAGTCGTAGTCTCGAATAGCCAATTAGCTTGAATCCACCTTCCTTTGGATACCATAGCCCTACTTCTTGATTTCCTTTTAAGTATCTCAATATTCTCTTAGTCGAGTCATATGGCTCTCTTTTGGAGCAGATTGAAATCTTGCACATACACCTACAAAGAAAGGTGATGTCCGGCCCGCTAGGTGTGAGATAGAGCGATGATCCAATAAGTGCTCAGATCTTGTTTGATCTACTGTGCTTGCCATCCGCATCCATGTCCATTTTGATGATGTGTTCATTGGTATTTTTGAAGACTTCACCTCCATACCAAATCTCTTCATTAAATCTCTGGTGTATTTTGTTTGGCTTATGAAGGTTCCATCCTTCAAATTGTTTCACTTGAAGTCCAAGGAAGAATGTCGCCTCTCCCATCATGCTCATTTCAAATTTACTTTGCATGAGGTTTGAGAATTTTTCACACATGACTCTTTGTTAGTGGATCCAAAAATGATGTCATCCACATATATTTGAACAAGCAAAGATACTCTTCTTGTCTTGAATTCTGAAAAGTGTTCTATCTACTTTTCCTTTAGTGAATCCGTTTTCGATTAGGAATTGTGACAGGTATCATACCATGCCGGGTGCCTGTTTCAATCCATACAGGGCTTTCTTGAGTTTGTACACTTTGTCTCCAAGAGTCTTCTCGCTCAAATCCTCGGAGGTTGTTCAACATACACTTCTTCTTCCAATAATCCATTTAGGAATGCACTTTTTACATCCATTTGATATACAATGAAGTTTTTGTGAGCTGCATAGGCAAGAAACATCCTTATAGCTTCCAATCTTGCTACAGAGCAAATGTTTCATCAAAATCTATTCCTTCTTCTTGGCAATATCCTTTGGCTACCAATCTTGCTTTGTTTCTTACCACGTAACCTTCCTCGTTCATCTTATTTCGAATACCCATTTGGTTCCAATAACATTTTGATGTATGGGTCTTTGTACTAATTCCCATACTTTATTTCTCTCAAACCGATTCACTCTTCTTGCATAGCTTGAATCCAATGTGTGTCATCTAATGCTTGTGACACATCTTTGGGCTCTATCTGCGAGATGAAGCATGTGAACATTGCTTCTTGTTGAGTTCGGATCTTGTCTTGACACCTTCTCTCATGTCTCCAATGACAAGATCGGTGGATGGTCTCTCTCGGCCATCTTACGCCAGGTTGAAGTAAGTTAGGATTGGATTGTCGACTTGCGGTTGTGTTTGCCGTGGTCGACTCTCTCGTGATCACTCATTGCAGATTTTCCATTGTTTTTGAGATTGACTATCTCATCTTCTTCTCAATTGATAATCCCCGCTTGGCTTGAAAGATAGGGATTCTTCTCGTGAGATTGGATGTTTCACTTATCGGTGACTCTTCAATGTCTTTTCCATTTATGTTTGGCTCATCGAATAGTACATGAATGGATTCTTCTGTAACCATAGTTCTTTTGTTGAGTATTCTCGTAGGCTTTGCTTTGTTGAGTATCCTAAGAAGATACCTCATCACTTTAGCATCAAAAGCCTTTAGGTTGTCTTTGCCATTATTGTGGATGAAGCATTTACATCCAAATATCCTGAAATATGCAACATTTGGTTTTCTTCGACCCAGATCTCATAGGAGTCTTTGTCACCGCCTATTTATCATACATCTGTTTTGGGTGTAGCAAGTTGTGTTGATTCACCCCAAAATCTTTTGGTAACCCCTTGACTAACATGGTCCTTTTGCTTCCTTGAGAGTTCTGTTCCTTCTTTCGCAACTCCATTTTTTGTGGAGTCCTTTACGGTGATAGTTCATGACCAATACCATTCTCAATACAAGATCTTGAGTTATTATTCCATTGACAAACTCGGTTCCTCTATCCGATCTTATTTTGATAATGGTTTGACTCTTCTCATTTTGTATTCTCTTCATCACCGTGTGGTAGCTTTTGTAGAGTTTCTTTCTTCTTGCACATGAATATTGTCCATGTATATCTTGAGTAGTCATCTACTACCACCAAGGTGTATTTCTTTCCACTTATGCTTTTGGTTCCACTGGGCCAAATAGATCCATATGAAGCGGATGCAATATTCTTGTTGAGAATGGGCATGTCTTTTCTTTGAATGACGACTTGATTTGTTTTCCTTTCGACATGCATCACATATACTTTCCTTCTTGTATCATCGAGTCCTGGAAGTCCTTCTACAAGATGACTTCTTGCTAGCTTATTAATTGTTTTGAAGTTTAGGTGACTCGACTTTTTGTGCCTGACCAACTTGATTCAATTTGTGCTCTTTTTGCTAGTAGAGAGAGTCTTGGGTGTTGCGGTTGACCAATCCACTACATACATATTTTTTGTCTACATCCTTGCAAAGACAACTTCATTAGATCCAATATTTTTGATTTGGCATATTCCCATATTGAATCCAACATTGTAGCCCTTGTCGCGAGTTGATTGTGATGCTTAGTAAATTGAAGTTTAGTCCTTCAACATATGCAACATCGTGATTTCTAAACCATTCCTTTTGATGGATCCGATTGCCTCTTATTTCACCAGGAGCTTCATTTCCTCCAAATATGACTTTTGCTCCTTTGACTTCCTTGAATTTTGATGATTTCTCTTATTTCTGTCGTAATATCCGGGAACGACCAGCATCCATGTACCAGGTTCCTTGGCACTCATTGTTCCTTGAACCCGCAATCAAGGAAATTAAGTTTTAGGTACCCATTCTTGTGCGGGTCACGAGGGGTTAGAATTATAAGATGATCCAACCAACCTATAGCCAAATGATTTGACTCTAAGAGGTTGCCATCTATCGGTGCCATAATTATAATCAATCCTGGCAAATTGCTTGGGAGTCCAGGTTCATACAATTGTCTCTTTTTTCTCGTATGCTGCATATGTGTTTTAGCAATTGCCTTTCTTGGGTAATTGTGGTGTCTTTGAGTGTAGTGCCTAGGTGCATATGTGTCTTTGATGAAAGCTCTTATGCTTTTGGAATGGCCTTTGTTGAGTTCTAGGCCTTTGCCATTTGGGCTTGTATTCCATAAGTCTCAGTGGTAGTTCACATTATTCCAGTCACTTGGCTTGGATATTTTCTACCATTCCCATCATATGTATTTCTTCTATGAGTTTTCGGGATTTTTGGTAGCTCGCTTCTTCTTTACAGAGTACTTTTGTTTGGAGTCTTTGAGGACTCGGGTGAATCTCTTCTCACTGTCCTTTCGACTCTCTCGGTATTTTCGTTTTCCTTTTCCTTTGTAACCAAGGCCAGTTTGCTTAGCATTGTGCTTTGGATTGAAAGTGTGTGCATCATTTAGAGTTTTGGATTTTTCGGACTCTTCATGACTTGAAGATCCTTTTTCCAAAATTACTCTTGAGGTTTGACATGGCACAAAGGAATTAAATCCTAAGCTTTGTCTTGTCTCCACATTCTCTTTGACTCATAATAAGATCATCCAATGATTTAGATGCCTTAGTGAATGAGGCAATAACATTTTTGAGGTCATTCTCCCTCTTTTCTATAGCAGCAATTTCTGCTATTAATTTAGCATTTTGACCTTTAAACTTTTATTCTCATCGGCTATTTGACTTAGAGTACTCGGCTCCTTAGTCGGCTTTGAGTTTTGATTTTTGAGTAATTTGTTTTCCTCATTCAATAGTGTGTGTGAGGTTTTAATGTGCTCAAAATCTTTCATCATTTTGCCTAATGAATCATAAAGATCGAGTGGGTGATGAAGTGTGTGTGTCACGTCACTATCACTAGTGTCGAGCTTGTTGAGTTAGATTGTACCTCATCTTCTTGATCTTGTTCTTTGGCCATTAAGCGGATCAAAGCTTCTTCTTGAGTCACTTGAATAGTCGGCTTCACTTTGCTCTCGAGTCATTTGTGTCTCTCTTGACTTGGGCTGTCTCGGCAATCCTGCACCATCATTGCCTTTTTCTTCTCTTGTCTTCTTTCTCTCGAAGACCTTTCTTTCTTTCTTCGTTTCTGTACTTGTTGACTACAGGATATGAGCGATCAATGGCATAGTGACCTGGTTGTCTACAATTCCAACATAGATATTGACCTTTTGATCAGCTCTTTCTATTCTTGAGTTGTCGGCCCTTTGATACTCAACTTGTTGATGATCCATTCTCTTGGTTGGCCTATCATCTCTTGATTTGGAGGAGCCGAGTGTCTTCTCGGAGGATTCACCCTTTCTCTCTTGTAGTTCTTGTTAAAGAACTTGTTAAATCTTTTAACCATTAGGGCTATTTCTTCGGGTCAATTGCTTCTTTGACCTCGGCTCTCCTTCCGTCTTTGACAACTAGAGCAAATTTGTTTTGGGTACAGTTTGTCTCTTCTCGGTCTTTCCTTCTCAACTCAAACTCGTAGGCTTTGAGGTCCGAGAATAACTCGTGATTGGATGTCTTTGATAGGTCCATGGAGTGTCTCAATGCCATGACCTTCATTTCCCATTCAATTTGGAAGACTTTTTAGGATCTTCATACACATTTCCTTTTGTGTATATTCCTTTCCAAGTGTAGATGACTCATTTGTGATTTCGTAAATCGAGCGTCTAGTTGGTCCAGGTTCTCTCCGAGATCATTTTGAAATTTTCAAACTTCAGATAGCCATCGATAATTTGTTTTCTTTGATTTGCTCTGAACCTTCACAAATCAAAGTCAACTTGTCCTGCATTTCCTTAGCCGTTTTGCAAGATTTGACTTTGTTGAACATGGCTTTATCCAAGGTTTTGTAAAGAATGTCCTTGGCTACATTGTCCAGGTTGTATCTTTTTTGTCATCATTTGTCCACTCGTTCTTGGTTTTTCAACCATGGTCCTGGTGCCGTCTTCATCTTCTTCCCCTTCACCGCAACTCTTCGTGACAAATTTTGTGTTCACCTTTAATATTTGCAGAGGCCCATCTTCTATCACTATCCACATCTCATCATGTAATCTTTGATAGATGAGTCTGCATCGAATTTTCCAATCATCAAATTCTTCAATAGTGAACATAGGAATGCGTGTTAGATTTGCTTCCATGATAATAATTTTTAATGATAGAAAAGAGTTTTGAAAGATAAGTACTCAAGCAGACTTTTGAAAAGATTGGAGATCTAGTTCAAGAATAAAGTGCGGAGGGTTCAATGAACCAACCGCTCCGATACCACTTGTAGGTCCCAAGGGGTGTAAGTGTAAGGTTTAGAAGGGGGGGGTTGAATAAACCTTACCAAGTTTTCGATTTAGGCCTTTTAAATCTACGAGTTCTACACAAATTGTCCTTGATGGATGTCGAATTAGTCCCTCGAAGAGTTAATCTCTCAAATGATCACTGAAGTCAGTACATTAATAGAGTAACTCATTTCGGTGTTGGCTATAATTTGACTCAATTTTGTGGTTTTGTTTTCATTGGAAGACTTAACACCCTTAAGTTTGATTAAGCAAGTTTTTACGGCTTGAGTTAGTACTTATAGATTATCAAATGGATAGCAAATTTATCGTGAGATATAAGCAATTAAAAGTGCGTAAATTTAAATCTTTGAAATGTAAATGACACAAGAAAGTTTTTATAGAGGTTCGAAGATGGGGTAATTCTTCTACTCCTCTCTTCTCCAACTCCCGGAGGAATCCACTAAGTAATGATCAGTTTACAAAGTGGTAACAGTCCGGATACAAGTCTTGATCACAACACCGACTTGATCCTTTGGGACTCGATCTGAGACGCCTTGATCACTCGGTGGCTTCTCGTGCGACTCGGCTTCTTCAGGCAAAGTCGCTTTGCTTTACTACTCTGACTCACTTGCTCAAGCACTTTGGATTTGATCACGAAGCCCTCCAAAAGCTTAAGACTTGGTTGACCTTGAACCTTTCTACAATCCTTCTTGGAATGTAGACCCCTTGTTTTCGATATTTTCCTCTTCAACTGATTGAAGTTCTCTTTCCTTCACAGGTAAGTGTTGGATTGATGTACTTGAGATGTAGGCTTGAGGATTGAGAATGTTTCGATTATTGATAAGCTTGTATATCTCACGTGTGTCATTCATCCACGCATCATCTTTTTCTCAATCAAACTCCTTAGCCTTTTATAGTGAACTTTCAAAAATTTGCCCGTTGAAGAGATAGGCTCATTTTTGAAAATCACTTTGCGATCGTTGGTGTGCGAGTTCTTGGAATTGCCATTTCCTCGTATGAAATGTTTTATCACCTTTTCGAGTTCGACACGGTGTAATGCTTCCCATTGGTTCATTTCTTTTGCACGCTAGGGACCGAGCACTCCAAGAAAGGTAGTATGGAGATATTACTTGTTTAAGTAAATCTCTTGATTTACGCAACGGTTCTTTACAGATTATCTCGACTTGATTGCATTTCCTCGCTTTCCCCAGGTGACTTAGAGTCAGCTTCCAATCATTGGATGACTCTTCCGTCACTTGACTTGAGACTTGGCTTCTCTTGAGTTGACTTGATCGATGTTCCACTCATTTTGCATTTCACTTCTTCTTGAGTCGAGTTCTGTCTGCTCTTCTTTGTTGTACTCACTGTCTCACAAACAGAGTTTTCCTTCAAGCCTTGATTATCTTCTTGCAAGTTGGAGCGTAGGCGACTTAACTCGGCTTGGCCACTCTAATTGTTACAATACATTTCAAAGCAAGAATTGGGAGCCAACTTTCTATTCTAAGTTTTACATGGCATTCATCAAAATCTAAACAATAGAATTCCTAATGACTATTTTTTCTTGCTTATATAAGCGATGCCGGTAATGAGTTTGTTAAGTTGTGTAGATGAGAAATGAAGTACTCCAAATATTAGTTACCTCAAAATATTTGGATGTATATGTTCTTTTGTGAACACCTTAGACAAATTGGATGCCCTATGATGATAGTAATGAAGTAGACAAAAAGGGTATTCCGGAACAAACTCGATGACCAAGGCAACATTGGTCGAACTAAGACGAGGTTAGTAGCTCGAAGGTATTTTCAAGAAGAAGGTAATTGATTTTGGTGTAACATTTGCACTCATAGCACATTTTGTAGCTATTTGCATTTTACTTGCCCATTCTTGCTTTAAGAAAATTTCAAGCTTTACCAAATGGATGTTGAATCCAATTTTCTAAATGGTTTTATTCAAGTAGAAGTCTATCGGGGTTTAAAATATTTTTTAGGCCAAATGATTTTTTTTAAAGGCCTTGTACGGTTGATAGACTTAGCTATTTTTTTGCTAAATGATTTTACAAGAGGTAAAGTTGATACTACTCTCTTTTATTTGAAAAAGGGCAAGATTATTTACTTGTGCATATTTATGAGAATATTTTTGGTACTACTAATGAATATTTGTGCAAGATATTTTTCCAAGTTGATGCAAGGTGTACTTGAAATGAGCATGATGGGGGAGCTCAATGTATTGCTTGGACTTCAAATTATTCAATGCCAAGAAGATGGTTATATTGAACTCTTGAAGGAGTTAGGCATTGAAGAAAGAAGAAATATCTCAATCTCTATGACTAAAGATTGACAAAGGTTGAGAAAGGCATATCGGTCGACAAACAAATTCGAGGTATGTTTTCTTGTATTATTCCTATAGACTCGACATTCCATATGCCTTATGTGAAGCCCTTGATTTTTATTCAATAATGTATTTGTTTCATGTATCGTCCTTGTATTCTTTTGACTATTTTACCACGCCGCTTCGACGGGTGAATATTAATGATAAATATATTTCGCATTTAATTTCTTTTCTTTTTATTTGTTACTTGTGATCAAAATCATTTATTACTTCTACTTCATTAATGATCACTCGACCAATCATCATTATTATTATTTGTGTACTCACTAGTCACCTTAGAATTTTAGGAGACTATTTATTTTAGTGATTTATACCTTATAGAATTAAGAATTCGATTTAGATTAAGTGATCATGAGACTTATAAGTGATCAAGGAAATCACTAATTATTTTGGAGATTGATATTATTCACCTATTATCATCAATTTTGGGACATAAAAACAAAATATGTAAATGCCACAAATACCCCTTAAGGGACGGCCATGATGGGTATTTTTAGTGTAGAAATATCTCCCAACTCTTGTACACATACACCTTGTGTATTCATCTTGTGTATTAATACACCATTAATTCAAATCTTATACACCAATTCTTTATTATAAACTTACTGACAACATGTTGGAGGCTTCCCAACATTCTATGCCAACATCCTCCTCAATCCCTTCAATTTCATCCTCCCATGCAAGACCAGACTTTGACCAATGCCTTTGTCCCCATGCTAGAGACAAGTTCGAAGACATAGAATTTGACCAAAAAATTTGTCTCCTCCCCCTCTCCACCTCAATTTTCATCCATAACACCTTAAGGATCAAAAACATTTGATCAAAATATCATTTTCATCCAACACATTCATAATTCAAGCATTTTCTCCAACCTCTCTCTAAAATCTCCAACATCTCCCTAAGTATATCTTCATCCACTCCTTCATATCTTCAAGAACACTTCTTCATATCTTCAAATCTTCAAACACCATTCCTTCACATCTTCAAATCTTCAAACACCATATCTTCAAATCTTCAAACACCATTCCTTCACATCTTCAAATCTTCAAACACCATATCTTCAAATCTTCAAACACCATTCCTTCACATCTTCAAACCTTCAAACAACATATCTTCATATCTTCAAATCTTCAAACACCATATCTTCAAATCTTCCAACACCATCCCTTCACATCTTCAAATCTTCAAACACCATATCTTCAAATCTTCAAACACCATTCCTTCACATCTTCAAACCTTCAAACAACATATCTTCATATCTTCAAATCTTCAAACACAATTCCTTCACATCTTCAAACATCCTTCACAACTTCAAGAACATCTTCTTCATAACATCAAACACTTCTTCTTTCTTCAAACAACTAAACAAAAACAAACATTCTTTCTACTCAAATCATAAAATTCGAACCATCACTACCAAGGTAAGGAAAATGTCTTTTTCAATCCATTTTTGATATCACCTAACTCATCTCTTTCACCTTCTAATTTAAGTTTGATTTTTGATTTTGAGGTATACCTAGAAGACCTTTGAAGTTGTTAAGAGACTTGTCATCTTGAAGAAAATTGTGAAGAAGTTGGACTATGAGGTAAGAAATGGAATTTTTGGTACCTTTTCTTCTTCTCTTTTTATTTTCCAAACTTTGACACTCCATTTTCATTTTTGGAGTTTTAGGGGCTGACTTTGGAGGTTAACATTAAGGGTGACCAAAATCTTGCACTTGGAAGTCATTACTAGTCACACTTTATTCACTACACAAGGTAAGTGTAGTAATTCCAATTTTCTCACTATCTTATTCTTCCCCTTAAATTTTAACCACATTCTTCTAACTCCTATATTTTTTTTTTGATATTCCTTGACTTAAGGGCTGACCTAAGTCACTCCTTCATCGAGAGAGATTTATTTCATTTTTCCCAACAAACCGCACTTTAAGGTGGGTGGAAAAATACTTTCAACTTCTAGGTGTTTTAATTCATAAAAATGCATGTAGTATTTTGTTATTGAGCATTTGAGATATATATTATGTATTGCATGCTATTTTCTTGTATCAAGTTGGAAAATTTCTCAAGTGTTGCTCAAAATGCGATTTACCGAAAATTAGGACATACATGTACACTTTCTTGTCATATTTGATAAATTCTTGTATGAGATGGATATATATGTTTATGACTCTTGAAATATATGTTTGTATGACATATAACCTGGAAAAGTCGAGCATAATTGATTAAAATTCGATTTTGGACTTAAAATGCAAAAATGGAAAGTTGGTGGACTTAATTGCAAGAAAATAAAACTTAAGGGACCCCTCTGTAATTTTCGATTTTTGGGACTGAACTCAGGTTCAAAAATTATGTTTTGACATTTTATTAAAGTTTTAAGAGTTTTTAGATAAATAAAATCAACCCTTAAAAGCCCAAGGACTAGATTGTAAAATTTGAGAAGTTTAAGGGCTATTTTGCAAATTTCGAAACTGTACCAGACCCTAATTTTAAAATTTGAAATTTTAACTCTTAAGGGACTGGAAATAACATATTTTAAGTGTATTCCAAAAATCCAAGTGTTTAGAGCTTGGAAAGTAATTTTATAAAACTTGAGGGACCAAATTGTAAAAGATTAAACTTGAGGACCCAAATGAAATTTCCAGGACTTATACAACCCATGTACCTGGAAATACTAATTTACCTATAACATAATTATATTTTGGACCCAAGGTTCAAATTTCATAACAATTGGACCCTAAAAGCCTTACAGGCAATTATTTCAAAATGGGACAAAAATGAGATTTTCAAAAGTTGAGGGACCTATACTTATGACGTTTTAAAACTGTTTTTGTCCCAATATCCCACTAACCTTAGTGACATTTTCCAACTGGAATCACATTAGAAGCCCTCCCGGTTTGTGAGTTCCGATTATTTTAAACTTAGGGCCCGAAATGACAATTTTAACAAATTTGGGGCCAATGTGAGAATTTTATAAAAACTCGACCTCAAAACTTTAAAAACCTGAATCTCTGAACAATTTAGAGAATTTAGGAACTGACCTCATAATTTTTCAAGGTCAGGACATTTATTTATTTAACTTTTAACCCCAAAAGTATTGGTTTTGACAAAACGGGGCTAATTGTAAATTTTATTTTTTTATAAGGACCTAACTCAAATTATTTTTATTTTTCTAAAACAGCCCTGGACCCTCTGACTTCAATTCTTAATTAAAATATTTTAATTTCTCAAAAACCCCTTGACTTATCGGACCGCTTTTGACCGATTAATACCCGATCGCGCTGGCGACTTCCTCGTCTTGCGATTTGAATCTATAACGGGACTTATGTTCCACCTAATCGTTCAAGATATCAAAGATTGCTTATCCTCCCGATAATCATCTTCATCCAAATAACTCCACCAACGCCATAATTACCTTACGCAAATTTTTCGAAAACTTTTCATGAACTGCTTCCCGAATCAATAATACTCATTGCCTGGTTGACTACATGAACTTATGTTTACTTTCGCTGAGTCAACTTGGTGTGTCGAGCTCACGTCGGAATGGATACGTCGGGGATGGAACCGGCAGCTCGGCTGCTATTCCACTCTTTTTCGGCCCCATCGCCCTAATCCAATGGCGAGGGACGGAGTTTGTCCAAGGGAAGCGGGTCGTAGTACTTGAGGTATAATCATGATTATGACAAATCCGAGCCTTGCTAGCTCCACTGTGGATTTTGTCTTTGCCTACGGAGCGATAAGGTGTCTTCTTGGACCATCTTGCTCGGGAGTTACAAGGAAGAACGAAGGAATCATTGTATCGATCCGCACGATTCCGGAGTTAACAGGACCCGTTTGGTTGGCGCTACAAACCGTACGCAACCGCTACTTGTATTGCATAGGTTGGCGCTACAAATCCGTCACGCAAACCGCTACTTGTCTTGCATTGGATTGGCGCTACAAATCCGTACGCAATCCTCCTGTCTGCTTGAACCATAGTGCCTGCGTGACCACGAACTATTTTTTTTCTTAAACCGTATAAGTATATTACTTAATATATTTATCACGACGCTTGTGGATGGTGTGTGTGAAATCATGCATCATCTCTCACGCGTTTTCATACAACTAAATTTCTCGCATTAACTATTTATATCGCCACACTTGCACACGATCACCCCATCCACTGAGATTTCTATCTCATTCCCTCCTGTTTTCTAACCTTTAGATGAAGAGTTCGCCAAGACATCGAACCTACCGCAGATTGAATCCCTATCCGTGATGTGGAGCGACATTTCCTTTTACTTTTATTTGTTGTCGGACTCCTTCATTTTATTTTCGTTTGGACTGTAAGTTAATTCAGATAATCTTTTGGATTGTATTCGGATACCGCCAGACTTTAAGATTGTAATTTGTACTCGTGTTTATTTTAATTCATTTGCATTAGACTCTATTTCACTTGGAGTTTGGTATCTTTGGTTTAGATGTTGATTTATTGTTTAAGTGATTGATCGTTGTCGCGTCACGTTTGGGCGTGACAATTATGGTATCGAGCTCGGCTAGTAAGATGGGAACTTACAGGTGACCAGGATAGGTTCCTTTGCCTTGGATTGGGTACTACTACTAGATGGCCTAAGTTGAATCTTGGATGGATATTTGAACTCTTTTGGGCTGTTATAGTGTTAAGATATCCGAATATTTCTCTATTTGGACGTTAGGTGATTTAGAAAATCCGTGATTTAGAGATTATAATGCCTGGTATGGTGAGACTCGAAGAAATGAGGATATTTCTTGAGAAATATATGATTTGGATGTGATATATTATGGGATCTAGACACCTAATGATATTACTTTGGGAAAATGATAGTAGGGGAATCACTAAGTATATTGATCAATGATAATACCCTTGTGTTATTCATTCTCAAGTACCTGCACAAGCTTAAGTAAGGGAATTTGACTGTGGTTTAGGTATCACGGATAAGATACATTAAGGATGTGACTATTATATGATCTCGACTAGATGTTACCACTATATATCCCCTCCCGAGGATAGACGAACTTTTTGATCAACTTCAAGGAGCGACGGTGTACTCGAAATTTGATTTACAACAAGGATAATATCAACTGAAGATCTGTGAAGAAGACGTTTCCAAAACGGCATTTTAGACCAGATATGGACACTACGAGTTTGTAGTAATGCCTTTTGGTCTGACAAACGCACCAACAACGTTTATGGATCTGATGCATCGAGTTTTTCAACCTTATTTAGATCAATTCGTAGTGATATTCATTGATGACATACTCGTATACTCTAAGTCTAGAGAAGAGCATGAACGTCATCTGAAAATTGTTTTGGAGACACTACGGGAGCACAAGTTGTATGCCAAATTCAGCAAGTGCGAATTTTGGCTTAGTGAAGTCGCATTCTTGGGACACATACTATCCGACACTGGGATCGCCGTAGATCCTTTGAAGATACAGACAATGGTTGAATGGAAACAACCCGAGTCTGTAACGGAGATCAGAAGTTTTATTAGGACTAGCGGATATTATCGAAGATTTATCCAGGATTTCTCCAAGATATAGGACCACTCACTCGGCTAACCTGGAAGCAAGTCAAGTTTGATTTGGAATGACAAGTGTGAGACTAGTTTCCAAGAACTAAAGAAACGACTTACTACTGACTCCATTCTTAGCACTTCCAAAGGGAACAGAAAACTTTGTCGTCTACTGGTGATGCATCAAAGGAAGGACTAGGAGCAGTGCTCATGCAGGAAGGAAAGGTCATTGCTTATGCATCATGGAAACTCAAGCCTTATGAAGCCAATTACCCAACGCATGACTTGGAATTGGCAGCAATAGTGTTGGCGTTAAAGAAATGGAGGCACTATCTCGGAGCAACATTCACGGTTTACATGGATCATAAGAGCCTAAAGTATCTATTCTCTCAGATGGAACTCAATTTGAGGCAACGAAGATGGATGGAGTTAATAGAAGATTATAACTTTGATATTCAATACCATCCCGGGAAAGCTAACGTAGTAGCTGACGCCTTAAGCAGAAAGGCGAGTTTAGCTAGACTAATGATTCGAGAGTGGAGATCATTGGAAGAATTGAGCACTGGAAACCCGATGAAACCAGTACTCAAATTTCATGTGCTAATATTTCAGTTAAACCCGATCTGCTGAACGAGATCAAAGTAGCACAGGGGACAGACGTGCAACTTCAAAAACTAAAAGAGAAGATACTTAAAGGAGAGAGATCTGAATTCTCGGTACATGAAGATGGGATCATCAGATTTTGGAATCGAGTTTGTGTACCGAGCGACGAACAAATTAGGAGCAGAATTCTAGCAGAGGCACACCGTTCGAAATACACTATACATCCTGGAGGAAACAAGATGTATAATGACTTGAAACAGAATTACTGGTGGGTAAACATGAAGAACCAGGTAGCAGAATTCGTTGTGAGATGTTTGACTTGTCAACGAGTAAAGGCTGAACACCAACGACCATCTGGTTTATTACAATCGTTGAGAATTCCCGAGTGGAAATGGGAACACATAACGATGGACTTCGTGATGGATCTACCAAGGACCAGACGAGGCGATGATGCTATTTGGGTAGTCGTAGACCGACTCACGAAATCTGCACATTTCTTACCCATGAAGAAAACCGACAACTTGCAGAAACTTGCGCAAATTTACATCCGAGAGATCATCCGACTGCATGGAGTGCCAGTCGACATAGTGTCGAGAGACCCGAGGTTTGTCTCCAGATTTCGGAAATGCTTACATGAGAAATTGGGTACTCGCTAAGTTTCAAAGACAAAGAAAGACATCCGCAAACCGATGGCGATCGAGCGAACAATTCAAACCCTGGAAGACATGTTGCGAGCTTGCACATTGGATTTCCAAGGAAGTTGGGATTCGCACTTACCATTGGCCGAGTTCGCCTATAATAACAGTTATCAGGCCACGATTGGGATGGCACCCTACGAAGCCTTGTATGGACGAAAGTGTAGATCCCCTCTACACTGGGAGATTGATGACCAATGGACTCCGAAGGAGAAACGGAAGTCACCCTCGATTCCAAAGGTCGACTTAGTTCAGGAGGCCATGGAGAAGGTCAAGTTGATCAAGGAACGGATCCGCATAGCTCAGAGCCGCCAAAAAGGTTACGCGGACAAGAGGAGAAATGACTTGGAATTTGAAGCTGGAGATGAAGTATTTCTCAGACTCTTGCCACGAAAGGGATTGATCAATCCAAAGAAAGGAGGCAAATTGAGTCCGAGATATATTGGGCCTTACAAAATTTTGTAGAGGATCGGAAAATTGGCCTACAGACTAGAGTTACCGGCACAGTATGCGGGAATGCACGATGTGTTCCATGTATCGAGATTTAAAAAGTATCAACCAGATCCTGAGCACATCATCACTCGTGATGCTCCTCCTCTAATGGAGAATTTATCTTACACCGAAGAACCAATCAGAATCATTGACCAACAGGTACGTCAATTGCGTAACAGAGAGATTCCAATGGTTAAAGTTGTATGGCGGCACCACGACCGAGACGAAGACGCAACATGGGAAATGGAAGAAGACATGAGGAATCAATATCCATAGTTGTTCTGAAGAGAATTTGGGGACCAAATTCTTTTAAGGAGGGGAGAATGTGAAGCCCTTGATTTTTATTCAATAATGTATTTGTTTCACGTATCGTCCTTGTATTCTTTTGACTATTTTACCGCGTCACTCCGACGGGTGAATATTAATGATAAATATATTTCGCATTTAATTTCTTTTCTTTTTATTTGTTACTTGTGATCAAAATCATTTATTACTTCTACTTCATTAATGATGACTCGACCAATCATCATTATTATTATTTGTGTACTCACTAGTCACCTTAGAATTTTAGGAGACTATTTATTTTAGTGATTTATACCTTATAGAATTAAGAATTCGATTTAGATTAAGTGATCATGAGACTTATAAGTGATCAAGGAAATCACTAATTATTTTGGAGATTGATATTATTCACCTATTATCATCAATTTTGGGACATAAAAACAAAATATGTAAATGCCACAAATACCCCTTAAGGGACGGCCATGATGGGTATTTTTAGTGTAGAAATATCTCCCAACTCTTGTACACATACACCTTGTGTATTCATCTTGTGTATTAATACACCATTAATTCAAATCTTATACACCAATTCTTTATTATAAACTTACCCAACATGTTGGAGGCTTCCCAACATTCTATGCCAACATCCTCCTCAATCCCTTCAATTTCATCCTCCCATGCAAGACCAGACTTTGACCAATGCCTTTGTCCCCATGCTAGAGACAAGTTGGAAGACATAGAATTTGACCAAAAAATTTGTCTCCTCCCCCTCTCCACCTCAATTTTCATCCATAACACCTTAAGGATCAAAAACATTTGATCAAAATATCATTTTCATCCAACACATTCATAATTCAAGCATTTTCTCCAACTTCTCTCTAAAATCTCCAACATCTCCCTAAGTATATCTTCATCCACTCCTTCATATCTTCAAGAACACTTCTTCATATCTTCAAATCTTCAAACACCATTCCTTCACATCTTCAAATCTTCAAACACCATATCTTCAAATCTTCAAACACCATTCCTTCACATCTTCAATTCTTCAAACACCATATCTTCAAATCTTCAAACACCATTCCTTCACATCTTCAAACCTTCAAACAACATATCTTCATATCTTCAAATCTTCAAACACCATATCTTCAAATCTTCAAACACCATCCCTTCACATCTTCAAATCTTCAAACACCATATCTTCAAATCTTCAAACACCATTCCTTCACATCTTCAAACCTTCAAACAACATATCTTCATATCTTCAAATCTTCAAACACAATTCCTTCACATCTTCAAACATCCTTCACAACTTCAAGAACATCTTCTTCATAACATCAAACACTTCTTCTTTCTTCAAACAACTAAACAAAAATAAACATTCTTTCTACTCAAATCATAAAATTCGAACCATCACTACCAAGGTAAGGAAAATGTCTTTTTCAATCCATTTTTGATATCACCTAACTCATCTCTTTCACCTTCTAATTTAAGTTTGATTTTTGATTTTGAGGTATACCTAGAAGACATTTGAAGTTGTTAAGAGACTTGTCATCTTGAAGAAAATTGTGAAGAAGTTGACTATGAGGTAAGAAATGGAATTTTTGGTACCTTTTCTTCTTTCTTTTTATTTTCCAAACTTTGACACTCCATTTTCATTTTTGGAGTTTTAGGGGCTGACTTTGGAGGTTAACATTAAGGGTGACCAAAATCTTGCACTTGGAAGTCATTACTAGTCACACTTTATTCACTACACAAGGTAAGTGTAGTAATTCCAATTTTCTCACTATCTTATTCTTCCCCTTAAATTTTAACCACATTCTTCTAACTCCTATATTTTTTTTTGATATTCCTTGACTTAAGGGCTGACCTAAGTCACTCCTTCATCGAGAGAGATTTATTTCATTTTTCCCAACAAACCGCACTTTAAGGTGGGTGGAAAAATACTTTCAACTTCTAGGTGTTTTAATTCATAAAAATGCATGTAGTATTTTGTTATTGAGCATTTGAGATATATATTATGTATTGCATGCTATTTTCTTGTATCAAGTTGGAAAATTTCTCAAGTGTTGCTCAAAATGCGATTTACCGAAAATTAGGACATACATGTACACTTTCTTGTCATATTTGATAAATTCTTGTATGAGATGGATATATATGTTTATGACTCTTGAAATATATGTTTGTATGACATATAACCTGGAAAAGTCGAGCATAATTGATTAAAATTCGATTTTGGACTTAAAATGCAAAAATGGAAAGTTGGTGGACTTAATTGCAAGAAAATAAAACTTAAGGGACCCCTCTGTAATTTTCGATTTTTGGGACTGAACTCAGGTTCAAAAATTATGTTTTGACATTTTATTAAAGTTTTAAGAGTTTTTAGATAAATAAAATCAACCCTTAAAAGCCCAAGGACTAGATTGTAAAATTTGAGAAGTTTAAGGGCTATTTTGCAAATTTCGAAACTGTACCAGACCCTAATTTTAAAATTTGAAATTTTAACTCTTAAGGGACTGTAAATAACATATTTTAAGTGTATTCCAAAAATCCAAGTGTTTAGAGCTTGGAAAGTAATTTTATAAAACTTGAGGGACCAAATTGTAAAAGATTAAACTTGAGGACCCAAATGAAATTTCCAGGACTTATACAGCCCATGTACCTGGAAATACTAATTTACCTATAACATAATTATATTTTGGACCCAAGGTTCAAATTTCATAACAATTGGACCCCTAAAAGCCTTAAAGGCAATTATTTCAAAATGGGACAAAAATGAGATTTTCAAAAGTTGAGGGACCTATACTTATGACGTTTTAAAACTGTTTTTGTCCCAATATCCCACTAACCTTAGTGACATTTTCCAACTGGAATCACATTAGAAGCCCTCCCGGTTTGTGAGTTCCGATTATTTTAAACTTAGGGCCCGAAATGACAATTTTAACAAATTTGGGGCCAATGTGAGAATTTTATAAAAACTCGACCTCAAAACTTTAAAAACCTGAATCTCTGAACAATTTAGAGAATTTAGGAACTGACCTCATAATTTTTCAAGGTCGGGACATTTATTTATTTAACTTTTAACCCCAAAAGTATTGGTTTTGACAAAAGGGGCTAATTGTAAATTTTATTTTTTATAAGGACCTAACTCAAATTATTTTTATTTTTCTAAAACAGCCCTGGACCCTCTGACTTCAATTCTTAATTAAAATATTTTAATTTCTCAAAAACCCCTTGACTTATCGGACCGCCTTGACCGATTAATACCCGATCGCGGGCGACTTCCTCGTCTTGCGATTTGAATCTATAACGGACTTATGTTCCACCTAATCGTTCAAGATATCAAAGATTGCTTATCCTCCCGATAATCATCTTCATCCAAATAACTCCACCAACACCATAATTACCTTACGCAAATTTTTCAAAACTTTTCATGAATCGCTTCCCGAATCAATAATACTCATCGCCTGGTTGACTACATGAACTTGTGTTTACTTTCTGCTGAGTCAACTTGGTGTGTCGAGCTCACGATCGGAATGGATACGTCGGGGATGGGAACCGGGCAGCTCGGCTGCTATTCCACTCTTCCGCCCCATCGCCCTAATCCCGCAATCGAGGGACGGAGTTTGTCCAAGGGAAGCGGGTCGTAGTACTTGAGGTATAATCATGATTATGACAAATCCGAGCCTTGCTAGCTCCACTCGTGGATTTTTTCTTTGCCTACGGAGCGATAAGGTGACAGTCTTGGACCATCTTGCTCGGGAGTTACAAGGAAGAACGAAGGAATCGTTGTCCCGATCCACACGATTCCCGAGTTAACCGACCCGTTTGGTTGGCGCTACAAACCGTGACGCAACCGCTACTTGTATTGCATAGGTTGGCGCTACAAACCGCACGCAACCGCTACTTGTCTTGCATTGGATTGGCGCTACAAACCGCACGCAATCCTCCTCTGCTTGAACCATAGTGCTGCGTGACCACGAACTATTTTTTTCTTAAACCGTATAAGTATATTACTTAATATATTTATCACGACGCTTGTGGATGTGTGTGAAATCATGCATCATCTCTCACGCGTTTTCATACAACTAAATTTCTCGCATTAACTATTTATATCGCCACACTTGCACACGATCACCCCATCCACCGAGATTTCTATCTCGTTCCTCTCGTTTTCTAACCTTTAGATGAAGAGTTCGTGAAGACATCGAACCTACCGCATGATTGAATCCCTATCCGTGATGTGGAGCGACATTTCCTTTTACTTTTATTTGTTGTCGGACTCCTTCATTTTATTTTCGTTTGACTGTAAGTTAATTCAGATAATCTTTTGGATTGTATTCGGATACCGCCAGACTTTAAGATTGTAATTTGTACTCGTGTTTATTTTAATTCCGCTGCATTAGACTCTATTTCACTTGGAGTTTGGTATCTTTGGTTTAGACTGTTGATTTATTCTGTTTAAGTGATTGATCGTTGTCGCGTCACGTTTGGGGCGTGACAATTATGGTATCAGAGCTCGGCTAGTAAGATGGGAACTTACACCGAGCTGACCCAGGATAGGTTCCTTTGCCTTGGATTGGGTACTACTACTAGATGGCCTAAGTTGAATCTTGGATGGATATTTGAACTCTTTTGGGCTGTTATAGTGTTAAGATATCCGAATATTTCTCTATTTGGACGTTAGGTGATTTAGAAAATCCGTAATTTAGAGATTATAATGCCTGGTATGGTGAGACTCGAAGAAATGAGGATATCTCTTGAGAAATATATGATTTGGATGTGATATATTATGGGATCTAGACACCTAATGATATTACTTTGGGAAAATGATAGTAGGGGAATCACTAAGTATATTGATCAATGATAATACCCTTGTGTTATTCATTCTCAAGTACCTGCACAAGCTTAAGTAAGGGAATTTGACTTGTGGTTTAGGTATCACGGATAAGATACATTAAGGATGTGACTATTATATGATCTCGACTAGATGTTACCACTATATATCCCCTCCCGAGGATAGACGAACTATTTGATCAACTTCAAGGAGCGACGGTGTACTCGAAATTTGATTTACAACAAGGATAATATCAACTGAAGATCTGTGAAGAAGACGTTTCCAAAACGGCATTTCAGACCAGATATGGACACTACGAGTTTGTAGTAATGCCTTTCGGTCTGACAAACGCACCAACAACGTTTATGGATCTGATGCATCGAGTTTTTCAACCTTATTTGGATCAATTCGTAGTGATATTCATTGATGACATACTCGTATACTCTAAGTCTAGAGAAGAGCATGAACGTCATCTGAAAATTGTTTTGGAGACACTACGGGAGCACAAGTTGTATGCCAAATTCAGCAAGTGCGAATTTTGGCTTAGTGAAGTCGCATTCTTGGGACACATAGTATCCGACACTGGGATCGCCGTAGATCCTTTGAAGATACAGACAGTGGTTGAATGGAAACAACCCGAGTCTGTAACGGAGATCAGAAGTTTCTTAGGACTAGCTGGATATTATCGAAGATTTATCTAGGATTTCTCCAAGATAGCCGGACCACTCACTCGGCTAACCCAGAAGCAAGTCAAGTTTGACTGGAATGACAAGTGTGAGACTAGTTTCCAAAGAACTAAAGAAACGACTTATACCGGCTCCATTCTTAGCACTTCCAAAGGGAACAGAAAACTTTGTCGTCTACAGTGATGCATCAAAGGAAGGACTAGGAGCAGTGCTCATGCAGGAAGGAAAGGTCATTGTTTATGCATCATGGAAACTCAAGCCTTATGAAGCCAATTACCCAACGCATGACTTGGAATTGGCAGCAATAGTGTTGGCGTTAAAGAAATGGAGGCACTATCTCTACGGAGCAACATTCACGGTTTACATGGATCATAAGAGCCTAAAGTATCTATTCTCTCGGATGGAACTCAATTTGAGGCAACGAAGATGGATGGAGTTAATAGAAGATTATAACTTTGATATTCAATACCATCCCGGGAAAGCTAACGTAGTAGCCGACGTAAGCGTAGAAAAGCGAGTTTAGCTAGACTAATGATTCGAGAGTGGAGATCATTGGAAGAATTGAGCACTGAATCCGATGAGAACCGTACTCAAATTTCATGTGCTAATATTTGATTAAACCCGATCTGTGAACGAGATCAAAGTAGCACAGGGGGGACGTGCAACTTCAAAAACTAAAAGAGAAGATACTTAAAGAAGAGAGATCGAATTTCGGTACATGAAGATGGGATCATCAGATTTTGGAATTGAGTTTGTGTACCGAGCGACGAACAAATTAGGAGCGAGAATTCTAGAGAGGCACACGTTCGAAATACACTATACATCCTGGAGGAAACAAGATGTATAATGACTTGAAACAGAATTCTTGGTGGGTAAACATGAAGAACCAGGTAGCAGAATTCGTTGTGAGATGTTTGACTTGTCAACGAGTAAAGGTGAACACCAACGACCATCTGGTTTATTACAATCGTTGAGAATTCCCTAGTGGAAATGGGAACACATAACGATGGACTTCGTGATGGATCTACCAAGGACCAGGACGAGGCGATGATGCTATTTGGGTAGTCGAGACCGACTCACGAAATCGCACATTTCTTACCCATGAAGAAAACCGACAACTTGCGTAAACTTGCGCAAATTTACATCCGAGAGATCATCCGACCGCATGGAGTGCGGTCGACATAGTGTCGAGACAGAGACCCGGTTTGTCTCCGATTCGAAATGCTTACATGAGAAATTGGGTACCTCGCTAAGTTTCAAAGACAACAAAGACATCCGCAAACCGATGGCGGTCTGAGCGAACAATTCAAACCCTGGAAGACATGTTGCGAGCTTGCACATTGGATTTCAAGGAAGTTGGGATTCGCGACTTACCATTGGCCGAGTTCGCCTATAATATGATTATCGTGCCACGATTGGGATGGCACCCTACGAAGCCTTGTATGGACGAAAGTGTAGATCCCTACACGGGAGATTGATGACCAATGGACTCGAAGGAGAAACGGAAGTCACCTCGATTCCAAAGGTCGACTTAGTTCGGGAGGCCATGGAGAAGGTCAAGTTGATCAAGGAACGGATCCGCATAGCTGAGCCGCCAAAAAGGTTACGCGGACAAGAGGAGAAATGACTTGGAATTTGAAGCTGGAGATGAAGTATTTCTCAGACTCTTGCCACGAAAGGGATTGATCAATCCAAAGAAAGGAGGCAAATTGAGTCCGAGATATATTGGGCCTTACAAAAATTTTGCGAGAGGATCGGAAAATTGGCCTACGAGACTAGAGTTACCAAAGACAAGATGCGGGAATGCACGATGTGTTCCATGTATCGAGATTTAAAAAGTATTAACGGATCTCGAGCACATCATCACTCGTGATGCTCCTCCTCTAATGGAGAATTTATCTTACACCGAAGAACCAATCAGAATCATTGACCAACAGGTACGTCAATTGCGTAACAGAGAGATTCCAATGGTTAAAGTTGTATGGCGGCACCACGACCGAGACGAAGACGCAACATGGGAAATGGAAGAAGACATGAGGAATCAATATCCATAGTTGTTTCAAGAGAATTTGGGGACCAAATTCTTTTAAGGAGGGGAGAATGTGAAGCCCTTGATTTTTATTCAATAATGTATTTGTTTCACGTATCGTCCTTGTATTCTTTTGACTATTTTACCGCGTCACTCCGACGGGTGAATATTAATGATAAATATATTTCGCATTTAATTTCTTTTCTTTTTATTTGTTACTTGTGATCAAAATCATTTATTACTTCTACTTCATTAATGATGACTCGACCAATCATCATTATTATTATTTGTGTACTCACTAGTCACCTTAGAATTTTAGGAGACTATTTATTTTAGTGATTTATACCTTATAGAATTAAGAATTCGATTTAGATTAAGTGATCATGAGACTTATAAGTGATCAAGGAAATCACTAATTATTTTGGAGATTGATATTATTCACCTATTATCATCAATTTTGGGACATAAAAACAAAATATGTAAATGCCACAAATACCCCTTAAGGGACGGCCATGATGGGTATTTTTAGTGTAGAAATATCTCCCAACTCTTGTACACATACACCTTGTGTATTCATCTTGTGTATTAATACACCATTAATTCAAATCTTATACACCAATTCTTTATTATAAACTTACCCAACATGTTGGAGGCTTCCCAACATTCTATGCCAACATCCTCCTCAATCCCTTCAATTTCATCCTCCCATGCAAAGACCCGGACTTTGACCAATGCCTTTGTCCCCATGCTAGAGACAAGTTGGAAGACATAGAATTTGACCAAAAAATTTGTCTCCTCCCCCTCTCCACCTCAATTTTCATCCATAACACCTTAAGGATCAAAAACATTTGATCAAAATATCATTTTCATCCAACACATTCATAATTCAAGCATTTTCTCCAACTTCTCTCTAAAATCTCCAACATCTCCCTAAGTATATCTTCATCCACTCCTTCATATCTTCAAGAACACTTCTTCATATCTTCAAATCTTCAAACACCATTCCTTCACATCTTCAAATCTTCAAACACCATATCTTCAAATCTTCAAACACCATTCCTTCACATCTTCAATTCTTCAAACACCATATCTTCAAATCTTCAAACACCATTCCTTCACATCTTCAAACCTTCAAACAACATATCTTCATATCTTCAAATCTTCAAACACCATATCTTCAAATCTTCAAACACCATCCCTTCACATCTTCAAATCTTCAAACACCATATCTTCAAATCTTCAAACACCATTCCTTCACATCTTCAAACCTTCAAACAACATATCTTCATATCTTCAAATCTTCAAACACAATTCCTTCACATCTTCAAACATCCTTCACAACTTCAAGAACATCTTCTTCATAACATCAAACACTTCTTCTTTCTTCAATCAACTAAACAAAAATAAACATTCTTTCTACTCAAATCATAAAATTCGAACCATCACTACCAAGGTAAGGAAAATGTCTTTTTCAATCCATTTTTGATATCACCTAACTCATCTCTTTCACCTTCTAATTTAAGTTTGATTTTTGATTTTGAGGTATACCTAGAAGACCTTTGAAGTTGTTACGAGACTTGTCATCTTGAAGAAAATTGTGAAGAAGTTGGACTATGAGGTAAGAAATGGAATTTTTGGTACCTTTTCTTCTTCTCTTTTTATTTTCCAAACTTTGACACTCCATTTTCATTTTTGGAGTTTTAGGGGCTGACTTTGGAGGTTAACATTAAGGGTGACCAAAATCTTGCACTTGGAAGTCATTACTAGTCACACTTTATTCACTACACAAGGTAAGTGTAGTAATTCCAATTTTCTCACTATCTTATTCTTCCCCTTAAATTTTAACCACATTCTTCTAACTCCTATATTTTTTTTTGATATTCCTTGACTTAAGGGCTGACCTAAGTCACTCCTTCATCGAGAGAGATTTATTTCATTTTTCCCAACAAACCGCACTTTAAGGTGGGTGGAAAAATACTTTCAACTTCTAGGTGTTTTAATTCATAAAAATGCATGTAGTATTTTGTTATTGAGCATTTGAGATATATATTATGTATTGCATGCTATTTTATTGTATCAAGTTGGAAAATTTCTCAAGTGTTGCTCAAAATGCGATTTACCGAAAATTAGGACATACATGTACACTTTCTTGTCATATTTGATAAATTCTTGTATGAGATGGATATATATGTTTATGACTCTTGAAATATATGTTTGTATGACATATAACCTGGAAAAGTCGAGCATAATTGATTAAAATTCGATTTTGGACTTAAAATGCAAAAATGGAAAGTTGGTGGACTTAATTGCAAGAAAATAAAACTTAAGGGACCCCTCTGTAATTTTCGATTTTTGGGACTGAACTCAGGTTCAAAAATTATGTTTTGACATTTTATTAAAGTTTTAAGAGTTTTTAGATAAATAAAATCAACCCTTAAAAGCCCAAGGACTAGATTGTAAAATTTGAGAAGTTTAAGGGCTATTTTGCAAATTTCGAAACTGTACCAGACCCTAATTTTAAAATTTGAAATTTTAACTCTTAAGGGACTGGAAATAACATATTTTAAGTGTATTCCAAAAATCCAAGTGTTTAGAGCTTGGAAAATAATTTTATAAAACTTGAGGGACCAAATTGTAAAAGATTAAACTTGAGGACTCAAATGAAATTTCCAGGAATTATACAGCCCATGTACCTGGAAATACTAATTTACCTATAACATAATTATATTTTGGACCCAAGGTTCAAATTTCATAACAATTGGACCCCTAAAAGCCTTAAAGGCAATTATTTCAAAATGGGACAAAAATGAGATTTTCAAAAGTTGAGGGACCTATACTTATGACGTTTTAAAACTGTTTTTGTCCCAATATCCCACTAACCTTAGTGACATTTTCCAACTGGAATCACATTAGAAGCCCTCCCGGTTTGTGAGTTCCGATTATTTTAAACTTAGGGCCCGAAATGACAATTTTAACAAATTTGGGGCCAATGTGAGAATTTTATAAAAACTCGACCTCAAAACTTTAAAAACCTGAATCTCTGAACAATTTAGAGAATTTACGAACTGACCTCATAATTTTTCAAGGCCGGGACATTTATTTATTTAACTTTTAACCCCAAAAGTATTGGTTTTGACAAAACGGGGCTAATTGTAAATTTTATTTTTTTATAAGGACCTAACTCAAATTATTTTTATTTTTCTAAAACAGCCCTGGACCCTCTGACTTCAATTCTTAATTAAAATATTTTAATTTCTCAAAAACCCTTGACTTATCGGACCGCCTTGACCGATTAATACCCGATCGCGGCGACTTCCTGCGTCTTGCGATTTGAATCTATAACGGGACTTATGTTCCACCTAATCGTTCAAGATATCAAAGATTGCTTATCCTCCCGATAATCATCTTCATCCAAATAACTCCACCAACGCCATAATTACCTTACGCAAATTTTTTGAAAACTTTTCATGAATCGCTTCCCAATCAATAATACTCATTTGCTGGTTGACTACATGAACTTGTGTTTACTTTCCCGCTGAGTCAACTTGGTGTGTCGAGCTCACAATCGGAATGGATACGTCGGGGATGGAACCGGCAGCTCGGCGCTATTCCACTCTTCCGCCCCATCGCCCTAATCCCGCAACCGAGGGACGGAGTTTGTCAAGGGAAGCGGGTCGTAGTACTTGAGGTATAATCATGATTATGACAAACCGAGCCTTGCTAGCTCCAATCGCGTGGATTTTGTCTTTGCCTCACGGAGCGATAAGGTGATGGTCTTGACCATCTTGCTCGGGAGTTATAAGGAAGAACGAAGGAATCATTGCCTCGATCCACACGATTCCGGAGTTAACCGACCCGTTTGGTTGGCGCTACAAATCCGTGCACGCAACCGCTACTTGTATTGCATAGGTTGGCGCTACAAACCGCACGCAACCGCTACTTGTCTTGCATCGATTGGCGCTACAAATCCGCACGCAATCCTCTGTGCCCGCTTGAACCATAGTGCCTGCGTGACCGCGAACTATTTTTTTTCTTAAACCGTATAAGTATATTACTTAATATATTTATCACGACGCTTGTGGACTGTGTGTGAAATCATGCATCATCTCTCACGCGTTTTCATACAACTAAATTTCTCGCATTAACTATTTATATCGCCACACTTGCACACGATCACCCCATCCACTGAGATTTCTATCTCATTCCCTCCTGTTTTCTAACCTTTAGATGAAGAGTTCGCTGAAGACATCGAACCTACCGCAGATTGAATCCCTATCCGTGATGTGGAGCGACATTTCCTTTTACTTTTATTTGTTGTCGGACTCCTTCATTTTATTTTCGTTTGGACTGTAAGTTAATTCAGATAATCTTTTGGATTGTATTCGGATACCGCCAGACTTTAAGATTGTAATTTGTACTCGTGTTTATTTTAATTCCGCTGCATTAGACTCTATTTCACTTGGAGTTTGGTATCTTTGGTTTAGACTGTTGATTTATTCTGTTTAAGTGATTGATCGTTGTTGCGTCACGTTTGGGGCGTGACACCTTATGTCTATATGCTCGACTTCAAAAACTATCCCAACAAATCTCATTAAAGTGCCATTAAAAGAAATTTTCAAATATTTGAAAGGCACTTCTTCTTATGACTTGTTGTATCCAAAAAACGTTCTTATTTTTTCAGGATAACAAGTTTGGTATCTATTATACGGTTATTCGTATTCAAAATTTGGTTCGTCATAATCGAACTAAACATATTGAGATTCGATATATTTTTTAAGGGATTGTGATTTTTAACAAAAACTTGAGATGTGTTTAATTCCGTCTCAAGGATAACTCGCGGACTTTTTAAATCGCCCACCGCCAAGTATTTTACCTCATTTTGAGCTTGATTATAACATAATGTATATTGAATGAGGTATACGTTTGCATTTTGCACGCTTTTAAAACTTAGGGGTGAAAAATCGGATTTTTGGATCAAACTTCGGATTTTTCAAACAGAACCAAAACAGTGGGCTGCCAGGGCAGGGGCCGACCGGTCTTTTTCTTCTCTATTTCGTCCCCTTTGTCATTTGCACACACATTTCACTTCAAATGTGTTTTGTTGCATGAATTACATAGTTTGGGGATTATCTAGCTCGACTATCATCATCATTGCTCGTCTTTACCAATCAAGTGGTAAGAATTTCACTCTCTTTAGCTCAATTGGGTTGAACCCTTGAGTTTGTGGCTTATATGTATTTTTCTTGATGTAATTCATATATGTTTGTGATGAGCTTATTGATTGTTGATGAATGATATTTATTAAATTGCATTTGGTGATGAAAAACTTGGCTTGATTTTATTTACAAGGGCTATATATATCTTTTTCAATTTTTGACGCCCGCCAAGTGTTCGATAAAATGTTTCAATGAAAAATTCATCACCTACATGATTCTCTCGATTTCAAAAGTCTTATATATTTATAGAGATCATGTTTTGCTTATCAAATGAGTTTTCATAAGCTTCTTCAAGTCGTATGATTCGACTTTTCCCTCTTATTTGGTTTATAAGCTTCAATGTTCAAATAGCTCAGTACATCGGTTTAGTTGCGCACTTTGATATGAATATATGATGTATTTATCGTGCTAACATTGTTTTTGATGATTCCAAAGGGGGAGAAACAGGTTATGAGCTCTTTAGCTCAAAGAAGCTAAGATAAGCTCAAACAAAAAGAAGCTATAAGCTATGGCTTCCTAAAGCCATAAGTTGTGTATGACTCTTGGTCCATTGGTTGTAGTATGGAGTTATATATATTTCTAATGATGTCTCTTTGACAGGGGGCGCTTTTAAGTTATTGATACTTAAGCTCAATATCGAAAAGCTAATATTTTAGCTTATGTTTAGGTTGCTTCTATATAACTCTTGTTGTGCATGTTGATAGGGGGAGCATTTGCTATATGTGTTTGAATATCTCTACTCCCATCCTTGTGTTTTTTATTGCATGGAATGTTGTCGCTCACAACGGATAGCTCTCTTTAACCGGTAAAATTGTTTTGTTTTCAAAATCGACCTCGTTAAAATTGTTTTGGTTTGTAATCATCAAAAAAGGGGAGATTGTTTGATAAATGGTTTTATCATGATTTTGATGATTTTGATTTTACACCAAAACAATGGTTTTAAAGGTTGTCCAAATACTCCTAAATGATTTAAAATGGTTTTAATATTTTCCGGAGTATTTCTTCAAGTTTTACCTTCGACAAAATTGGACAACACTTTTAATGATTTTTTTGTTAATGTATTTTTACCAAAACAATGTTTCTAAATGTTGTCCTAATACTCCCGATCGGTCTAAAATGTTTTCACTATTTTTCGGAGTATTTCTTGAAGTTTATTTTTGATATAAAATTGGACAACACTTTTGTTTTGAGGTCAACCGCCGTATAGGCAACCCGTACTGAAAGTTGAGGAAAACAGAAAACTTCATGTTTGCAGGAAATGGTCGTGGCAACCGGTCGCCCTATAGGGCAATCAGGCATACAGTGCGTCGTCGGCCGACCTATAGGGCGACCGGTACACTGGGAGCAAAAATCGAAAAGTAACTTCTGTCTTTCATTTTTTGATGAGTGCGACGGTTGTGGTTAGGGTCGACGGTCGAGGTGCACGCCGTCGGCCGCCTGTAAATGTTGATACGATTTTTTCAAACTTTATTTCGTGCGACCGTCGCTTCTTAAGTTTGACAAAGAAAAATGTAACCGTTGTGCAACAGACATCTTTTCCTTAATTTGTGGGATTGATTTCTAACAGCTCTTTTCTTCAATTGTCTTGCAATTTTTTACAGAATTCATGTCCCCAAGAGGAGCCTATCATGTACAAGACATCTTCTATAAATAGATGAAGAATTGAAGCAACACCATAAGAGAAAAACTACAACACAACAAGATACACTCAAGAATACACTTGTTCTTATATTGTCATTATTTTTGTTGTAATTTGCCTAGCTATTCACTTTCACATCCTTGAGGTATAGGCTTTTCTTGATTACACTTGCACTCTATTGTATTATCAATTATCGAGTTGTAATCTTGAATTTGGGTAATCATTCAACACAAAATATCCTTGTGAGTGTTCTTGTGGTAAGAACACACTTGGGTGATCTAGGTGTTAGGTGTGAGAAGATTGTGGTAATCTTCTTGTTGAGGTGTTGAAGAATTTGGTATTCTTCAAGGTTGAAGATTGTGGTAATCTTCACAAGGTGCCGTTGGAGATTGTGGTAATCTTCAAGTGAGATTATGGTAATCTCAAAGATGGTGTTGAAGAAGAGTGTGGTGCTCTTCAAGGTGTTGTTGTAAGTTGGTGTTGTATTAATTTGTGGTAAATTAATAAAATCTTTTTTTCTTTTTGAAATCCATCCGGATATCTTTGGGGTGGTAGAGGATTAGGCCCTAGGTGGGTTGAACCTCTTTAAATCGACGTGTGTTGTTTACATTCCGAACCTTTATTATTGTGTTTGAGCATTCACTTCGAAAAAGAGGGCGAAATCCAAAAGATGGAGATAATCTATTCACCCCCCTCTAGATTATCGTAGCCGCTTGGACTTACAAGTGGTATCAGAGCCAAACTCTTTGGCAAGCTCGTTTCAAATCGCGAGTGAAGAGAAACGATCGTCGGCTACGAACGAAGCTCATCTTTCCGGCACCTCCACCACCAAGCCACCTCGGTTTGATTCCAAAAATTTTATATTTTGGAAAGAAAGAATGGAATGCTATTTACAAGGTTGCGGGTTTGATATTTGGAACACCGTCATAAATGGAGAATCCATTCCGATGAAAGATACACCCCACACCTCCAAAGGCTTCAAAAAGCTCAATGATGAAGAAAAGAAAATCATCTCCTTAAACGGTAAAGCTCTCAATATTTTGTATTGTTCATTTACTAATTTGGAATATGAACATATTGTAGGAATTCGATCGGCACATAAAGTATGGCAAAAATTAGAAGCCATCTATGGAGTATTTGCAAATGAAAGTAGTCAATCAAAAGCATCTACTTCACAAATGGATACAACATCAAATTCAACAACATGGGATAAGCCTTCTACAACCTCCCATGATGAACAAGTTGAACAATGCCTCATAGGCATCGAAGAAGAAAATGAGGTAAGTTCTAAACCCTCTACTTCCTATGATAATGACTATAGTGATTTGCAAAATGATTTTGATGAACTACAAGATGAATTCCAAAACTTACTTGTTAAATACAAATATTTGAAAAAGGAATTCATTGCTTTAAAGAATGATAAGGATAGTTTATTTACTTCCTATGAATCACTATCATGTGCTCACACCACCACTCTTGACAAGGTTAGAAACCTTGAGAAAGAAAATAGTACTCTTGTTGAGGATATAAATTGCTTGAAAAATGATTTATCTAAATCCAACTTGAGTACCGATAGAATGACCAATATTGTTAATTATTTTGATAATTCGAAACTAGAACTTGATCATAAGCCTAAGGGTGTCAATCACATGAAAAAGAATCAAGTATCTAAGCACGTTGGTCATTATGCTCCTAGAATTATTACATGCTTTTATTGCGGTAAAAAGGGTCATACGGTAAATACTTGTCGGGCTAGAAATAGCTCTAATTATTGTTGGAGACCTAAAAGTCTCAAGACTAATCCCAAAGGACCCAAACACATGAGGGTACCACAAAACAATGTCATATTAGGTACCCGTGAAATAATGATCAAGAAAATTTATACCGCAAGAAGACATCAAATGACCGTTTCATTTGATCAAAGAAGGAGAAACTATTTTCGACAAAGCCAATTTCCAAGAAGAGGATATAATCAAAAATGGGAAGAATACAATCCTTGGAAATGGCCAAGACATCATCAACAAGATGATTTTCAAAGAAGAAGAGACTTTGAACAATGGGAAGGCAACAAACCTTAGAAATGGAGTAATCAAAGAATTCATCATCAACAAAGTGACTTCTCCAGTGGAAGATATCATCAACAATGGGAACGGCACAACCCATTGATATGACGAAATTGGTAACCCGTATCTCCCTAGTTAAATATGCATTTTTTTTGCATGCTTTTATTTGTGTCTTAATTGCAAAATGAGTTTTCAAGTATTTTTTTTTTTGGTCCTCAATATATATTTGTGCTTTTAAAAATTTTTTAAAAAGAAGACCTTATTTGATGTTTTTAAAACTCTTGTGCATTTTTGTAGACTAAAGTGTGTTATCATCTCTTATGGATTTTTATGGCATGAGCTTACTTGTGATATCTCTTAGCCTACACTCTTATCATTATGATTTGTGCTAGATTTGTTTTAAGAATTGTGTAGGATTTACATATTTTCACAAATGGCCATTTACGTCATTATTTGTCAAGAAAGACATAAATTATCGAGGTACGTTTACTTGTGTTATTCTTACTCTTATAGACTCGATATATGTATTGCCATGTGCCTATGTGCTTGTTTTTCATAGTATTTCATACAAGTGCCATTAAGAGGATTCTTTAGATTTTTTTTGAAAAGCACTATTCGATATTTGATTGCACATATTTGCTTTGTCAACTCTTGTTCAAATACTTCTTTTAAATGAGGTCTCAACTATATGCTATCGGATTTTCAAATTTCAAAAGAGACCTTTTTTGTAGCTTTCTTAAGCTTATTTGAACTTGCATGATTTATTAGACTCTTGATGATATTCTAAATGCATAGTATGTGTTTCTTGCTTCATGGTCTATATATATAGTATCTATTTCTACTATGCTCTTATGCAAGATATTTTGTGATTGATGATTGAAGCATGTTTTTACACTTGGGCTATTTTTTCTTGCTTATATAAGCGATGCCGGTAATGAGTTTGTTAAGTTGTGTAGATGAGAAATGAAGTACTCCAAATATTAGTTACCTCAAAATATTTGGATGTATATGTTCTTTTGTGAACACCTTAGACAAATTGGATGCCCTATGATGATAGTAATGAAGTAGACAAAAAGGGTATTCCGGAACAAACTCGATGACCAAGGCAACATTGGTCGAACTAAGACGAGGTTAGTAGCTCGAAGGTATTTTCAAGAAGAAGGTAATTGATTTTGGTGTAACATTTGCACTCATAGCACATTTTGTAGCTATTCGCATTTTACTTGCCCATTCTTGCTTTAAGAAAATTTCAAGCTTTACCAAATGGATGTTGAATCCAATTTTCTAAATGGTTTTATTCAAGTAGAAGTGTATCGGGGTTTAAAATTTTTTTTAGGCCAAATGTTTTTTTTTAAAGGCCTTGTACGGTTGATAGACTTAGCTATTTTTTGCTAAATGATTTTACAAGAGGTAAAGTTGATACTACTCTCTTTTTTTTTGAAAAAGGGCAAGATTATTTACTTGTGCATATTTATGAGAATATTTTTGGTACTACTAATGAATATTTGTGCAAGATATTTTTCCAAGTTGATGCAAGGTGTACTTGAAATGAGCATGATGGGGGAGCTCAATGTATTGCTTGGACTTCAAATTATTCAATGCCAAGAAGATGGTTATATTGAACTCTTGAAGGAGTTAGGCATTGAAGAAAGAAGAAATATCTCAACCTCTATGACTAAAGATTGACAAAGGTTGAGAAAGGCATATCGGTCGACAAACAAATTCGAGGTATGTTTTCTTGTATTATTCCTATAGACTCGACATTCCATATGCCTTATGTCTATATGCTCGACTTCAAAAACTATCCCAACAAATCTCATTAAAGTGCCATTAAAAGAAATTTTCAAATATTTGAAAGGCACTTCTTCTTATGACTTGTTGTATCCAAAAAGCGTTCTTATTTTTTCAGGATAACAAGTTTGGTATCTATTATACGGTTATTCGTATTCAGAATTTGGTTCGTCATAATCGAACTAAACATATTGAGATTCGATATATTTTTTAAGGGATTGTGATTTTTAACAAAAACTTGAGATGTGTTTAATTCCGTCTGAAGGATAACTCGCGGACTTTTTAAATCGCCCACCGCCGAGTATTTTACCTTATTTCGAGCTTGATTATAACATAATGTATATTGAATGAGGTCTACGTTTGCATTTTGCACGCTTTTAAAACTTAGGGGTGAAAAATCGGATTATTGGATCAAACTTCAGATTTTTCAAACAGAACCAAAACAGTGGGCTACCAGGGCAGGAGCCGACCGGTCGCCCACCAGCTCGACCGGTCGCCCATGCCCTGGACCGGTCGCCCTGAACGAATTTTTGATAAAAATGGTTCTGTTTCCAGAATTTGGCATTTTGGCCTTTTTCTTCTCTATTTCGTCCCCTTTGTCATTTGCACACACATTTCACTTCAAATGTGTTTTGTTGCATGAATTACATAGTTTGGGGGTTATCTAGCTCGACTATCATCATCATTGCTCGTCTTTACCAATCAAGTGGTAAGAATTTCACTCTCTTTAGCTCAATTGGGTTGAACCCTTGAGTTTGTGGCTTATATGTATTTTTCTTGATGTAATTCATATATGTTTGTGATGAGCTTATTGATTGTTGATGAATGATATTTATTAAATTGCATTTGGTGATGAAAAACTTGGCTTGATTTTATTTACAAGGGCTATATATATACTCATCAAATGACAACAAGGGCCAAGGCTGGCATTCAAAAACCCAATGTCTATACTATTTCTACTGCAACGAATGATGAGCCGAAGTCTATTTTTGAAGCCATCAAAGATTCTAAGTGGAGAAAAGCTATGCAATAGGAATTTAATGCCTTGATAAAGAACAAAACTTGGCAGCTTAGTAAACTTCTAGCAGATAAAAATCTTGTGGGTTGTAAATGGATTTACAAAGTAAAAAGAAATGTTGATGGCTCTGCCTCTAGGTACAAGGCTAGTCTTGTGGCACAAGGTTTATCCCAAACCCTAGCTTCGATTTCAATGAGACCTTCAGCCCTGTTGTAAAGCCAACCACAATCCGCATCATTTTTAGTGTTTCCTTGAGTAAACACTGGACTGTCAAACACTTGGATGTGAACAATGCGTTCTTGAATGGAGAATTACAAGAAGAAATCTACATGATGCAACCTCCAGGTTTTGAGGTTCAACAGGAAAAGGGAATGGTTTGTAAACTTTCAAAGGCTATATACGAATTGAAACAAGACTCAAGGGCTTGGTTTAATAAGATTAAATCAGTTATGTTGAGTATTGCTTTCGGAATTCTAGTGCTGACAGTTCTCTCTTTTTTAGGCATCAAAATTCATCACCTATCTACCTTGTTTTGTATGTTGATGGTATCATAATTATTGGAAATAATCAATTGCAGATTGACAAAGTCATTCAACACATGAGACAGTGTTTTAGCTTGAAGGATCTTGGCCCTGTTCATCATTTCCTTGGAATAGAAATTTCTCAAATTTCTCAAGGATTGCATCTATGTCACGAAAATATATTAGAGAGTTACTTCTTAAAGCTCAAATGGCCACTGGTAAGAGTGTAATACCCGACATTAAATTTTGAATTTCGGAATTTTTGAGTAAATTTTTCGCAAATTTAAGGATCTAGATTGTTAATTTTGTTATTTGGGACTTTACAGTAGTTAAGAATTTATTATTTTGAGAGTATAAATCCGGATAGAAGACCTAAAATTATATTACGGGGCTCTCTATTTATTTCAAGCCAAATTAAGATATAATTGATCATTATTTTAGTGTATTTTCGGCCCAAATCATAAAATCATTCAAAAAGCCTATCAACCCATCTTTACTATATATAGTTCATTTCTAAATTTGGAAATTTCCAAAAATAGAAATTCACCTAAGAAGGAAGCCTCTCATCTCTCTTTCTCACAAACTTCAGAAACCTGAATTCCACCGTCGGCCATCTTCCCCGTCGCCTCCGGCCACCGGCCTTTGGCGGTGGAAACCAACAAACTATATACCATACTAACCGATTTGTTGCCCTCGTTCTGAATCCGTTGTCGGAATTTCGATAGGATGCTCCGATCGCTGGAAAATCGCGGTAAAAGTTCAAATTCCGAAATCTTTGACTTCATATCTACGGAGATCCAACCGTTAGATTTTCACAAACCTTACGGATTTAGAAATCCCATTTCATGGCATTTCTAACGCCACCTCCCACGCCAAGATCGGAGAGATACATTGCCAGAAAATTGTTGACGAAAATTTCTGCAAATTCCATCGTGAACTCGCCGGCGCCGCCAGCTTTGACCAGTGATCCACGGGTCCAAAAATGATGGGTAAGGTCTCCTTTTGTTCGTCTCTTCATGTGCTTCAATAACCCTCAATCAATTTCACAATCGGATTTCATTTCCGTCATGAATTAAAGTTTGAAAATTACGAATTTTCTTACTTTTTCTTCATCTTTTGTACCAACTTTTGTGCGGTCTTTCTCTGTGTCCGCCGATAACCGCTGCGTGGGGATGAGGAGATTATTCCAGGTGTTAGTTGAGGTGTAATAGGTGACGACGGAGTGGCGAATCCCCGCCACCGTACGTGCGTGCGTGTGTGTTATACTGTGTGGGTATGTGTGTATTTCCATTGGATTTTGGCCGGAAAATGATTGGGTGTGGGGTGAGAACGGACGCCGACAGTGAGGGCTGCTGGTTTGGGGCCGTGTCGGAAGTCATGGAGGTGACAGACGGTGGTGCGGGTGTGAAGCAGTGAAAGTTGAATGTATGGGGGATGCCAAACATAATTTGAAGTTCTTTTGGACTTGTTTGTAATTTTCATAAACTACAATTTGACCCATCTATGGTTTCCGTTTAGTCCGCCCAAATTAACTCTTTCATAATTATGATTTGACCCCAACTCAGCTTATACTAAATTTCAGATTAGCCCCAGATTTTTTAACTAAGTTTTTGGATTTTACTAAACTGCCCCAACCTTTTTAATTTAAATTCCTTAAGTCCTAACTTTTTCTCATTTTCGACCCGAAAATGGGTTAAACGAACTCCTATTGAGATCAAATTTAAACCATAGTCTTGTTATACCCTTCTCATACGCAAGGTCTATTCAAAATCACAATATTACCCATCAATCTTCCAACTTCAAGAAAACGAGATCGGAATATTCTTATTATTCCGTTTCACTTCTAATTCCTTGAATTGACATCCAAATGCCCCCAAATTTTAGGGATATTTTTTTAGTATATTTAAGTTACGATAAAATATTATATTTCTATTTTGGGCTACTAAGATATATTTTGCTATTTGTTTTGTAGGAGGCGAGATCGAGCCTGACCATTTGGATTTGCATCATGCACTATCATTCTGCACGTCATTAAGGTGGGGTTACCTTTACACTTTACCGTGTATTATTGCTATTCAATGGAAGTTGATTGTTTAATTAATCATGATTAGTATATTTTGCATGAATCCCATGTTACGGATGTACCGTACATGTTACATATTTATGTGTTGTGGTGAGTGACGATCACTTCACATTATGAGCACGTACATATTACAAAGTTACGGCTTGTCCGTACAAATGCCACGTATGATGGATCTCTGCTATTTATAATTAATTACACAGTCGCTTAAGTGTACCCCACTAAGTGTAGTAGAAAACACTCACCCCACTATTTAACATTTTCAGATACAGGAAAAAGTATAGGTGACGACCTGGGATTCATTGTTTCTTAATTATTCAAAGATCCTTATTTTCTTTTATTTATAATGTAACAAGTAAATTTTTATTTTTAAATTAAACGTGGGCTTATTTACATTTTGTAAAAAGGAATGTGTCAAGTTGTGACTCGAAACTTGTATTGAAATTGTTTCCACTACTTATTTATGATAAACCCGCGTCTATGAGTGGAAGGAGTTTATGTGAATTACTAAGATCTTAAAGGAATATTAAATGTCGGTTTGGTGAAACTTCATTTATATTTTTGTTATAAAGTAATTTGGATCTCAACTCGTAAATTTTCTAAAATAGTAATGCCTCAAAAGTAACTTTCGAACATTTTCGCAAATCAGGGTGTTACAGAACGATATCAGAGCAAGGTCTCGGACCTTGTTATTTACTATTTGGTTTAAAACAAAAAGTTGGGACATTTATTCAAAAATCATAGAGTCAAATTACTTATTGTGTTTAGATAGTATTTTGAGTCAAAAAATTTCCGTAAGAATAATATTAGTTGTGATTTGACTTTTGTTATTTAGACACTTTAGTATCAAAGTTATTTAGTAAAACATGTACAAATTAAAATTCTACTTTTTGGAGTTGTGTATGTTTAAACTTGTTTCGTAATAGTTCTGAACATATTATGAAGTTTTGTTTTCTAAGTGTCTTGCGAGTCTAAAGTTTTGTAACAATGATTCATGTACAAAATGGTTTTTCGAGTATCAAGACTTCTTGAGAGAATAATATTTTTAAAAGGGTGATTTTTGGAGTAAACATAGCCCAAGGTCGACATGTTATACTAAGCCCTGAAGGACATGCATTACATGACTATGATTTCACATGCAAATTCACATGTTCTACAATCTAAAGCCATGTTACATATACAACTTATGATGGAGACTATTTCTCCCATGTTATACCATGATATGCAATATTTGACCATGAACATGTGATATAAGCTATGTTTCAAATGAGGATTTAATCCTATATTTTTACGATAATCTCAAAATTGCTATGTATTTTACATATTCAAAATGTGATGAACGGACACGGTCGGGTCTTTGCAGACTATCAGACTCTAATTTTGCTTGTTTGACATAATTTTGTCCGCGTCTGACCAACGTGTACATAATTTCTTCAGCAAGGAGCGTGTCTGCTTACACCATGATACATTCAAATATGCTCGTGATTGTACAATTATTATTTCATGACATATTTCACACCAAGTACATGAATTTACCTTTCATAAAAAGGTTTTCACATGACATATTCATCATGATTTTACAAACTTCACTACATGCCATGACATATTAGCTCTAGAAAACTAGTGCTCTAAGATGTGATCACGATGAACTTTAGTCTAGTCTTTGGATTTTGTACTATTACTTTGATGATGTTATTATGTATGTACCATATGAAGTATAGACCTTTCACCCCTAATGATACCTTAGAAGAATTATCTTGATAGTGTAACAATACTAGCTATCGGATGAATATAATGTTATAAGGTACTATGATAAGATTTGATATCTTGATTTACGTACTCTTGTTCAACTTGATTTTTTGAGATATTATAATTAAAATTGATCTGTGTGTTGAATATGAATAACCTAGATGTTATTTTGAGATCTTCTTGGATCAGGAATTTGATTTATATGTTGTTGATATTACTAATGATTAGGTTAGTGATCTATCTGTACTAGGTTATATGTATTTGAGATATATATTGGTTATTAGTTTAACATGATGATTGATGGATGTTTGTACTTGAGTAGAGTAAGATTTGACGCTTGTATTTCCATTTTGGGTGTTGATCACGATATATGTGAGACACGTGTTAACTTATATTGATGAGACTTATGAAAAATGTTGATTGATCTTATTTTGATTATGTTGATTTTCCGATGTTACTTTGGGACTTGAGTAGTCTAAGCTATCTGATCTATATATGCGACATGCATAGTTTGAGAAGCTTATGATTTGTGGATATTTGAGATAAACATTTGGTTGATATATGATTATAATAATGGTGTGGAAGTCTGGATAGTGACTACGAATTACTGTCAGAAATATTTGGATGATATATTATTTGATGTTTGATCTTATTTGTGATTTGAATGTTGGATTGTCAACGGACTGTTTTGTGTAATGTGATTTCGGAAGTAAGGATGTGTCTATAATATTGGACATATACCATGATAGTGAATGTATTATTTGAGGGGCTTATTAGGACTATTAAACGTGTCAATCCGTGGAGGGAAAAAAAATCGATGAAAAGTGTATTGGTTATTGGTATATTTTAATGTATAAAATCTTGATGTATTTTTGTGTTTACATTTGCCTAAAAAGAAACAAATAGTAATTAAATGTCATGAACTAGTAGTAGTGTTTCAAAAGCTTCATGAGAAAGAGTTTGTCTCTGCAGGGTGAAATTTCGGTCAGTACCACAAGAAGTGTGGTGTCTACTGTGAAAGTTATCAGAATGATGAGCAATGAGAATTTCTGACTTATTTAAATAAGATGAGGAATGATAAGCTAATGAATATTACCATTGATGACATATCAATATTACGATATATAAAAATATTTTACATGGACGAAATGTCCAGTATACCACAAAATAGACAAGTGAAATTTATAATAGGTCTGATATTGAAAATAAGTTATTTAGACCAGTGTATCACCATGAACTACAAGGACTAGTTTGATTAGTCGAAAGACGCATGTGTGCGTTTGAAGGTTGATTACACAATAACAATTAAAGACAATGACATATCAAGAATGAATTTATTGATCTAGTATATGCATCATATATTTGTCGTGATGCTATTTAATTTTTGAGCAAACACCAACATTATCTATTGACCTGGTGAATTGAGTGTGTCATTCTTACTTGGGTAAATTATGATGGTATGTACATGGAATATTTTATTTTATTTGATGATTTAGGAATGACATGAGGAATATATGATGGTTTTCTCGGATATACTCAATGGTGAGAAGTGTAAGTCCAAGCGGCTACGATAATCTAGAGGGGGGGTGAATAGATTATCTCCATCTTTTCGATTTCGCCCTCTTTTTTCACCAAAAGCTCAAACACAATAATAAAGGAGCGGAATGTAAACAACATGCGTCGATTTATAGAGGTTCAACCCACCTAGGGCCTAATCCTCTACCACCCCAGTATATCCGGGATGGATTTCAAAAAGAAAATTTTTTTTATTAATTTACCACAAATTAATACAACACCAACTTACAACAACACCTTGAAGAGCACCACACTCTTCTTCAACAACACCTTTGGAGATTACCACAATCTCCCTTTGAAGATCACCACAATCTTCCTTCAACGGCACCTTGTGAAGATTACCACAATCTTCAACCTTGAAGAATGCCAAGTTCTTCAACACCACAATAAAAAGATCACCACAATCTTCTTGCACCTATCACCTAGATCATCCAAGTGTGTTCTTACCACAAGAACACTCACAAGGATATCTTGTGTTGAATGATGACCAAAAATCAAGATTACAACTCAATAATAAATAATACAATTTGAGTGCAAAGTGTAATCAAGAATAGCCTAGACCTCAAGGATGTGAAAGTGATAAGCTAGGCAAATTTACAACAAGAATAATAACAATGAAAGACCAAGTATTTGCTTGAAGTGTATCTTGTTGTGTTGTATCTCAATTATTATATAGGTTGCTCCAAAACTTCCTCTATTTATAGGAGATGATTGATCAAGCATAGGCTCTCTTGGGGATTGAAAATCTACAGAAAAATACAATTAAGATCAAGAATATAGCTGTTAGAAATCAATCCCACAATTTAAGGAAAAGTGTAAATTGTCAAACGGTCGAAAATTTGTCAAAGATAGGGCGACGTCGCACGAGTAAATAGACGTTAGAAGAATACACAAAAAAACAACATGGGCGCACGGCCGACGATACCTCGACGGCCGACCATCACCCCAACTGGTCCCCTCATGGATTTTGCAAAGATCAAGTGTTTTGTTTTGAAACACACTTGCAGCACCGGCCGCACCCTGGGCGACGGTCGTCCCCGACGGCCGACGCCTTGAGCGGCCGGTCGACCCGCCCTTTTACACTCCAGGCTCAACTTTTGGGTTCAACGACTCTTTAGGTACGGGTTGCCCAATAGGGCGACCGGTTGGCCTCAAAACCAAAGTGTTGTCCAATATTTAATCGAAGATAAACAACAAGAAATACTCAGAAAAATAGTAAAAACATTTTAGACCGATCGGGAGTATTAGGGCAACATTTAGAAACATCGTTTGAGAGTGAAAACCCAATAACGTAAAATCATTAAAAGCGTTGTCCAATTTAGACGAAAAATAAACTTGAAGAAATACTCAGGAAAATATTAAAACCATTTTAAATCATTTAGGAGTATTTGGACAACAATAAAAAAACATTGTTTTGGTGCAAAACAAAATCATCAAAATTAAGATAAAAACATGTATCAAACAATCTCCCTTTTTGATGATTACAAACCAAAACAATTTTAACACAAACTAAGAGAGCAATGATTTTCCCGGAAAAAAACATTTGACCGTTTGGAAGCAACCAAAATTTCCAAAAATATTAAAGCAACCAAGTAGGAGTAGATATTTTCAATAATAAACACAAGCTCCCCTATCAACAAGTATATCAAGAATAATGTAAAAGCAATTTTCCATAAGCTAAAAGCTTTTAGCTTTTACAATTTGTTCAAGAGCTTATAAGCTCCCTGTCACAAAACATCATTATATAAGTCCATCAAGCAACAATTGGACTAAAAATAAATCACAACTTATGGCTTTTATGAGCCATAGCTTATAGCTTTTATTTCGAGCTTTTTATTAGCTTCTTTGAGCTAACGAGCCATTTTCCTGTTTCTCCCCTTGGAATCATCAAAAGAATGTTAGGATGATAAAAACATCATACAAGTATATCAAAGTGCGCCAAAGAAACAATTTATCAACCATTCGAGGAGATAAGCTTATAATCCGAAAAAAATGGGAGAAATGTATCATTTGATATCCATAAGCTCGTTTAAGTGTCAAGACATGATCTCAATGAGTATATAAGACATATGAAAGCATAAGAGTAAAAGTCGAACAATTCATTGCGACAATTCATCGAACACCTTGAGTGCATAAAAAATAAAAGAGGTTGTATATAGTCCTTGTAAAAGGTTCAAGCCAAAAATTATCATATCAACAATCAACCTCATTCCAAAGCTCAATAAGATCATATGCAACATACGCAACATTTGTTCATCAAATAAGAAGCTCAAAGTAGATTCTCAAGGGTTCAACCCAATTGAGATAAGCTAAGAAGGATCAAGGCATTACAAATGCCAAAAATTAGAGCAACCATCCAGTAATAAGTCATGCCTTAAACAATACATGTATGATATATCAAATGTCCCAATGCATATGCAACTAAGCATAATGATCAAAGCATTTAAAAGAAGCACTTTTACCATCAAGTACTTCATACCAATTATCAAACAATGCTTAAATTAGAGTATTTTTACCATCAAATACTCTATCAATATCATGAACACCCACAAGTCATTATCAACTTGCAATATTAACCCTTTTAAGAAAAACAAGCAAATATCATTAGTACAAATGAGTTTTACAAAAGTTCATAAAAGTACAAAGCAACTTAAATGAAAATGCTAGAAAGTAAAGGGGTGGGGTAACATCATTCCTCATCCGAGGAGAAGCAAGATCCGGGAATTAAGTCCTTGATGAATTTCTTTAACTTGCCGATAGACTTTTGCATTTTGGAGGTCTTTTGCTCCAAAGCCTCATACCTCGTCTCATGAAAAGCCCTCATCTCATCAAATTCGGCTTGAGTATACCTCCTAGGCGGTTGAGCACCCAGTATTACCCTCCGGATTGCTCGGTTCGCCCTCTTCCGCCAATCTTGCGGCCTCGATGTCATCAAAGAAGTCATTAGGATCGGGAGACTCTTGACCTCTTCCTCTCGCCATTTTGGTTGGTCGGATTTCCATGTTCTTGCGCATAGTGACCATTTGGGCGATGTTATCAATGTCAAAGTCGTTTTGAAATACCTCCGAGTTACACTCCGACGAAGGTAGTCCCGATTGAATAAGAAGTTTACAAATCCAATTTCCCATAACCAACTTCTTATTACCTTGAGTAATGGACTCGATTAGACATTGAATAAGTATGGCACCAAAGTTAAGTGGTTCCTCCTAGCAATCTTATAAGTCAAAAATAATCCATATTGCTAGGCATCTTTCCCGACTTACCACAAATGCAATATGCGACAATGACCGATAAAATACGATGCTCAAGTGTCATTGCCAACAAAGAATACTTTGGCCATACTCCCAAATACGTCTTAACTTCTTTCATCGACACCCCCAACATTTCATCATTCCAAGTCCCACAAGAGAAATAATCCCAACCACCTTCTCTAACATGTAAAAGCCGGCAAATATCATTGGGAGTCCATCTAAAATGACGACCCTTTATAAGCAAATTAACGGCAATCGGCTTTCTTTCATTATCATATTCGACCCACATATTGGCATAAAAGAGTTGGATAATATCATCATCATACAACACATAAGCATGCTCCCATAAATACATCCAACCTTGCTCCTCAAAAAATCCTCTTATAGTAGGATACTCATTTGTAAATGAACTAAAACGACACATTTTAGTCCGAGCAATAGATTTACCTCCCATCCCCGAATCCTCATAGTACCATTCCGCATACTTATTGATGAAATTAATAGCATTGCGGGAATTAGGAGCTTGAGTAACAAAAGATTTTTTACCTTTCGCCCAACGGCAATTTTCGAGCGAAATTGTTCCGCGGAGCTCGGTGATTTGGGCCCGAGAGAGAATGGGATTTTGAACATCATCACCTTCTTGAGCCACGTTTCTTTGAGCGGCTCGAATATCCCTTTGTTCGGCCGTCTCGCCGATTTCTCGAAGTACCCTCTCCACCCTTTCTTCTCTTAGAAGTGGGATTTTGATCGGTGGAATTTCTAGGAGGAGCCATATATGTAAGATTCTAGTGAAAATAAGAAGATTAGCAACAAGAATCGTGAAAAATGATGAAGAATAGAAGATTTTAAAGAAAAGGGGTGAAATACGCTGAACAAGGGTTTGGAGAAATGTTTGTTCTGTTTTCGAAAGTGAAGAAAGACCCGTTATAATCTTGAAAAATAACCCTGGGCGACCGGGGTCGGGGGGGGTGCGACGGTCGACGTGCAGGCACGACGGCCGCCCGCCCGCTTTGACCGTCCCCGATGTAATTTTTCATTCACCGATTTTAAAAAATCGATTTTGCACCCCAAAAGTTTTAAAACTATCCAAAAAGATAATCATGGACTAAATCTAACAAATACGAGTAACTTGAGAATAAAATAAACTCGAGATAAACGGGATTTAACGAGTAGTGCCTTTTAGAGAAAAATTCACAAAATCATTTAGAGGCACTTAAGGGGTTGAAATGAAATATCTTGAAAGATATGTGCATAAGCATAATATCGAGTTTCTAAGGAAATACGAGTGAACATACCTCGATAGTTTAAGAAACTTTGATGACGAAATAGCCAATGAAGGTGAGATATATATCCTACACAATTCTTAGATAAAATTTGCACAAAAACACAAGTGTAGGCAAGTAATATCAAGAAAAGAGCTTATGCTATAAAAATACATAAGAGATAATAAACCACAAAAAGTTTAATTAAATGCACAAGAGTTTTAAAAACATTATATAAGGTCTTTTTTCACAAATAGTTTAAAAGCACAAATATATATTGAAGACCTCAATTTTAAAAACTAAATACTTGAAAACTCATTTTGCAATTAAGACAAAAAAAAAACAGTCATAAAATAAAATGCATATTTAAATGGGGAGATACGGTTTACCAATTACTCCGTTTCCATGGGTTGTGTCTTTCCCATTGTTGATGATATCTTCCCCTTGAGAAGTCACTTTGTTGATGATGGCCCTTTTGATTACTCCATTTCCAAGGTTTGTTGCCTTCCCTTTGTTGAGAGTCTCTTCTTCTTTGAAAATCATCTTATTGATGATGTCTTTGCCATTTCCAAGGATTATGTTTTTCCCAATTTTGATTATATCCTCTTCTTGAAAATTGGCTTTGTCGAAAATAGTTTCTCCTTCTTTGATCAAATGAAACGGTCATTTGATGTCTTCTTGGCGGTATGAATTTTCTTCAATCATTATTTCGCCGGGTACCTAATAACACATTATTTTGTGGTACCCTTATGTGTTTGGGTCCTTTAGGATTAGTCTTGAGACTTTTAGGTCTCCAACAATAATTAGAGCTATTTCTAGCCCGACAAGTGTTTACCGTATGACCCTTTTTACCGCAATAAAAGCATGTAATAATTCTAGGAGCATAATGACCAACATGCTTATAGACTTGATTCCTTTTCATATGATTAACAACATTAGGCTTATGATCAAGTCCTTGTTTCATTTTATCACAATTATGAACATCAACAATATTAGGCATTTTGTTGGTACTTAAGTTGGATAAATCCTTTTTCATGCCTTCAATATTCTCAACAAGAGTACTATTTTCTATTTCAAGGTTTCTAACCTTATCAAGAGTGGTGGTGTGAGCACATGATAGTGATTCATAGGAAGTAAATAAACTATCCTTATCATTTTTCAAAATATTGAATTCCTTTTTCAAATTTTTGTACTTAACAAGCAAGCTTTGGAATTCATCTTGAAGATCATCAAAATCATTTTGCAAATCACTATAATCATTTTGAATAACAATATCATAAGAAGTAGAGGGCTTAAGACATACCTCATTTTCTTCTTCAATGCCCATAAAGCAATGTTCAACTTCTTCATAGTTGGAAGTTGTAAGAGGCTTGTTCCTTAGATTTGACATTATATCCCTTTGAGAAGTAGATGCTTTTGTTTGACTCCTTTCATTTGCAAATACTCCATAGATGGCTTCTAATTTTTGCCATACTTCATGTGCCGATGGAATTCCTATAATATGTTTATATTCCAAATTAGTAAATGAACAATACAAAATATTAAGAGCTTTACCATTTAGGGAGATGAATTTCTTCTCTTCATCATTGAGCTCTTTGGTGTGTGGTGTATCTTTCATCGGAATGGACTCTCCATTTATGACGGTGTTCCAAATGTCGAACCCGCAACCTTGTAAATAACATTCCATTCTTTCTTTCCAAAAAATAAAATTTTTGGAATCAAATGTGGTGGCTTGGTGGTGGAGGTGCCGGATAGATGAGCTTCATTCGTAGCCGACGATCGTTCCTCTTCACTCGCGATGTGAAACGAGCTTGCCAAAGAGTTTGGATCTGATACCACTTGTAAGTCCAAGCGGCTACGATAATCTAGAGGGGGGGTGAATAGATTATCTCCATCTTTTCGATTTCGCCCTCTTTTTTCACCAAAAGCTCAAACACAATAATAAAGGAGCGGAATGTAAACAACACGCGTCGATTTATAGAGGTTCAACCCACCTAGGGCCTAATCCTCTACCACCCCAAAGATATCCGGGATGGATTTCAAAAAGAAAAAGATTTTATTAATTTACCACAAATTAATACAACACCAACTTACAACAACACCTGGAAGAGCACCACACTCTTCTTCAACAACACCTTTGGAGATTACCACAATCTCCCTTTGAAGATCACCACAATCTTCCTTCAACAAAGACCTTGTGAAGATTACCACAATCTTCAACCTTGAAGAATGCCAAGTTCTTCAACACCACAATAAAAAGATCACCACAATCTTCTTGCACCTATCACCTAGATCATCCAAGTGTGTTCTTACCACAAGAACACTCACAAGGATATCTTGTGTTGAATGATGACCAAAAATCAAGATTACAACTCAATAATAAATAATACAATTTGAGTGCAAAGTGTAATCAAGAATAGCCTAGACCTCAAGGATGTGAAAGTGATAAGCTAGGCAAATTTACAACAAGAATAATAACAATGAAAGACCAAGTATTTGCTTGAAGTGTATCTTGTTGTGTTGTATCTCAATTATTATATAGGTTGCTCCAAAACTTCCTCTATTTATAGGAGATGATTGATCAAGCATAGGCTCCTCTTGGGGATTGAAAATCTACAGAAAAATACAATTAAGATCAAGAATATAGCTGTTAGAAATCAATCCCACAATTTAAGGAAAAGTGTCTGCTGTCAAACGGTCAGAAATTTGCTGTCAAAAGATAGGGCGACCGGTCGCACAGAAATAGACGTTAGAAGAATACACAGCAAAATAACACAGGGCGACCGGTCGACGTATACCTCGACCGGTCGACCATCACCCCAACCGGTCCCCCTCATGGATTTTGCAAAGATCAAGTGTTCTGTTTCAGAAACACACTTGCAGGCACCGGTCGCACCCTGGGCGACCGGTCGTCCCGACGGCCGACGCCAGATGCCGGTCGACTCCGCCCCTTTACACTCCAGGCTCAACTTTTGGGTTCAACGTACTCTTCAGGTACTATTGGGCAACCGGTTGGCCTCAAAACCAAAGTGTTGTCCAATATTTAATCGAAGATAAACAACAAGAAATACTCCGAAAAATAGTAAAAACATTTTAGACCGATCGGGAGTATTAGGACAACATTTAGAAACATCGTTTGAGAGTGAAAACCCAATAACGTAAAATCATTAAAAGCGTTGTCCAATTTAGACGAAAATAAACTTGAAGAAATACTCCGGAAAATATTAAAACCATTTTAAATCATTTAGGAGTATTTGGACAACAATAAAAAAACATTGTTTTGGTGCAAAACAAAATCATCAAAATTAAGATAAAAACATGTATCAAACAAGAAGTTCTGGGGTAGATTTAAGAAGTTTAAATTTTGACTAGTCAAGTGGCCTTTCGGATATATTGTTTCGGCATGAAGAATCGAAGTTGATTTCATTAAAGTCATAGTCATAAGTGAATAGAAAAACCAACCAATGGGAAGGAAATGTGAAGTTTACTTGTTTTGATTGATGTAAAAGAGCATAATATTTTTGTGGTCAAGTAAGTCACATAATGAGAATTATCTGACTCGTGACTTAGAAATAAAATTGGCAGTGCATGCCTTAAAGTTTTAGTGACACTATTCATATGGAGAAAAGTGTGAGATATAAACGGATCATAAGGACTTGAATTATGTCTTGGAGTTAGCGAGGAATTATGATTGCTCGATTATATGTCATACGAGGAGAATGAATTCTGTAAATGTTGTTTTATACATCAACGGGTACAGAGAGCAAACTTACATATTGTTTGGTGTTAAGGAAAATTTATTAAGGCCCTACTAAGTTAAAAATTAAAGGCAATAGTAACAACAATGCTTGTATAATCCACTCAACGAATCAAAATAGTTTAAGACTTAAGATAATGATACGTTTTTGGTCAAACTGAATTGAGAAAGACAAGACCAAGGAATTTGATATGATCAATGATGATGCACAGATTTGAGACCATTTAGGTATTGAAATTTTGCTAAACCTTTGTCAATTTTGAATTTCGAGGACAAAATTTTTTTTAGTGGGGGAGAGTGTAATACCCAACATTAAATTTTGAATCTCGGAATTTTAGAGTAAATTTTTCGCAAATTTAAGGATCTAGATTGTTAATTTTATTATTTGGGACTTTACAGTAGTTAAGAATTTATTATCTCGAGAGTATAAATTCGGATAGAAGACGTAAATTAAATTACGGGGCTCTCTATTTATTTCAAACCAAATTAAGATATAATTGATCATTATTTTAGTGTATTTTCGGCCCAAATCATAAAATCATTCAAAAAGCCCATCAACCCATCTTTACTACATATAGTTCATTTCTAAATTTGGAAATTTCCTAAAGTAGAAACTTACCTAAGAAGGAAGCCTCTCATCTCTCTCTTTCTCACAAACTTCAGCAACCTGAATTCCATCGCCGGCCATCTTCCCAGTCGCCTCCGGCCACCGGCCTCTGCCGGTGGAAATCAACAAACTATATACCATCCTAACCGATTTGTTGCCCTCGTTCTGAATCCGTTGTCGGAATTTCGATACGGTGCTCCAATCGCCGACAAATCGCGGTAAAAGTACAAATTCCGAAATCATTGACTTCAGATCTACGGAGATCCAACCATTAGATTTTCACAAACCTTACGGTTTTAGAAAGCCCATTTCATGGCGTTTCTAACACCACCTCCCACGCCAGGATCGGAGATCTAGATCGCCAAAAAATTGTCGGTGATCCACGGGTCCAAAATTGATTGGTAATGTCTCGTTTTGTTCGTCTCTTCATGTGCTTCAATAACCCTCAATCCATTTCACGATCGGGGCTAGGCGAGAAAGGACGCCGGTAGTGAGGGTTGCTGGTTCGGGGCGGCATCGGAAGTCATGGAGGTGGCACACAGTGGTGGGGGTGTGAAGTACAGAAAGTTGAAAGTATTGGGGATGCCAAACAAAACTTGAAGTGATTTTGGACTTGTTTGTAATTTTCGTAAACTACAATTTGACCCGTCTATGATTTCAGTTTAGTCCACCCAAATTAACTCTTTCATAATTATGATTTGACCCCAACTCAGCTTATACAAAATTTCAGATTAGCCCCCAGATTTGCGAACTAAAATTTTGGATTTTACTAAACTGCCCCCAATCTTTTTAATTTAAATTCCTAAAGTCTTAACTTTCTAATTTTTGACCCGAAATGGGTCAAACGAGTTCCTATTGAGCTCAAATTTAAACCATAGTCTCGTTGTACCCTTCTCATACGCAAGATCTATTCAAAATCATAATATTACCCCTCAATCTTCCAACTTCAAGAAACGAGACCCGAATATTCTTATTATTCCATTTCGCTTATAATTCCTTGAATTCACATCCAATTGTCCCCAAATTTTAGGGATATTTTTTCCTAGTATATTTAAGTTACGATAAAATATTATATTTCCATATTGGGCTTCTAAGATATATTAGGCTATTTGTTTTATAGGAGGCGAGATCGAGCCTGACAATTAGGATTTGCATCATGTACTATCATTCTGCACGTCATTAAGGTGTGGTTACATTTACACTTTACCGTGTATTATTGTTATTCAATGCAAGTTGATTGTTTAATTAATCATGATTAGTATGTTTTGCATGAATCCCATGTTACGGATGTACCGTACATGTTACATATTTATGTGTTGTGGTGACGATCACTTTACATTATGAGCTCGTACATATTACAAAGTTACGGCTTGTCCGTACAAATGCCACGTATTATGCATCTCTAGTATTTGTAATTAATTACACAGTCGCTTAAGTGTAACCCGCTAAGTGTAGTGAAAAACACACCCATTATTTAATATTTTCAGTTACAGGGTAAAGTATTCGTGACGACCTGGGCTTCACTGTTTCTTAATTATTCAAAGATCCTTATTTTCCTTTATTTATGATGTAAGAAGTAAATTTTTATTTTTAAATTAAACATAGTCTTATTTACATTTTGTAAAAAGGAATGTGTCGAGTTGTGACTCGAAACTTGTATTGAAATTGTTTCCGCTGCTTATTTATGATAAACCCGCGTCTATGAGTGCAAGGAGTTTATGTAAATTACTAAGATCTTAAAGGAATATTCAATGTCGGTTTGGTGAAACTTGATTTATATTTTTGTTATAAAGTAATTTGGATCTCAATTCGGAAATTTTCTAAAATAGTAACGCCTCAAAAGTAACTTTCGATCATTTTCGCAAATTGAGGTGTTACAAAGGGTCTTCCTACTCCGATGATCACTTCTGAACAACTCTCTAAGCACAAAGGCTCTGCTTTGACCAATGGCACTTTCTACCGCAACATTTTTGGGGCGTTACACTATGTCACCACTGGCGTAGTTAGGGGGCAACCTGGGCCCTGGCCCCCCCTCTTTTAAATTTTTTTTTTTAGTAAGCAAATTTTTAAAAATATTTTAAATTTAGTTAAAATTTATACGATTTTTCTATACGGTCCACCCCACTTTCGTGTATTGGCCTACCCCATTATAGGTTCCTGGCTACGCTATTGTATGTCACCATCACCAGGCCTGAAATTACCTTTGTTGTCATTTGTCAACAAGGTTATCCAATATATGTCCAGTCATTTGGATAGTCATTGGAAGGCTGCGAAATGAATATTACGATATCTTGTTGGCACTCCTCATTATGGCTTACATATCACTACGTCAACTGAATTCAATATTGTTGGTTTTCAGTTTCCTTCAGCAGATTTAGATGATCAAAGGTCTATAACTGGTTTTAGCGTGTTTTTGGGTGGAAATTTTGTTTCATGGAGATCTAAGAAACAAGCCTCTGTATCTCACTCTAGTACCGAAGCAGAGTACCGAAGTCTTGCCTACACCACTACAGAAAGAGAAAATTGCAAAATTGGTCCTATAACTATAGGCAGTTTGCAAATTCGGTCCTATAAGTATTGAATTTGCAAAATTGGTCCTGTAAGTTTGATTGTATTCGCAAAATTTGGTCCTATATGTTTCATACATAAGGAATTTCGGTCCTGTACGTTTCAGGTTGTTGCAAAATTGGTCCCCTGGGTTTATTCAATATTTTCAAAATACCAAGAACACCCTTATATACATCAATGGCTTATTTGACTAACTGTTTTGCTCAAAATAGTATCAGAATCCAGGTTTATTAAGAACTTTTAGTTATATTTATTATATTTATGTAATTAAAAATTGGTGAGGAGAATTTTCTCTGAGAAAATGGATCTGGACAATTGTCCAAGATGTCTACCATTGGGACACAGCGGCGGATATACGTACAAAATTGGGGTTACAACTGTATATAAATTGTACCCCTATTTTTACAAAAAAAAATAAAAATAGAATTAGAAAATTCAAATAAAACAATACAAATCCCCGCAATAAAATTTCTAAAATTAAAAACATTGACTAAGCAACTTGAATAAATAAACCATGGCAAAAGTCAAAACCTACAAAACTAAAAATATAAAAAAAAATCTAATAATATCAATAATGCTACCAAAATTGTGTTTTGTTGTATCTCATTTTCTTAATTATTCTAATTATTTCTTTTATATATGTGTATTAATTTTTCATGTACGGTTACATAATCAACTTTTACAAAATTTTAAAAAGCATTGTACTATGAGACTTTAAATAATTAACAATATTTATATGCACATATTTTTAAATCTATCGTACCCCAATTTTAGAAATCTTGGATCCGCCACTGATAGGACATGCATATCGTCAAATTTTGACGATGTATCCATAAGAATACCAGGACAAGACAACAAATTGGAACAATCATATTAAAATCTCTGAATAGACTGATCTAAGTTGGTGTAACAATGCCATGAACAAAATAAGTGTCAGAAAATGTGAATCTTTTATTTATAAAATTTGGGTTTATCTAAATAAATTAGATATAATACGTTGAGGAATAAAACTGTTAATGCTCGAAAGTAATAGGCTAAAATTGCTATTGTTAGAAAGATAAAAGACCAAAAATGCTATTAGCCATAAAGCCAAAATTGTCCAGGGCCAAAAATGAAACTTTAAAAGATAAAGGACTAAAATTGCAACTACCCCAAAATTACAGGACTAAAACTGCAATTTACCCCTACAGAAATTACTTGGCCGACTTCTCTGCTCCATGAAATCAAAGTTCTAGTTCCCAATGATCTGTTGTGTGGGTGGATAACATGAGTGGAATCTCCCTTGCCTCTAATCATGTTCTTCATGCAAGAACTAAACATATAGAGTTGGATTTCCACTTTGTTCGCGAAAGAGTTGCTGGCAATCAACTTCACGTTAAATACATCCCCTCTCATGATAAATAGGTGACATTTTCACGAAACCTCTAAGCCAACAATCCTTCACTAGTCTGCGGAATAAACTTGGTGTCACTTCCTTAGACACGCTCGAATCGAGGGGGGATGTTAAGCATAATGAGATAAGCATACAAATAATACCTTCACCAGATGGAGGGAATTTGTTTTATGTCATTTGACAGCTAATTAATGTTGAGGATAATTTTGTTCTTATATTTGTTAGCTCTATATATATTAGGACTGATGTATTCCCCTGTAATGTAGCAGATAATAAAAATATCTTCTTCACATAACAATGGCTACTCATGTCTTTTATGTTTTCCTTTCACAAAGGGATTTGAAGTCTTGCCTTTTATTGATTAATAAGGATCAACACCCCACGCCAATTGATCTCTTGACTCATTTTGCTATTTCCAATATCATAATTACATTATTTTCTTGACTGATTACTTGATTAATTCTAGTACAAACTAAAAAATATATTTTGTGCAATTGAGTGTATGAAAAAATTATTTTTGCGCATTAAAGTACTTGTAAAAAACTTATTCTTCTGCACATGAGAATGCTGACAAATTATTATTGTGCTTTATAATGCATGCAAAATAATATTTTTTGCACATAGGGTGCGTCATTTTTTTTTCTTTCGCATTTGTACATGAAAGGAAATTATTTGCGCATTAAGATGCTTACAAAATTTAATATTGTTTGTACATTATGATGCATGCGAAAATTATATTTGCATATAGTGCATGAAAAATATTTTTTTTCGCATAAGGTGCGTAAAAGAAATTACAATTTTGCGCATTAAGGTGCAGGCAAAAATATTTTATGTGATTTATATATTATATGAATTGCTTTATTAATTGCACATGTTTGTGTAACTCATTTTTCTTTGTCATGCAGTTAATTGAATTGATGTGATATGAATTAATTGTAAGTTTTGAATGAATCGATATTGATATATGAGTGCTCATGTATTTGAGTGTTAACTGTTTTAATTTAATATTATTGTTGGGAGATAATTTGTGACTATGGTGGTAATTTGGCATCCCCAATTTTGTTTTTTAATTTTTCTAGATTGATGTAGTAGGCCTTGAAAATATGTAATTTTTATATTTATTTTCCAAGGCATGTATGTTTGAGCTAATTCTTAGAGGCTACGTAACATCAATTTTATGAGGATATTTATTTTTTTACCACCATAGGTCTAAGTTATATCCACATAATGCACCATATGTCAATGTCGCCCATGGGGGCTGTAATGTTTTTATTATTCATATCGCATGGTTACATGCATGAGAGTTTATGGACATTGATAATTTTATTCATGGATCAATAATTTTTACTGTGATCTTTAATTCGGTGGGAGATGATTACTAGCCTTGGTTGCAAAATTTCGATCTCATTGAATTGAAGAAAATAATAAATATTATTTGGATCCAGAATAAACTTTTTAGATCGAAACCTAATTGTTTGCGCAATTTATTGAAAACGTTTTTTTAGACAGAACTCACCAAATTTTGTTTGAGTCAATTTAGCATGAAAATAGAAAAGATATCCAATATTGTCGTGAATCAGATGCATACACTGTGCTTGTGGATTAATGAAAATATTTACGGTTTAATTTGTTTAAGCCGCAAATATAAGAACTTAATTGCTCGAAATTGTCACCACTGAGATGCCATAATTTACTAATGGATCAATAATTAAGTTTGCACTTTAATTTGTTTAAGCTAAAATTTTAAAATTGAATAAAATAACTTAAGCTCTATTTTTGGAATATGAGCTTACTCACGAGTAAAAATTCTAGTTGTTCAAATTCGCTATTTGAGCTGAATTAAGGATATTAGTAGCTTGTGCTATCATTAATAAAATATTGTCCGTCTAGAGGTTGATTATAAGAAGTTGAGAAATACAAAAGTAATTGCACTTGTCACTTATGTTGACCGACATAAACCGACTGGGGTGAATGTTGGAACAAACATAATGTAGCTTGACGAGAGCAAAAGCTAAAACTAGAATCATAAATTGACCCACCAAGTGACAATACGTGTTACCTTATTGAATGAGGAAATTAAGTGCCAACAAGTATAAGTGTACTTATGAGATCGCCTACTTCGCTCGTATTGTACTGAGATGAAATTTGACTATTTAATTGCTCTCTTATTTTTCGCTATGATCTCCAAATCTCTCCATGGGTGGATAGTAGATATTGGTTGACTTAGCATACAATAAAGATTGAGAAAATGTGTACAACTATTATCTAGTTGTGTAGAGATAGCCCACAAGAAGATGCTAAGGAGAGTCACCTCAAGATCAACAGTTGGTGTTAGCAACTTGATGTGACGATGTAGTTTTATTTCCATAAATACACTTGTAAGATACTTGTTTAGTAAGATGACCTATCTATCTTTTCTTTGTGATGCGATTGACTTCAGATAGTATTTCTTCTAGGTCTTCTATTGATATTGTGGCATGTGAGGTTAGGAGGACGACTATTTTAGCTAGATGAGACTTTATTGTGTAACTCGATAAGGTCAATCTCCATCTGCGTAAATCCTTTCCAGGGGATAAGCTTGATGGAAGAATAAAATATGACTACTTTTCCTTTAAAACTAAGTCCACTAAATTGAGTACAGACTTATGAGTGTGAGGCATGAAATTAACGCATTATATTTTCATTCATTGCTATCTACGTATGAGTTAGTACATCCCAATTCTCAACAATTAGAAGCACTAAATTGCTTTGAGTGATTCTTAACAGATGGAGATGTGCTAATAGGGAGTAGGAATAATGTGTCTAATTAGTTTGGACACACAGTTGAAGGAAACAAAGTTGCAAGTTGAATGATGGTTCTAAACACTTTGCAGCTATATGAGCTTGCAAAGAAGGGACATCACTTCAAAATGGTTGGATTAGATGGATTTGTGTATCTTGTTGTTTCCTACATCATAAATAAATGTGTCTCTAAATGATTCTTCGACCTTGCATGAGCTTTAGTTTGGTAACAAGACTAAATTAGTGGGTCTGTGCCTATGTAAATTTGGGAATATGTGTACTCAATTAGAGAATCAAGTCGAACAATTTAAGTTTCCCCTCAAAGGAATTTCTTGAGCACATGTGAGGTCAAAAGAGACTTTAAAACTATGCGAGTTACAAGATACTTAGGAGGCGCTCATTTCTCTAGCAAGGATGTTGTACTTTATACTAATCTAGTAATCACTGGGATAGTGTGACCGATACTAAGTCGGTAGGAGCTAGTGTCTCTCACGAAAAAGATTTTCAAATTCCATGAGTAAAAAGGAGTGAATGTGAAATGTTCCCCATCATCTAGATTGAGAGGGTATTCTTTACAATTACTTTTATTGGTGTTGATGAGTCGATAGAGCATGTAACTTCTCTTGATGCCCTAAGTGGATAATTAATGTAAATGAAAAGATGAGTTTAATGACTATGAATAAAGTCTACGAGCTTGTTGGTCTTCTGTCTAGATGCAAGACCATTTAAAACATGTGGTTTTGGTATGTCAAGTGAAATATAGATGGGTTGATTGACATATGTGTATCTCGACCAAAGGTGAAATGTTTACGCCTGTTAGAAGAGCGTAAAGTTTTTAGATGTTCTCCCTAGGTGGTGAGATTGCCTCAATTCTCCTAATATGTTATCTATTATTGCCACTTTAGTCTAGGTTCGTCTTGGGTGATTGATGTTGACATACTTCAGTGAAAACTGAATCAGGAGATCAATATGGATCACCCGATGATATTAAGAAGTGGAGTAAGTGTGCATTGACTGCTAATCAAGAAGCTCCAACTGTGACGTGAATCATCATTCGTTTCATCGAGCTATCATTTTGGTAGGCCTAGGATGGTCAATTAAGCCATTGAACATATGCCTAGAGTTGTATCTCATTATATATGGTAAAAATATGATGACTGGAAAGAACAGGGAGTTATTACCACTTATTAGTGGTTATCTTTATACTCCATGGTCAAACATCATGTTCTTAGTCAAGAAACTATATCTTAGGAAGAAGAAAAGAAATTCTAGCTAGTTTATGTTAGTATTGTCAAGTTTTGTACTTCACAGTGAAATTGGTGAGTCGATATCGAAGTGATCTATGCACTATAGTGATGTCGACATGTGGATACTTATATATCTTAATAGATTGGTCTATAATTTGTTAGATGCAAATTCGTTATCGTGAAATAATGCGCGTTGTGCACATATTCATGAGATATTTTGTTATCTTTATGACAGTAAAGCCACATTGGTGTATGATTTAGGCGCCGAATATTGTTGGTAGACTAAACATACTTACTTGAGGAATTACTTCACTTAAGAGTTCTGGGCATAATTAAATTGTTCTCAGGCATACTTCTACGATGTGGGCACTGATCCCTTTTATGAGCATTTGTTTGGACATATGTTCCAAAGGCATGTGAGACATTAGGGATTAAGTAGAATTGATTATGTGGCCTGTGAGAACATAGTGTGATTAATGAGATATATTGGATTCTCATTTTATATTTTGTACTGAATTGGTGAGTTGTCACCAGGCTTTGATTGGCGCTAAGAGAGCGAGCAGGATGAGACTTAAAAGATTGTGTCGCATAAGGAGGTTTGAGAATGATCTCCTTCGTGCAAAGGGGCAATGAGGAATGTTAATAAGTATAATTAACAGTTGCCTTAGCTAGATGCTAAGATGATATCCGAGTTGATCCCTTATGAACTATGTCCAAACTTCATAAAAGCCTATTTGTAGCATAATGTGTGACTATCATATGACACTTTAGGAGTGAGTACGAGTAGTACGCAGTCGGGCACTCTTGGACTAATATTTGTATGATGTCTAGAGCGTGACATGCCTAAATTGTGTGAAGCTCCATCATAGCATGTAATCATACTACATGTACTTTGAGGTGACCGTCTATGAGAAAATAACTAATGGGTCCATGCTTCGTCACTGTGTGAGCCCATATTATTTTCTTGTACCCTTTGAGACTCTGGACCATGTTATGAGGTGTAAGCTTGATGACGTTACTTTCCCATGTATCCAATTGCCATGTCTGATTTGGTCTGTTTGAGCATGTTAAGGATAGCTGTGAAACCCACACCACAGTCATGTATGAAACACTTAGGAAAGAAAGCTGCAAAATTTTTGAAAGACACCCAAAGCGCTACCATATGTGTTAACTTTGTCCAATATTGAGTGCAATTAGGGGGCATCCATATTTAAGATAATAGGGAGTCGTATTTAGATAAGGTTTATCTATAAACCTCTCATATGAAAACTCTAACTGAGATATGGGATTGAGATATATATATATATATATATATTGATATCTCTCCCTACAATATTAGTCTTCGGAAAATATACGTCTTCTACACAACAAGAAAATAATCTCTCCCCTAAAATTACTCTCTATTGTTTTCTTCTTGGAGCATCACCAAAACGTTCTCCAAGGGTTTAAGGTGTACACATCTAAGTGAATAACTCTAGTAGTTATTTGCACAAACGAGAAAGATGGTTCGTGATCTTTTTTGTGGTTTGTTCGTGGTTCAACCAATATGCTGGGTTCGTTCGTTGTTCGCGGTTCAATCAATAGGAGTCTTGTATATGGCTTAATCATGGATCAAAAGGAGGGTTGTAGATGAGCTTAATCCTGGTTACATGGATCGATAGTTCCGCTGCAAATAGGTATACCTGATCCACTTTATATGTGCAAATATGTGATTTATATTTTAACCCATATCGACTAACAAAAATATAAGAAAATAAACAAAACGTCCTTGAGGTTTGGACTAATTACCGAAAAACACATCGGTTTTTTGAAAATAAAAAAAACAAGAATTTGATTTTTTTAAATATAAGGAGATAACTATAATATTTCTATAAATGTTAGGGGAGTTTTTGAAACAGTTTTTATTTATGAAGTGGAAAAAATGTAATTGGGAATCAAGCCTCAAAAGGCTTTTTAATTTTCAAAAGCTTCTGGGTTTTTTGTTAATTAGTCGGACCTCAAAGGGTCTTTTTTGTAATTATCCTTGAAAAATGTATATTAGGGGGTCGATCATGAATTAGAGTCAAAGTAATGTAAGCCAACAACGCAAGACAACTTCAAATAAAGTGGCACATACTCCAACAAACAACCTCAAGCTAATTTGGGAAAATGAAACAAACGAACCATACCTTCCGCTTAAGACTACTTATTGCCGACTTCTACAAAACATCACCGACAATCAACCTCAATTTCTTAATAAAGACATCATGAGTGATCTTCTTGTTTTGGCAACATCAGGGAAAATAGATACTGAACTTCGTTGAAAAAATAGAGCAATTGAAAATTTATTGGTTCCAATGTTCAAGGATAAAACACACAGAACAAAGTGTTGCTATAAGTGTTAGTAACAGTTATACCAATTCACAGCGGATCAATAATAAGACAAAAATAAAAAATTTGCAACTTGCAAACGTGCCAATAGGGCGAAATAATCACGAGTTGATGAATCGCTTACAAAACTCATCTTGAATGGCTCAACTAGTACAAAACACTATTAAAACTCCTATCTATGAAAAATTGAAACAAAGACTCTCAATCTTCAAAGGTATTATACTGAATAGCAGCAGCGCTTCGGATAATACTTTGATCTATGTAGCACTTCGATCTTTGTTTCTTCTATCTAAAACCCCGACTCTCTGAATCTCTTGTATATTCTCTTAAGGATGATAATTTTGCGTGGTTGAAATTGTGAGGGATGACTTATCTTTATATAGGCATGCTCCAAGTCTCCAAGTCCCTACAAACTTGGAAAAGGAGATATACAAAAATAATGATTCATATCTCATATAAGCTAGGATTTTAGAATCCTTTCACATCAAAATGACCTAAAATAATCGAGAATAAAATCTTTTCATATCCAAATATTGATTGGGAATCAAGTTACACCACAATCCATTTTAAAAACAAACTTTCCTTATTTAATAAATCCTATCACATGCAAGTAACAAAAAAGGTAAAATACTTTAGTTAAAAATATTGTTCTTGGAAAGTTAGGGAAAATTAATAGACGTGTGAAAATACCTTATGTAACAATCTCCCTATTGATTCATTTCTCGACAAAACATATAAAAATCGATAATAGGATTTAGAAAACAAGTAACTACCCCTCAGTTAGAAAAATTCAGAGTTTCCAAAAACCATATCCCCATAAATCAAACATCTCCCTATTTCAAGAGTGTTGTTGTAGATATCATAACACGTCCATAAACACTTAAGATCTGCAGAAAATGCTTAATAATCACATAATAATTCAACATATAACAATTCAACATCAGAAAACCATACATTACTTAGAGTATAATCAATTAACAAGTTCAAAAGAAATATGAAACCAAGAGGTGTTAGATCATAAGAAAAACATCAAAATGGTTTAGTGAGCAACAAATTATCAGAGCAAACAAAGCAACAACATACGTAAGTATCAGAGCAAAGCCAAAAAAATAGAATACATAAAAAATAATCACTTGTCACAGTGATATAATTCAACCTCTGTTTCTTCAAAATCAAACTCCATATCCATGTCATCATCAACTCCAGCCTTGGTTCCACTCGAACTTGCTCCCCCTCCATTTGTACCCGGTCCATAACCAATTCCATCACTTCCAGTATCTATCCATACATTCTCCCTTTTTTTATCGAGAATGAGGTGAGAACATGCTTTGGATATGAGCTTTATAGCTTTCAAAATATATAATGTATTGCTTAGCCAAGGATATCTGTTGGTCAGCACAAACAAGTTGTCCCCCCATAAAATTCATTACAATAGAAAATGACATTAGAAGTATCAAATACACGTAGAGGGATATTAAGGGTGTCAGTAGCACTTTCAGGAACACTGTCAGGAATACCCTGAGGAACACTCTCAGGAGTAGTAGGAGGAACTTCTTTAGTTTCATCTTTATCTCTAGGAAATTTGAGTGGCAAATCAACTTTTCTATCCTCTTTGAATGATTAGTGGGAAATGGTGAACAATTTAGACTCAGGTGACATTATCCTATATATTTAAACCTTGAGAGCTCAAAGTCATGCAAATCAAGGAAGGGAAAGGAAGAGCATGAGTGACTTTAGATTCAACAAACCCTATTACTTGACTAGACAACAACTGTCCAAAATTAAGAGGAATCACAGTCCCAACCTTAAACAACACACAAGTTTGTTCCTTAGTCACCGAAATACTATGCGTTGTGGGATTCTAATACATATTGAAATCTGTTAGATAAATGTTTTTATCATGATTTTGATGATTTTGTTCAAATGAGTTTTATACCAAAACAATGTCCCTAAATGTTGTCCCAACACTTCCGATCGATCTAAAATGTTTTTACTATTTTTCGGAGTATTTCTTGAAGTTTATATTCGATTTAAAATTGGACAACACTTTTGTTTCAGGCTCGACCGGTCGCCCTATAGGGCAACCCGTACTGAGTTGAGTTTTGAAACAGAAAATGGGGACGTAAGAAAAAATGGGGAGGCGACCGGTCGACCCAGGTGGGCGCCGGTGAGGGGCACTGTCGACCACCACTGGCGACCGGTGCACTCGGGAGTGCCCTCTCAAATGCGGACTTCTCGGCATTATTGATTTTCTATCAACCCCAACCGGTCAAGACCAAGGGCGGCGACCGGTCGAACCCCTTCGACCGGTCCCCCTGTGTAAAAATTCGCAGAATTCAATTTCAATCTTATCTCTGCGACCGGTCGAACCCCTGTTTATCACCAAACTATCCGTTGCATTTTTTGCATGACTTTTCCCTATTTTGTGGGATTGATTTCTAACAGCTATATTGATGATTTTAAATGGTTTCTTTTGCAGCAAATCACTTCCCAAGGAGGAGCCAATGTCTGGAAATCAAAGCCAAGACCTCTCCTATAAATAGAGGCTTCATTCAAACAACAAGAGACAACACTCTATACAAGCAAAGAGCAAACAAAGCAAACACTTTCATATATCTTGTTGTATTAGCCTTAGCACTTTCACTTGCACAAATTTGAGGTCTAGGCTTTCAATTCTTGATTACACTTGTACTCATATTGTATCAATCATTATTGAGTTGTAATCTTGATTTTGGTCATCATTCAAACACAAGACATCCTTGTGAGTATTCTTGTGGTAAGAATACACTTGGGTGATCTAGGTGATAGGTGTTTGAAGGTTGTGGTAATCTTCAAAGGTGTTGTAAGAGGATTGTGGTAATCCTCAAGGTGGTGTAAGAGGTTGTGGTAATCCTCAAGGTGTTGTATTAATTTTTTGGTAAATTAATAATATCTTTTTCTTTTGAAATCCATCCCGGATATCTTTGGGGTGGTAGAGGATTAGGCCCTAGGTGGGTTGAACCTCTTTAAATCGACGAGTGTTGTTTAATTTCCGCATTTACATTCTCGTCTTTGTTTGATTATTCGAAAAAGAGGGTAAAATCTGAAAAACCGAGATAATCTATTCACCCCCTCTAGATTATCGTAGCCACTTGACTAACAAGTGGTATCGAGCCAAACTCTTTGGCTAGCTCGTCCGAGTAAAGAGGAAAGATCCATGGCTACGAACGACGCTTATCTCACCACGGCGCCTCCACCAACAAGCCACCATTGTTCGACGCCAACAACTACGCATTTTGGAAAGACCGTATGGAGTGCTTTCTACAAGGGTGCGGGTTTGACATATGGAATGTGGTTATTGAAGGAGTTGATCAACCAACGAAAAAAATGGAGGATGGCACCTCGGCTTTTAAACCTTTCAAGGAGTTCGATGAAAATGATAAGAAGGCTTTCTCTCTAAACGGTAAGGCCTTAAATATTTTGCATTGCTCACTTACCGCCACCGAGTACAATCGCATACGAGGCATAAGGTCGGCACATGAGGTTTGGGAAAAATTGGAGACTATATATGAAGGGACAAAGAAGGTCAAGCAAGCTAGAAAGACCATGCTTGTTAAAGACTTTGAAAATTTTAACATGTATGATGGTGAAAGCATCTCCAAGATGGTGGAAAGGCTTGACAACATTGTCAATCCTCTTGTGGCCCTCGGTAAAGTCATCTCCGAAGAAGACAAAGTGACTAAGGTATTGAATGCTCTTCCCGGCTCATAGTCCGAAAAAGGTGACGGCAATCACGGAAGCACAAAATCTTGAGACACTCAAGTTTGACGAGCTCATCGGGAACCTCCTCATCTATGAAGTCTATCTCAAGGAGAGGAAAAATACCAAACCAACCATCAATCAATCGGGTATGCAAAATATTCCTAAAGGTCTTACTTCCTCTTCTAATAATGCATACTATGATAATGATGATGATGATGAGGAGACGGCCGCACTTGTTCGAAAATTTGCAAAATTTGTGAATAAAAATAAAGCAAGAAAACCAAGAGATAATGCTTGCTTTAAGTGCGGAAAACCCGGGCACTTCATAGCCGATTGCCCAAAACTCAATGAGGAGGAACAAAAGAAAAAGAAGCCTTTTTCCGAAAAAGAAGGCTCTAAATGCGGATGTCAAAACTTGGGATGAGCTACTCGAGACATCCGACGAGGAAGGTGAAACCGAACATGGTCTTATGGCTATAGACGATGAAAATAATGAGGTACGCTCTAACTCCTCTACCTCCTCCTTAGTTGATGAATTGCAATGTGATTTTGATGAGTTGCAAAATGAATTTCAAAAATTGATTGTTAAATACAAGAGTTTAAAGAAGGAGCATAAAGAGCTTAAAATAGAAAAGGATAAATTATTTACATCTTATGAGACTCTTGATCATGTTCATGCTATTACCCTTACTCAAATTCAAACTCTTGAAACCGAGAAACAAATGCTCACTAATGATATTGATAATTTGAAAAAGGATGTGCATCGTTTCTTTAATTTAAGCACGGATAAGGTTACTAAAATTTTAGATGCACAAAGAGGTGAGCATTCAAAACAAGGACTTGGTTACAAACCATTTCAAAAAGTCTTTAAGAAAAATGACCAAGGTCCGAATTTTGTACGTGCTAAAAGTGCCCATAATATTATTTGCTTTTATTGTGGTAAAGTTGGTCACTATGTTAGCAATTGTAAATTGAAGAACAATTTTAGCTTTGTTTGGAGACCCAAAGGTCTCAAGGTTAACCCCATGTACCCCAAAACTATAGGGTACCTAAAAATGGTTCGTTTGTAGGTAATAGGCGCTACAACAACCATGGAGGATTCGAAATGGCTCGTGGACAGCGGATGTTCACGCCATATGACCGAAAGAGAGAACTTTTACCAACATCAAGTTCCAAGAAGAGGGTATGGTCATGTTCGCAATGGCAAAGGAAGAATTCTTGGAAATGGAGAAATTGGTAACTCTTCCTTCTCTCTTAATAATGTTCTTTTAGTAGAAGGGCTTAAATTTAATTTGATAAGTGTTAGCCAACTTTGTGATTCAAATTATAATGTTGTTTTCAATAAAGAAAAATGCCTTATTCGTAAAAATGATGAAATTATTTGTGAAGCAAATAGAAAAGGCAATCTTTACAAAATTTCTACTAGTGATTTGGTTAGTCAAAATGTTTCTTGTCTTGTCGCCAACAATGATTTAACGAGTTTATGGCATAGGCGACTTGGACATGTTGGATATAAAAGTTTGAAAAATATTTACAAAAACCAACATGTAAAAGGACTACCCAAATTGAATTTTGAAAATCTTGGCTTATGTGACACTTGTCAAAAGAACAAATTAGTTAAGAGTAGTTTTAAGCCCAAAAATGAAATTTCCACAACCAAGCCTCTACAACTTCTTCACCTAGATTTGTATGGGGATATTGGTACGGCTAGTCTAAGTGGAAAACATTACACTTTTGTAATTGTTGATGATTTTTCTAGATACACTTGGGCTCTTTTTCTTGCAAATAAAAGCGATGCCGTTAATGAGTTTGTTAAGTTGTGTAGACGCATTGAGAATGAAAAGGAAGATACTATTAAAACTATTCAAGTGATCGAGGCGGAGAATTTGACGGTGAGTTTAGAGTCTTTTGTGAAACCAAGGGATATACACACAATTTTTCGGCTCCTAGGACACCTCAACAAAATGGTGTAGCCGAAAGGAAGAATCGGACGCTACAAGAAATGAGTCGGTCCATGCTCAATGAATTTTCTCTTCCAAAATACTTTTGGGCGAAGCCGTAAGTACCGCTTGCTATGTCATTAATCGAGTTTATGTTCGTCCTAAAATGAATAAAACTCCTTATGAGCTTTGGAAAGGAAGAACTCCAAATATTAGTTATTTCAAGATATTTGGATGTAAGTGCTTTATTTTGAATACTAAGGATCAATTGGACAAACTTGATCCTAAGGCCGATGAAGGAATATTTATGGGGTATTCAACCAAGAGCAAAGCATATCGGGTTTACAATAAGACTAGCATGGTTGTTGAAGAATCTATTCATGTCAAATTTAATGAAGCCTCGGGTGTTGAAAGAATACCCAATGACGATAGTGATGAAGAGGATATTGTTGAACCTATTGTTCAAAGTGATGCTCATAATGATAAACCTTCTATTTTCAAATGATCAACCTTCAAGTTCAAATGTTCCTCAAGAAGATAGGGGTGATACTTCGAATCTTCCCGTAGCATGGAAATTTAAGGGAGATCACCCAAAATATCTTATTATTGGTGATCCCCTTGATAAAGTAATGACTTGAAGAAATTTTGCCGAGAAAGCTCTTATATCTCAAAAAAGAGCCTAAAAATGCTAAGGAAGCTATTGAGGATGAAGATTGGTTTTTAGAAATGCAAGAGGAGTTGAATCAATTTGAAAGAAATGATGTATGGGAATTAGTACCTTGTCCTCCATCTCAAACAATTATTGGTACAAAATGGGTATTCCGGAACAAACTTGATGATCAAGGCAACATTGTTCGTAATAAGGCAAGGTTAGTAGCTCAAGGGTATTGTCAAGAAGAAGGTATTGATTATGATGAAACATTTGCACCGTAGCACGTTTAGAAGCTATTCGCATTTTACTTGCCTATTCTTGTTTTAAAAATTTCAAGCTTTACCAAATGGATGTTAAATCCGCTTTCTTAAATGGTTTTATTCAAGAAGAAGTCTATGTAAAACAACCTCCGGGGTTTGAAAATTTTTCTAGGCCTAATGATGTTTTTAAACTTAAAAAGGCCTTGTATGGTTTGAAACAAGCACCTCGTGCATGGTATGATAGACTTAGCTCTTTTCTTTTGCAAAATGGTTTTACAAGAGGTAAAGTTGATACTACTCTCTTTGTTTTTGAAAAAGGGCAAGATTGTTTACTTGTGCAAATTTATGTTGATGATATTATCTTTGGTGCTACTAATGAATCTTTGTGCAAGAAATTCTCCAAGTTAATGCAAGGTGAATTCGAGATGAGTATGATGGGGGAGCTAAATTTCTTCCTTGGACTTCAAATTAAGCAATGCCAAGAAGGTATTTATATTTCGCAATCAAAGTATACAAAAGAACTTTTGAAGAAGTTCGGCATTGAAGAAGGAAGAACCGTCTCGACTCCTATGGCAACCAATGTCAAAATTGACAAAGATGAAAAAGGCAAGTCGGTTGATGAATCCAAGTATCGAGGTATGATTGGTAGTTTACTTTATTTAACCGCTAGTAGACCGGACATTCTTCATGCCGTATGCCTATGCGCTCGTTTTCAAAGCAATCCCAAAGAATCTCATATGAGTGTCGTTAAAAGGATTTTTCGATATTTGAAAGGCACTATTCAATATGGTTTATTTTATCCAAAGAATGAAATTTTTTCTCTTAAAGGTTATAGTGATTCGGACTATGCGGGAAATATTGATGATCGGAAAAGTACTTAGGATCATGTCAATTTTAGGCGATTGCCTAGTTTCTTGGTTTTCAAAGAAACAAAATTGTGTTTCACTTTCAACGGCCGGCCGAATATATTTCCGCCGCTTTTTGTTGTACTCAACTTCTTTGGATGAAACAAACCTTAGCGGATTACAAATGTTCTTTTGAAAATGTTCCTATCTTTTGTGATAACATATCCGCTATAAATATTGCTCAAAACCCGGTTCATCACAACCGTACTAAACATATTGAGATTCGACATCATTTTCTAAGGGATTGTGTCTCAAAACGAAAAATTGAGATATCTTTTGTGCCATCTCAAGATCAATTAGCGGACATTTTTACAAAACCGCTAACTTCCGAGACTTTTGCGTCAATACGAGCTCGGTTAGGCATAATGCATATTGAATGAGGTCTACGTTTGCATTTTACATGTTCTCAAAACTTAGGGGCGAAAAATCGGATTTTTGGTTGAAAATTCGGATTTTAAAAAAATTTGACAAAACAGTGGGCTGAAGAGGTTGAGGGCAACCGGTCGCCCTCAACGTCGACCGGTCGCCCTCAACCACGACCGGTCGCCCTAGGCCAAATTTTGGTTAAGTACGTTCTGTCTTCAGCATTTGTTATTTTCACTTCTTTTTGCCATTTTTCGTCCCCTTTGCCAAATGCACACAATTTTCACTAAAAATTGATTTTCATGCATTTAATTCATATCTTGGACCTTATATAGCATGTTTATCATCATCATTGCTCATCTTTTCCGATCAAATGGTAAGAATTTTACTTACTTTGCTCAATTGGGTTGAACCCTTGAGTTTATGGCTTTCTTGTATATTTCTTGATATTTTTTGCTTATGATCTTGATGAGCTTAGTTATTATGTTGTATTGTATGATGTTTGATGTGTATTGGTGATGAAATTTTTTGGCTTGGATCATTTACAAGGGCTATATACAACTCTTTTTATTTTTCACGCCCACAATGTGTTCGATGAAATGTCACAATGAAAATTTCAACTTCTACATGATTCTCTCGCTTCCAAAAGTCTTCAATTCTCATTGAGATCATGTTTTGGCAAATAAAACGAGCGTATGGACTCTTCATGATACATTTCTCCCATTTTCCTTGGTGTTTAAGCCTAAATTGCTCAATGGTTGATAAACCATTTATTTGGCGACTTTGATATACTTCTATGATGTTTTTATCATCCTAACATTTTTTTGATGATTCCAAAGGGGAGAAACAGGAAATTGGCTCGTTAGCTCAAAGAAGCTAATAAAAGCTCATGATAGAAGCTATAAGCTATGGCTTATTAAGGCCATAAGTTGTGAAGAAAACTCACCCTATGATTGTTTTATGAACTTGTTTTGCATGGATAATAAGTATTTGTGACAGGGGAGCTTCTAAGCTCATGGAGTTGTTGTTTATTTTGTAAAATCTTGTGCTTCTAGCTTATGCAATATTTCTTATTAATGTGCTTGTTGATAGGGGAGCTTTTTGTAAAATGTTTTTAAACGGATAGTTTACTCATAAATCGGAAAATTATTTTGTTTTTGAAATCGTCCTCTTGAAAATTGTTTTGGTTTGTAATCATCAAAAAGGGGAGTTTGTTAGATAAATGTTTTTATCATGATTTTGATGATTTTGTTCAAATGAGTTTTTATACCAAAACAATGTCCCTAAATGTTGTCCCAACACTTCCGATCGATCTAAAATGTTTTACTATTTTTGGAGTATTTCTTGAAGTTTATATTCGATTTAAAATTGGACAACACTTTTGTTTCGAGCTCGACTGGGTCGCCCTATAGGGCAACCCGTACTGAGTTGAGTTTTGAAACAGAAAAATGGGACGTAAGAAAAAATGGGGGAGCGGCCGTCGACAGGTGGGCGACGGTGAGGGCGGCCATGTCGACCACCGGGCGACCGGTACACGGGAGTGCCCTCTCAAATGGGAGACTTCTCGTATTGATTTTCTATCAACCCCAACCGGTCAAGACCAAGCGGCACCGGTCGAACCCCTTCGGTCCCCGTGTAAAAATTCGCGAATTCAATTTCAATCTTATCTCGCTGACGACGGTCGAACCCCCTGTTTATCAAAGAAACTATATGTTGCATTTTGCATGACTTTTCCTATTTTGTGGGATTGATTTCTAACAGACTATATTGATGATTTTAAATGGTTTCTTTGCAAAGCAAATCACTTCCCGAGGAGGAGCCAATGTCCTGGAAATCAAAGCCAAGACCTCTCCTATAAATAGAGGCTTCATTCAAACAACAAGAGACAACACTCTATACAAGCAGAGAGCAAACAAAGCAAACACTTTCATATATCTTGTTGTATTAGCCTTAGCACTTTCACTTGCACAAATTTGAGGTCTAGGCTTTCAATTCTTGATTACACTTGTACTCATATTGTATCAATCATTATTGAGTTGTAATCTTGATTTTGGTCATCATTCAAACACAAGACATCCTTGTGAGTATTCTTGTGGTAAGAATACACTTGGGTGATCTAGGTGATAGGTGTTTGAAGGTTGTGGTAATCTTCAAAGGTGTTGTAAGAGGATTGTGGTAATCCTCAAGGTGGTGTAAGAGGGTTGTGGTAATCCTCAAGGTGTTGTATTAATTTTTTGGTAAATTAATAATATCTTTTTTCTTTTTGAAATCCATCCCGGATATACTGGGGTGGTAGAGGATTAGGCCCTAGGTGGGTTGAACCTCTTTAAATCGACGAGTGTTGTTTAATTTCCGCATTTACATTCTCGTCTTTGTTTGATTATTCGAAAAAGAGGGCAAAATCTGAAAAACCGAGATAATCTATTCACCCCCCCTCTAGATTATCGTAGCCACTTGGACTAACAAAATCTTGTGGAGCACTAGATACAAAGAGGTAAATCGTGTGAAAGGTAATTTGGCAAGGTGAATAGGCCAAGTAGTGGTCCTATTGTCAGTAAGCACCCTGACAACCTCATTATAGTCATCAACTAGAGCTCCTTCCTCAAAATCAGGGATGCCAAAGAAAGTGTTAATAACACTCGAATAGAAATCATAAAATTTGATTGCAGACAAACACTTTCCCATACTTCTGTAAGTCCAAGTGGTTATGATAATCTAGAGGGGGGTGAATAGATTATGCCGATTTTTCAAAATCCGCCCTCTTTTTCGAATGAACAAGGAAGAATAAACTGTAAATGTGGAGAATAAACAACACACAATGATTTAAAGAGTTTCACCCCACCTAGGGACTACGTGCTCTACCACCCCAGTATCTCCGGGCTGGATTTCGAAAAAGAAAAAAAAAAGTTTTATTAATTACCACAATTAATACAACACCACCTTTGAAGATTACCACAATCTTCTTACAACACCTTCAAGGAGATTACCACAATCTTCCTTCAACACCTATGAAGAGTACCACACTCTTCAACACCTAAGATCACCCAAGTGTGCTCTTACCACAAAAACAACAACAAGGATATCTTGTTTTGGATGATGGACAAAATTCAAGATTACAACTCGATAATGATAATACAAATATTGAGTGCAAGTGTAATCAAGAATGAAAAGCCTAGACCTCGTGATGTGCAAGTGTAGGTAGTTAGGCTAATACAACAAGAGTTTTGACAAAGTGTTTTGCTTGTATGCTTTTTCTTGTATGTTGTGTTGTGTCTTGTTGCTTGAATGGTTCCTCTATTTATAGGAGAGGTCTTGTATTGATTTCCAGACCTTGGCTCCTTCTTGGAGAGTGAATTCTGAAAAACAAATTCAATTAAAATCAAGATATAGCTATTAGAAATCAACCTTTTAAATTGAGGAAAAGCTGTCTAAAAACCCAACGGATAGTTTGTTGTCAAAAACCTATAGCGACCGGTCGCGCAGAGAGAATGATTTGAATGTATTCTTACAAAAAATACATAGGGGGACCGGTTGTAAGTCCAAGCAGCTAATCTAGAGGGGGGGTGAATAGATTATCTCCATCTTTTCCATTTTACCCTCTTTTTCGAACAAAACAAGCCAAGACAATATAAAAGGTGCGGAATGTAAACAACACGCGTCGATTTATAGAGCTTCACCCCACCTAGGGACTACGTGCTCTACCACCCCAGTATATCCGGGATGGGTTTCGAAAAGGAAAAAAGAATTTTATTAATTACCACAATTAATACAAATTCAACTTACAACACCTTGAAGAGCACCACACTCTTCTTCAACACCACCTTTGGAGATTACCATAATCTCCCTTTGAAGATTACCACAATCTTCCTTTAACGGCACCTTTGAAGATCACCATAATCTTCAATCTTGAAGAATACCAAATTCTTCAAACACCTCAAGAGCACCACACTCTTGAAACACCTATCACCTAGATCACCCAAGTGTATTCTTTCCACAAGAATACTCACAAGGATGTCTTGTGTTGAATGATGACAAAAATCAAGATTACAACTCAATAATGAATATTACAATTTGAGTGCAAGTGTAATCAAGAAATAAAGCCTAGACCTCAAGATGTGAAAGTGAAATACTTAGGCTATAAATACAACAAGAGTGTTGAATATGAAAGCTTGGAAATTTGGAGATTTCTTGTTGTGTATTTGCTTGTGTTGTTATGTTTGTGTCTTCAAATCATCCTCTATTTATAGGAGAGTCATCATAGACATAGGCTCCTCCTTCTTCACTTTTGTCTACAAAAAAGGATCACAAGATGTAGAAATATTGTACAAAAATGAAAAGTAAATCTTGCTGATAAGAATTGCAACGGTTGGAATTTTTGCTGTCAAAAATTACATAGGGCGACCGGTTGCCCTGTATAAGATTTCAAATGTTTGAATGAAGATAGTGCGATCCAGGTAGGGGTTGCAGGGGGGATCGGTTGGTCAAGGGGGTGCGGCCGTGCCTGCAGGGTGCGGCCGTCGGCCCGCCCGGACCGGTCCCCTCTTGATTTTTCAAGTCTGTAACTTTCTGTTTCAATTCGTGCACTCTTGTACTTGGGGAGTCGACCTTTTGGGCGGCAGTCGACCTCCAATTTTAAATGTTGTCTGATTTTTATCAAAAATAAACTTCAAGAAATACTCCAAAAAATTAGTAAAAATATTTTAAATCACTTGGGAGTATTTTGACAACATTTAAAAACATTGTTTTGGTGCAAAAACCAATTTAAACAAAACCATCAAAAGTGTTGTCCATTTTTATCGAAAAATAAATTCTAAGAAATACTCCAAAAATTAGCAAAAATATTTTAAATCATTTAGGAGTATTTGGAAAACATTTATTAACATTGTTTTGGTATAAAAACTCATTTAAACATAATCATCAAAATCTTGATAAAAACATTTATCTAACACCGGTCACCATGGGGTTGGACCGTCCACCCCCATGTCAACCGGTTGGGGTCCTCAAAAATACATTACAAAGTGTCATGTAATTCAGAACAATTCCCAGGCACCGGTCGATCTCCGGGTCCACCGATCGCCCTCCCTCATTTCTCTTCCATCCCGTTTTCTGTTTTAAAAATCAATTCACACACAGGATGCTCTATAGGACGACCGGTCCAACACGAGACAGAAGTGTTATCCCATTTTTGTCGAAAATAAACTTCAAGAAATACTCTGAAAAATTAGTAAAAATATTTTAAATCGATCGGGAGTATTTGGACAATATTTAGAAACATTGTTTGGTGTAAAAACACATTTAAATAAAATCATCAAAATCATGATAGAAACATTTATCTAACAAACTCCCCCTTTTTGATGATTACAAACCAAAACAATTTTAAGAGGACGATTTTGAAAACAAAACAATTTTCCGTCAAAGAATAAACTATCCATTTTGAGCAGCAGCAAATCATGCATAATAGACAAATTGAAGGGAGTTAACATTTTCAAAAACATTTTACAAAAGCTCCCCCTATCAACAAGCACATCAAGAAGTAATCAATCAAAAGCTAGAAGCTTTAGCTTTTACAATGCAAACATGAATATCATGAGCTTAGAAGCTCCTCATGTCAAAAACAATCATTAAACATGCATATAAGTCCATAATACATCCAATGGACTAAGTATTCTTCACAGCTTTTGGCTTTAAGGAGCCATAGCTTATAGCTTCTTTCGCGAGCTTATATTAGCTTCTTTGAGCTAACGGGCCAATTTCATGTTTCTCCCCCTTTGGAATCATCAAAAAGAAGGCTAGCACGATAAAAACATCATTCATCCATATCAAAGTGCACAAAATAGTCGATTTATCGAGCTTTTTGAAGATTTAGGCTTAAAATCCAAAAACAAAGGGAGAAGTCGATCATTTGAAATGCAAAAGCTCGTTTAATTGGTACAAACATGATCTCTATAATATATAAGACTTTTAAAATCGAGAGAGTCATGTAATTGGTGAAATTTTCTTTGTAGCAATTCATCGAACACTTGGCAGGCGTTAAAGATTGAAGAAGTTGTATATAGCCCTTGTAAATGTAATCAAGCCAAAAATTTCATCACCAAATCAATTTATACAACATTTAATCAACTAGAATTAAGAAGCTCATAACAAACATATACGAATTGCATCAAGATATTAACATATAAGCCAAGTTCTCAAGGGTTCAACTCAATTGAGATAAATGAGTGGAATTCTTACCATTTAATCGGTAAAGATGAGCAACAATGATGATAATCGAGCAATAAGAAGTCCAAGATATAGAAATAATACAATAGAACTCATTTTGAGTGAAATGTGTGTGCAAATGACAAAGGGGACGAAAAATGGAGTGAAAGAGCCAAAATGGCTAAGTCTGGAAAACAGAAAACATTTAAACCAAATTTAGCTTAGGGCGACCGGTCGAAGGGCAGGCCGACCGGTCGACCTCAACCCAGTTTGCCCACTGGATCAGTCTGTTTTTGAGAAATCCGAAATTTGATCCAAAAATCTGATTTTTCGCCCCTAAGTTTTAAAAACGTGCAAAATGCAAATATAGACCTCATGCAATATGCATTATGCCTAACCAAGCTCGTATTGAAGCAAAAGTTTCGGAAGATAGCGGTTTTGTAAAGATGTCCGCTAATTGGTCTTGAGATGGTACAAAAGATATCTCAATTTTTTGTTTTGAAACACAGTCCCTTAGAAAATGATGTCGAATCTCAATATGTTTAGTACGATTATAATGAACCGGGTTTTGAGCAATATTTATAGCGGATATGTTATCACAAAAGATAGGAATATTTTCAAAAGAACATTTGTAATCCGCTAAAGCTTGTTTCACCCAAAGAAGTTGAGTACTACAAAAAGCGGCGGAAATGTATTCGGCTTCGGCCGTTGAAAGTGAAACACAATTTTGTTTCTCTAAAAACCAAGAAACTAGGCAATCGCCTAAAAATTGACATAATCCGGAAGTACTTTTACGATCATCAATATTACCCGCATAATCCGAATCACTATAACCTTTAAGAGAAATTTTTTCATTCTTTGGATAAAATAAACTATATTGAATAGTGCCTTTCAAATATTGGAAAATCCTTTTAACGGCACTCATATGAGATTGTTTGGGATTGCTTTGAAAATGAGCACATAGGCATACAACATGAAGAATGTCAGGCCTACTTGCGGTTAAATAAAGTAAACTACCAATCATACATCGATACTTGGATTCATCAACCGACTTGCCTTTTTCATCTTTGTCAATTTTGACATTGGTTGCCATAGGAGTCGAGACGGTTCTTCCTTCTTCAATGTCGAACTTCTTCAAAAGTTCTTTTGTATATGTTGATTGCGAAATATAAATACCTTCTTGGCATTACTTAATTTGAAGTCCAAGGAAGAAGTTGAGCTCCCCCAATCATGCTCATCTCGAATTCACCTTGCATTAACTTAGAAAATTTCTTGCACAAGGATTCATTAGTAGCAATAATATCATCAACATAAATTTGCACTAATAAGCAATCTTCCCCTTTTTCAAAAACAAAGAGAGTAGTATCAACTTTACCTCTTGTAAAACCATTTTGCAAAAGAAAAGAGCTAAGTCTATCATACCATGCACAGGGTGCTTGTTTTAGGGATAACGTTTTTAATCAACCCAAACTATACGGGTTTTTACACATTGCAACCCGAACTTTGAAAATTTACTGATTGCAACCTAAACTTTACAAAATTTTACACTTTGCATAAAATTCTGGTTTTACCCCTGGTTTCAGGAAAGTTGGTTTGTAGTTTACAATCTAAACTTTAAAGTTGTTACACTTTGCAACCTGAACGATAAATTTCATTGCATTTTCTTTGAATACTCCCAAAGGTCTTGCGATCCTCGAAAATGGTATCAGAGCCTAGGTTTATTAAGAACTTTTAGTTAAATTTATTATATTTATGTAATTAACAATTGGCGAGGAGAAATTACTCCGAGATTATGGATCCGGACCGATGTCCGAGATGTACCTTTACAGACATATCGTCAAATATTGACGATGTATGCACAAGAACACCTTGACCAGGTTTCATATTGGGAATACCAACATGAAGAAAAGGAACAAGCGAGCCGACGGGAAACCTTAAGGCAATGCAAAATGCGAGCGAGAATATTATAGGCGATTCTGGATGCTTAACCGCGGACTTATATGTTCACTTGATGAACCTTCAAGAAACGGTTCATGAAAATTCCCATCGAACAATGATTCGATGGAGTACCGAGTGGAACGAGATACTTCCCAGACAAATCTAAGATCTCGAAGATCTTAGAGAAATCCGAAGACGGTGCGTAATTATGGCAACCGCCATATTCATCTACCAAAGACAAGTTCATCGGATCGAACCAGATGGAGACGATGGTGAAATATCGAAGGAAACTCTTGAACTCCTTCATGATATTAAACGAGTCAAGAACCTGGAGGAGGCCGAGTTCATCAGGAGGAAGGAAACATATTGATTTTGGGACGGTACCTATTTACACCAAAAAGGGAAACCAACCGAAGTTATACGAAAGATGACAGATGAGGAAAAGCTTATTGCCCTGATCAAAGGAAAATCCATCAAAAATTAAAAAAGATGGATATTGAAAAGATGAATCTTAAAGATCTACATGACTGGCGAGAATCCTTCGCAGATTAGGTATTATAGATTTAAAGATGAACGCAGTGAGAATCGCTTTGGTTACCTATGACCCACAAGGTAGACCAATTCCTCCACCACCGCCACCAGTTAATCCTAACGTCGAAGAAAGTACGGGTTCACATCATGGAGCTCGGGACGAGAGGATGCCACATGCTGGGGATTTCACGACCGGGAGTGATCCACTTTCAGAACAGGAGGTCGAAACCCTCTTGCGGGAACGGATAACCTACCGGAAGGCCGAATGTTTATCGACGCCTTATGGAAGATCGCACCGACCCAATATATCCGTATGGGTTGATGTTAAACTGGACATCCTGATTTTAAAAACAGAGAAGTTCTCATTGATGAATGGGCTTGACTATGAGAATTTCAAAGAGAACCCTCGATCTTACAAAGGATTCATTCATTTTACTCATTGAAATGAGTCTTGAAGGATCGGTGAAGATTGCTCGGGATATGACCGATGCTAGTACGAAAAGTTCGGTCACATCAGGGAATCACTTAAAGGAATTGTCTATGGTATGGCAAAACTATTCAAAATCCAATTCATCTACGGGTTATTTCGAGGGATTAGAGGATGAAAAAGAAAGAAATATAAACAAGCCCTCTATAGCCTTGAAGTTATTGGATATTTGTCATATTGACGAATATATCAAGTTGTTCACCGAATACCGGTGGAAATCCAAGATTGAGGAAAAAGAAGCGCCTGACTATTCTTTGCCAAGATTCCGAGTCCCCTGGAGAGAAATGCTTATCGGGGAATACAAGGGTGGAGTCAAGTAGAAAGCGTGGCTTAAAAATGTCTTTCCTAAAGGCCAAGTTATCGAATGGTGCTATCAAGCGACTCGCACAGAATTACAAGAGATTAAGAGGAATTAACAAAGCGGTTCCTCTATGTTGCGTGGATAATGATATCCCAACAGGTTGTGGGAGGTCAACCAAGGCGACATAAGAAGAAGAAGGATAGAAGCCATCCATACCGCCGAGAAAGCAAAGAATAAAAAGAAGCAGGTCTTCATGGAGACCTAGAAGGTTTTGGTCAAAACAAAAAGCCCGAAGTTATAAATCGGGGCAAAGACCAAAGACCCAGAGAGTAGAGCCTCATCATCGGGTTCTAATCAAGCAAGTACCAGCAGAAATCAGGGAGAAGAACTTTCGGGGAGGGCTCACACAGAGCTAATGAAAGTTTCAAAGATCTGTAATTCTTGGACATGCGAGCAAGAGGGCATATCTCAACGGATTGCCCGGATAATCAAAAACGAGGAGTCGAGGCAGTTGAGGCCACACCGTAAATCGAAGAAGCCGTTTATTATCGTGGATTTAATACAGTGTATCAATTCGAGGACATTCCTCGGATGAGAGCATCTATGAAGAAGAGATCTATTACGATGATGGAAGTGACTCAACTTTAATCACAAAGTGAAGAAGAAATTCTTCACAGACCGTCAGGAGGATATGTCGATTCCTCTCTCACACGACGGTTTCTCATAAAACTCTTATGAGAATCATGAAGGAAGATCCAAAGCTTCAAGTCTTTGATGGATTTACAATTGGAGCTATGGAAAAAGCATTAGATAAAATTGGGTTTCGAATGAGAAAAACACCAAATTATCCATGTGGTTACAATAGGAGAATTGGCCATTCCTATGGAGTTTAAGGAACCCGATCGAGATGCGAGTTGGTCCCTATTAGAGAAATACAAGAGATCAAAAGCAAAGTTAAAAGAGAAGTTGCAAAAACACTTTCATGGATCCATATCGGAGCCATAAGGGTAATTATTAAAGCAACATTCAAAGAAGGAATAGATTCGCCTCTTAATCTTTGTCTTTGACAAGCGAATCTCGCATCTCAAGGATTCATGCCTTGGAGCGGTTCTGAGAAATTTGTATGCGGGGAAATTGGCATTTAATGTCTATCCTAGAATTGCATACAATTTGGGAGATCGAGACTTGAGAGTCCTAACCCTTCATCAAGATTTCAAAAGAGTCGATTTGATGAAAGAAGGAAACATGCCTTACTCGATCACATACAAGATTTTCTATGCTCTCTCGAATACCCATCATTCAAGTATTCTTGAGAAAGGAATTTATTGAAGTCCCAAGAATCTTTGAGGACTTTGCCGGGTGGTGTTACGAGAAATCATTGAATCTCCAACTATTAAGGAGATTGATATGATAATTCAGATCAACCATCTTCAACAAAAGTCGGAGTCTTAGAGTTGAGCCTAGAAGGATGTCTTTCCGGCAAAAGATGTAATGGTGAGTAGCAAGCGGCCGTTGGGAAGAAAGGAGACCAAGTCTGATTGCGCATCCCCGATGTTTTTAAAACAAACAGAGAGCTGAAATGTCCGATGATGGAGAGAGGTTGAAGTAATATTCGACATCACTCAAAAGGATAACATCTTTCCTTGTGATGTTCTATATTATCTCCAACAACCAATCGTTGGAAGGTATCAAGGAAACTCGAAGATAGGAGAAATTGAGCTTACTATCACAGGAGTTGCGGGAAAGATCCCTAACAATTAATACCGGGAATTGAATTTCTTGAGGAGCATAAACCTTGGGAAAGATTACAAGACGGAATGGAGTTCACGAGTGGCTAATAAAAGATACAAAATCGAGATGACCACTAGTCCATTCTCCATATACATTTCTATTGGAATGTTATATGATGAATACAAGGCCGAGTATTTTGCCGCCTATATTGATTCAAAGTCTTTGGAATATGTCGCAAAGCCGGATGTTTTTCCTAAAGAAATTGGAGAAGATTTACCAGCTATTGCGGGAAGAGATTTCTCTAAAAGGATTCTTATCCTTAACAGGGGAATGAAACAAGCGTAAATAATGATCGGAGGCGCGGCAAAGTACCCATGGTACAAAGTAAAAACGCCACCAATCTATTTCCATGATACAAAAAGATATTTTGCTAGGAAACAATTTCTGCAAACATTCAAGCGGTTCACACAAGAGAACGAGACGAGAAGACTTATTTTCACAACCTTATGTGATCATAAGATTATTGTCCAGAGATGCAGGAAGCATTTTACGAGAAAAATGCCCATTAATTTTCGCAGCAAGCGTGGTGATGAGGCCAAACCGCAATCCAAAAATGGCGGATCGAAGGAAATTTGGTGAAGCTTTATTATCCTATAGACAATTTGGTTCCATCCGAAGGATCGAAGATATGGGATAATAACTTGTATTCATTTAGAGTACAAGGAGAAGAACGAGTCACCTCGGAAGCCATTGCAATTATGGATGAGTCTAATGGAGAATCCACGAGTGATGTAACCATAGAGGAACAAATATCACTCGAGGATATCAAGAAGAAGATCCAAAGGAATTACAACGAAGATCCTTTGGCTTGGTGGGATAAGAACGAGCTTAAAGCTTCCTTAAAGGTTAAATGGAAAGGAGTACGAGTTCGTAAGATTCAAACCAATCCTTATGAACCAGGAAGATCGTGAGGATATGCAAAAGATACTTAAGGAACATCTTGACCTTAAGTTAATTTCACCAGGAGTTTCTCCATACAAAGATCCAGGATTCTTAGTCGAAACCATGGAGAAATCAAAAGAGGAAAGCAAGACTTGTTATTAATTACAAAGGGATTAATAACATTTTGGAGTTCGACGGATACTATATCCAAAGCAGAGAACACCTGGTTAATCGTATCAAAGGTGCCAAGATATTCTCAAAGTTCGATTGCAAGTCTGGATTCTACCAGATTAAGATGGAGGAAGAAAGTAAGAAGTTTGACTTTCTCTACACCACAGGGACACTATATTTGGAACGTGATGCCTATGGGATTGGCTAACGCACCCCAGATATATCAAAGAAAGATGGATAATCTTTTCAAAGATTATTTTAGTTTCATGTTCGTGTATATCGATGACATTCTAATCGCATCAAAGAACATGAAGGAGCATCTCAAACATTTGGAAATAATTTCAGATGTTTGTCACAAAGAAGGATTAGTGCTTTCGGAAAAGAAGGCGGTTATCGCAACAAGACAGATTGAATTCCTCGAAATTGAAATCGATGAATGGGAATTATTCTACGTAATCATATTGTGGGAAAAATACAGGATTTCGGATACACTAAAAGACAAGAAGCAACTTTGAGCTTTTCGGGGAGTTGTTAATTTTTGGAATGTTTATTAAAAATCTAGCATACTACAGGAAGGTGTTTAGCCCATTACTTAAAAAAGATGCGTATTCAAATGGGAAGATGAACATCAAGAAGAATTAAGCAACTTAAAGAAGTTTGTAAAAAGCTTCCAAAACTTGCGATTCCCAAGACGAGGATGAACGGTTCTTTACGGATGCCGTAATGATTGGTGGGCGCATTCTTACTAAGGTCACACCAAATGAAGAAGTGCCATGTAGATATTGCGGTTTATTCACACCCAGTGAAGCAAACAGATGGCATATCAACGAGAAAGAATTCTTTGCAATGAAAGGCTTTTAAAAAAAATGGCCGTTATTTTTTGGCTAAGAAGTTTACTTTAAAATTGATAATTCAAGTGTCAAGGCTTTTCGAAAAATAAAATTGAATCAAAACGAGAAAGGCTCGATTACTTAGATGGCAATTTGAATGTCAATATTATGATTATGATATTGTCATTATAAAATCTCATGAAAATATTCTTGCGCATTTCTTGACACGAGATGGAAGGACGCGTTCTTGTCGACGATTTAAGTCCTTAAACGAGTAAGACATCTCAGGGAAAACCTGGAGAGTCTAGAACGAGATTTTGGGACGCTATGTCTCAATGCGTAAGTTCTTGGACGACTTCAACAGTGACCAAATCCGTTTCTAGTCAAATACGAGCATGCCGGGTTCGCTCAAGGACAATTGTTCTTAAGATCGCAAGGGCCTCTCTTCCAGGCCGCATCTCCTACGGTGCAAAAAGGGGCCGAGAGAGTACGGGCTCTAACCCGGAGGTTATGGATTCAAGTACCATAATCACAAGTGTTGCAGGTGATGCATCCCCTGGGGTGTACAAATCACCGAATGTTGAAGCTCCGGTGTCACAACCCGAAGTCTTCAAGTCAACCCAAAGACCCTCGGGGTAAAAGAGGGAGAGTTGAATCTTAGGCCACAAACAGGCAAATCTAAGGTTCAAATCGACGAGATTAAGATTTCTCCTATGCGGGTATATCGAGGCAATGGGAGAAACTAGTTACAAGACAAGGTATTAACCCGGAGAAAACAATGGTTGATATCTCGGAAAGTATCCCGAGTTTGGATGAAACCAGGAAGTCATCCAAATGAAGTACAGAATGGTATACTTTTGGAGCTTTAGCTTCAATCTATACCGTGTCACCAGGATTCCTAGAAATTTCAAAATTACCGAAATGGATTGGGAAGCATTTACGAGACTGGGCCAATAATCCACACTTGGCCGTAGGGGATATTTTGGAACCGTATTTTATCGTGTAGCTCCGAACCAAAGCAAAGAAAGGCTTTAATGAAGCTTTTCATTTCATCAAGCTAAGAAGACGGATGGAAATGCTTTAAAATACATTAAAGCAGCCTTCACAGGAAGAAGGACGATGTTAGTAGGAGCATTTTTTCAAGACGAAGCTTCTACCAGGCGAGCATGGGGTCTTTGGGTTTGTCTAATCGAAATGGACAAAGTCAAATATCCATTTAAGTTCTTCCAATTCGGCGAATGGATCTTTCCTTTTGAATTCGATGACCGGATCAACCCAGATTTGCAGAGGAACTCTTCGAAACCAAAAGGAGAATTCTCTGGGAAAACAAGATTAGGTGAGCAAAGACACTTACAGGAAATTCGTAATATGGCGCATGTTGGCCGTTGGATCGACCGGATCATCACAAGCATGCCCGAACAGAAGGAACCCGAGTTTGGGAAAGGTTTCCGACCCAAACCCGACCGACAGACCATACAAACCGAAAGGACAAGGGCCCAAAGCTCACAAGACGCGTTTTCCTCGGGGACCACACACAGACCAACTTTTTAAAAGATTCCCGACAACCATCACACGGGCCGAGTCACGGAAAGAGAAGGAAGACAACCGTGGCGAGTAATAATTCAGAGTATGACGTAATCGGTGACGTCTTACATCTCAACAAGATTTGAAGTCCGAATTTCAAGTCCGGACTTACCTCTATAAATTGCAGGATTTGAAGGAAGCTGAGGGCATCGAACATTTTCCTTAGTTTTCTTACAATAAAATCTGAGTGAAAAATTTGTAATATTTTGAGTGTTTTAGTTTTTATGTATTTTTGTGTGCAAGCCTCATACATGAGAGGCTAAACAAGTATTCTCCTCCCAAAAGGAGATTACTAATGTAATAAATTGTCTTTAAGTTCTTAATAAAATAAAGGCTGTTTGTTCAACATGTGTTCATAATGTACTATTGATTAATCCCCTTTGAAGAATTACTTTTACGCCTTGGAGTAGGAAACGAACCAAGGTTGTCTTTGAGCGAGTTTCAAGGAGTCGGATAACTTGCGATCATCTTCCCCGAGGTGAGGTTGAACAAGTGAGGAGTCGTTCGTCAAACGATCCGGGGGCAATAATTTTCCGACTGGTGGCGTTGCAAACCACTTAACCCGGTGTTGTTTCGGTCAAAAGAGGTATGAATTTTAAGGGATTTATTAATTTTACGGAAGCATGTTGGGCCCGATATGGTCGTAATGGACTATTTTCATTTTGATCTAAAGACCCAATTTGTATACGGATAAATACTTGAAATAAGATCTTGATAGAAGTATGTCTTGTTGAGTTTATAGGTCGAAACCCGACATGATCCATTTAAAACCCTCGAATAGAGATGAATCTAAGTAGGTGTAACAATGCCACGAACAAAACAAGTTCGAAAAATCGGGTTCTTATTTCTAAAAATCCGAAAAACAAATTGATTAGGGAGTGAAAACTTTTTTATTATTGTATAATGCAATATATTTATCCTTATGGAGCAATCTGCTACAAATTAGAGTTTAAAGGGATAACTAGAACTATTGTTATTAAAGAATAAAATCCTAGGGGCAAAATGGTCCAAAAGTTGCAGAGTAATTATTTTCGTAGTTCAGGATACAAAAGGTTAAACATAAAAGTCTAGGTTGTGAAGTGTAAAAAGGGGTAAAGTTGAGGTGGTTAAAAATAATTATCTCCTTGTTTTAAACCATATAAGACCTTCTTAAGTTTATAAACATCATTTGGCCTAGAAAAGTTTTCAAACCCCGGAGGTTGTTTTACATAGACTTCTTCTTGAATAAAACCATTTAAAAATGCGGATTTAACATCCATTTGGTAAAGCTTGAAATTCTTAAAACAAGAATAGGCAAGTAAAATTCGAATAGCTTCTAAACGTGCTACGGGTGCAAATATTTCATCATAATCAATACCTTCTTCTTGACAATAACCTTGAGCTACTAACCTTGCCTTGTTTTGAACAATATTGCCTTGATCATCGAGTTTTTTCCGAAATACCCATTTTGTACCAATAATTGTTTGTGATGGAGGACAATGTACTAATTCCCAAACTTCATTTCTTTCAAATTGATTCAACTCCCCTTGAATTTCCAAAAACCAATCCTCATCTTCAATAGCTTCCTTAGCATTTTTAGGCTCTTTTTGAGATATAAGAGCTTTTTCGGCAAATTTTCTTCGAGTCATCACTTTATCAAGAGGATCACCAATAATAAGATCTTTTGGGTGATCTCTCTTAAATTTCAATGCTACGGGAAGATCCGAAGTATCACCTTTGTCTTCTTGAGGAACATTTGAGCTTGAAGGTTGATCATTTTGAGCATCATCTTGAAAAATTGGTTCAATAATATCCTCTTCATCACTTTCATCATTGGGTATCCTTTCAACACCCGAGGCTTCATTGAATTTGACATGGATGGATTCTTCAACAACCATACTAGTCTTATTGTAAACCCTATATGCTTTGCTCTTGGTTGAATACCCCATAAATATTCCTTCATCGGGCTTAGGATCAAGTTTGTCCAATTGATCCTTAGTATTCAAAATAAAACATTTGCATCCAAATATTTTGAAATAGCTAATATTTGGAGTTCTTCCTTTCCAAAGCTCATATGGAGTTTTATTCATTTTATGATGAATATAAACTCGATTGATGACATAGCAATCGATACTTACAGCTTCGGCCCAAAAATATTTTGGAAGTGGAAATTCATTGAGCATGGACCGACTCATTTCTTGAAGTGTCCGATTCTTCCTTTCGGTTACTCCATTTTGTTGAGGTGCCCTTGGAGCCGAAAAATTGTGACCATATGCCTTGGTTTCACAAAAGACTATAAATTCTCCATCAAATTCTCCACCTCGATCACTTCGAATAGACTTTATGGTATCTTCTTTTTCATTCTCAATAAGTCTACACAACTTAACAAACTCATTAACAACATCGCTTTTATTTGCAAGAAAAAGAGCCCAAGTATATCTAGAAAAATCATCGACCATAACGAAAGTGTAATGTTTTCCACTTGGAACCAATATCCCCATACAAATCTAAATGAAGAAGTTGTAGAGGCTTGGTTGTGGAAATTTCAGTTTTGGGTTTAAAACTACTCTTAACTAATTTGTTCTTTTGAAAAGTATCACATAAGCCAAGATTTTCAAAATTCAATTTGGGTAGTCCTTTTACATGTTGGTTTTTGTAAATATTGTTCAAATTCTTGTATCCAACATGTCCAAGTCGCCTATGCCATAAACTAGTTAAATCATTATTGGCGACAAGACGAAACATTTTGACTAACCAAATCACTTGTACAAATTTTGTAAAGATTGTCTTTTCTATTTGCTTCACAAATAATTTTATCATTTTTAAGAATAAGGCATTTTTTTTTATTGAAAACAACATTATAATTTGAATCACAAAGTTGGCTAACACTTATCAAATTGAACTTAAGCCCTTCTACTAAAAGAACATTACTAAGAGAGAAAGAAGAGTTACCAATTTCTTCATTTCCAAAAATTCTTCCTTTGCCATTCCCGAACATGACCATACCCTCTTCTTGGAGCTTGGTGTTGGTAAAAAGTTCTCTTCTTCCGGTCTTATGGCGCGAACACCCGCTGTCCACGAGCCATTTTGAATCCTCCATGGTTGTTATAGCCCCCATTACCTACAAATGAAGTACTTTTAGGTACCCTATAATTTTGGGGTCCATGGGGGGTAGTTTTGAGACCTTTGGGTCTCGAAAAATAGCTCAAATTGTTCTTCAATTTACAATGAGCAACATAATGACCAACTTTACCACAATAAAAGCAAATAATATTGTGGGCACTACTAGCACGTACAAAAGTCGGACCTTGGTTATTTTTCTTTGAAATAGGTTGAAAAGGTTTATAGCCAAAGTCCTAATTTAGAATGCTCACCTCTTTGTGCATCCAAAATATTTGTAACTTTATATGTACTTAAGTTAAAACGATGCACATCCTTTTTTAAACATTCAAGATCATTAGTGAGCGATTGTTTTTTGGTTTCAAGAGTACGGACTTTAGTAAGAGTAATAGCATGAGCTTTATCAAGAGATTCATAAGAAGTAAATAATTTATCCTTTTCAATTTTAAGCTCTTTATGCTCCTTTTTCAAAGTATTGTACTTAACATTCAAATTTTGAAATTCATTTTGCAATTCATCAAAATCACATTGCAATTCATCAACTAAGGAAGAAGTTGAATAGTTAGAGCATTCTCGTTATTTTCATCGTCTATGGCCATAAGACCATGTTCGGTTTCTCTTTCCTAGTCGGACAAGTGCGGCCGTCTCTTCATCATCCTCATTATTATCATAATATGAATTACTACAAGAAGATGCTAGGCCTTTAGGAATATTTTGCATACCCGATTGAGTGGTGGATGGTTTGGAATTTTTCCTCACACTGAGATAGACTTCATTCATATATGAGGAGGTTCCCGATGAGCTCATCGAACTTGAGTGTTTTGAGATTTTGTGTTGCCGTGATAGCCGTCACTTTTTCGGACCATGAGCCGGGAAGAGCGTTCAATACCTTAGTCACCTTGTCTTCTTCGGAGATGACTTTACCGAGAGCCACAAGAGGATTGACAATGTTGTCAAGCCTCTCCACCATTTTTGATATGTTTTCACCATCATGCATATTGAAGTTTTCAAAGTCTTTAACAAGCATGGTTTTTCTTGCTTGTTTAACCTTCTTTGTTCCTTCATAGATTGTCTCCAATTTTTCCCAAACTTCGTGTGCCGACCTTATGCCTCTTATGCGATTATACTCGGTGGCGGTAAGAGAGCAATGTAAAATATTTAAGGCCTTACCGTTTAGAGAGAAAGGCTTCTTGTCATTGTCATCGAACTCCTTGAAAGTTTTGAGAACCGAGGTGTCGTCCTCCAATTTCTTGGTTGGTTGATCAACTCCTTCAATAACCACATTCCAAATATCAAATCCGCACCCTTGTAGAAAGCACTCCATATGGTCTTTCCAAAAGGCGTAGTTGTTGGCGTCGAATAGCGGTGGCTTGTTGGTGGAGGCGCCGGTGGTGACATATGCTTCGTTAGTAGCCATGGATCTTTCCTTTTTACTCGGAACAAGCTAGCCAAAGAATTTGGCTCTGATACCACTTGTAAGTCCAAGTGGCTACAATAATCTAGAGGGGGGTGAATAGATTATGCCGGTTTTTCAAAATCCGCCCTCTTTTTCGAATGAACAAGCAAGAATAAACTGGAAATGCGGAAAATAAACAACGCACGTTGATTTAAAGAGCTTCACCCCACCTAGGGACTACGTGCTCTACCACCCCAGTATCTCCGAGATGGATTTCGAAAAAGAAAAAGAAGTTTTATTAATTACCACAATTAATACAACACCACCTTTGAAGATTACCACAATCTTCTTACAACACCTTCAAGGAGATTACCACAATCTTCATTCAACACCTATGAAGAGTACCACACTCTTCAACACCTAAGATCACCCAAGTGTGCTCTTACCACAAGAACAACAACAAGGATATCTTATTTTGGATAATGGACAAAATTCAAGATTACAACTCGATAATGATAATACAAATATTGAGTGCAAATGTAATCAAGAATGAAAATCCTAGACCTCAATATGTGCAAGTGTAAGTACTTAGGCTAATACAACAAGAGTTTTGACAAAGTGTTTTGCTTGTATGCTTTTGCTTGTATGTTGTGTTGTGTCTTGTTGCTTGAATGGTTCCTCTATTTATAGGAGAGGTGTTGTATTGATTTCCAGACATTTTCTCCTTCTTTGAGAGTGAATTCTGCAAAAAAAAAATGCAATTAAAATCAAGATATTGCTGTTAGAAACCAACCCCTTAAATTGAGGAAAAGCTGTCTGAAAACCCAACGGATAGTTTGCTATCAAAAACCTATAGCGACCGGTCACGCAGAGAGAATGATTTGAATGTATTCTTACGAAAAATACATAGGGGGACCGGTCACCATGGGGTTGGACCTGTCCACCCCCATGTTAACCGGTTGGGGTCCTCAAAAATACATTACAGAGTGTTCTGTAATTCAGAACAATTCCCAGGCACCGATCGCCCTACCGGTCGCCCTCCCCTATTTCTCTTCCGTCCCGTTTTCTGTTTTAAAAATCAATTCAGACACAGGATGCCCTATAGGGCGACCGGTCCAACACGAGATAAAAGTGTTGTCCAATTTTTGTCGAAAATAAACTTCAAGAAATACTCAGAAAAATTAGTAAAAATATTTTAAATCGATCGGGAGTATTTGGACAACATTTAGAAATATTGTTATGGTGTAAAAACACATTTAAACAAAATCATCAAAATGAGAAATATCATCATCATCGCAGTCCGTCTAAATCGGGATGTCCAAAAATATGGTAGGCTCTCCCCCTTTCTTGGTGGACCATTGAACCACCTTCTTCTTTCTCTTTGGATGGCCTTGGGTGAGCCACCAATAGTCGACTTAGTAGGAGAAAAACTCTTTTTTCTTGAAGAATTTCGCGTTTTAAGGTTTGGAGGGGTTTCTTGTGCATCCAAATAGGGGAAATTATCAAGATTGATTACATTTTCTCATTCCCCAGGTGAAAAAACTCCAATCTGAGTGGGAGCTTCTAGAATCGGAACCATAAAAGTCGGTTCATCAAACATCGAAACATTCTCAGGTGTGGAAATTGGGGTTTCTCTTTTAGGAATAGTGGGTGCTGCAATAAATGTTTCAACACTCGTTTCGACACCTAGAATGACCGACGAAAGAGTGAATTAAAATGATAGATCATTTGTCGGCCATGGTAGCCGATTCTTTTGATTTCTCTGGTGAAGAAACAACTTGGTTGGATGCTTGTGAAGAAGATGACAAGGACGTAGGGCTCGAATTGGGGCTAAACGTACTTGTAATGCCTGTGATAATTCTCTTCACTTGATGTTAGTGAGATGCAACAATAAGAGAAAAATGCAGTGGAAATTTTGTGGGGAGAGAGAGAGAGAGGGGAGAGAGAGAGAGAGAGAGAGAGAGTGAAGAGGATGAGTGGGGCTGGGAGTCATAAATACAAACTGTGTGTCAAATTCAAACCAAATCCCAACTCAAGTAAAATTGTAAGGTGGCGATTGGATGTCAACAGAATTTGAGAATTTTTCCCTAGTTGGACGAAAATCATGGGAATAAATGAATGGTTATGAAAAAGACAACTTATCTCCCCTAGATTTTACTGTTTTTCCCCCTAAACTTTACTATTGCAACTATTTTTGAGCCCCTTTTCTGACACCTACTATGCTCTATAATTGTCTACCTCACTCATCTATTCATACCTATCCAGTACATTTATTACCTCAATGGTTAGCCAAAATGAGTATTGGTTTGGGTGTGGTTTATAATTATCATTATAATTAATCATTAAACTGACATTGTAATGTTGAATACATTTTTAATTTGAAAAACATTTGACCCCAATATAATGTAACGTTATGTATTATACCAATAGTTAGATCCCATAATATATATAAGGGTGTCAATGTTGGTTGGGTCCGTGGGTTTGGGGATCGGAATAAACCGACCCGGACTCGACCAATTTAATTATTCGCGTCAGAATACGGCATGTTTAACCCGTTTAATTTATGTACATTTGATAATTTCAACTAAATAATTTTTTTTAAAAAAATCAACCACAATGACACTATATTCAATTAATAAAAAAATACCACAATTCACAACATACAAATAGAAACAACATAATTGCATAAATAACATAACATACTAATCATATTTTAAGGACAACGTACAAAAAATATGCAAAATAATAACAAAATACATAATTTAAGAGGTTTTAGCATTTAATTTTTAAATACATGTCTTGTTTTTTTTGTTTTTTCTTATAATTAATTATTTACTTAGTTTTCTTTTAAATTTAAAAACGGGTTAAATGGGGCATAACATGTTGACCTGAATGCGACATGTTTAATTGGCAAGTCATTCGATTTTGACCCGAATCTATACCCATTAATTTCGTGTCGGGTCCGAAATTGACACCCCTAGATGTATATTAAATGATAAAGTGAATAATGATACGACTAACAAAATAATTAAATTAAGTACAATGAAGATATGTGGTGAAATATTACTGTAACAAAATCACACAAATTAAATTATAAACAATAATATAATAAAGAATGCACACATGGAGTTTAGGATTCAATTGCTACAATATGATTTTAAAAAAACATTTCTAAAAAAATAATAACTATCACATCCAATCACCCAAAAAAATCTCATATCCAATCACAATTCTCCCTAACAAAAACAGTCACATCAAATATCATCATAACATATACATTCACATTCTCAAAATTTTCTATTCCTTTCCCCAAAATATATTTTTCACTATTCTCTAGTAAAAAGAAAATTTTCAAAATGAAAGTATATCCAATCGCGCCCTTGGAATCTTACCCTAAAAATTCGAACACCAAAAATGAATCTCTGAAATAGGAAATAAAATCCTAACAAAAAAATAATTTTTGAATTGAAGTCTTTGAAAATAGTGAAACACCTAACCACAAATATGGATAAGCTAGTGCAAAGATTTTTCAATTCATTCCAAGTATATCACATTGCATATAACTCTATAAAACGTAAAACTCCAAGGAATCCAATAAGTGAGGGAAGAAATTCAAGATCGCATATAGCCCAAAGGATTATAAAATATAGTTAATCATCTAAATCACCATATATGCATGACCTAAGTATGCCTAAATATGTGACAAAAATAAAAAAATCGCACACTCAAGTGGGGGATTGTTTCAACAGATGTTGTACCAAGTGTTGTAACACCTTGAAAGAAACTTTTACCACTGCAAGAATTTCTATTTATAATGACGAAAAATTTAACGAGGGAAAAAATAATCTTCAATAAAAGCATAATTCCTGAGTTTTTAATGAGGGTAAAAAAACTGATAGTTAAAAAGTTTGATTATTTGTGAGGAATTTTTAATTTCCTAGTTATTAATAAATAAGGGGAAATTACAAAATTGGTCCTGTAACTAAGGCAGTGTGTAATTTTGGTCCTCTAAGTATTGAGTATGCAGAATTGGTCCTGTAAGTTTAAAAGTTTTGCAAAATTGGTCCAATAAGTTTTACACCAGAGCGATTTCAGTCCTATAAGTTTTAAGTTGTTGCAAAATTGGTCCACCAGATTTATTTCATATTTTCATAATACCCATTATACCCTTAATTCATACTAATGGCTGATCTGACTAAGTATTTTGCGTAAAATGGTATCAGAGCTTAGGTTTATTAAGAAATTTTAGTTAAATTTATTATATTTATGTAATTAACAATTGGTGAGGAGAAATTACTCAGAGAATATGGATCCGAACAATTGTCCGAGATGTACACCCTACGGGACATATCGTAAATTCTTGACGATGTATGCACAAGAACACCAGGACAAGATAGCATATTGGAACCACCAATATGAGGAAAAAGAACGCGCGAGGTAAGCTGGGAAACCTTGAGGCAATGCGAAATGCGAGTGGCATATCATATGAGTTTCTTCACAGTAAACCAGATATTATATGTCGATCTGATGAATCGCCAAGAAGCAGTGCATGAAAATGCCCATCAGAATAATGATTCCTGGTGGAGTACCGGAGTGGAGCGAGATACTTCCGGACACATTTAAGATCTCAAAGAATATTAGAGAAGATGTGTTGCTAGGAAACAATTTCCTACAAACATTCAAGCGATTTACACAGGAAAATGAGACAAGAAGACTTATTTTCATAACATTATGTGATCATAAGATTATTGTCCAGAGACTGCGGGAAGCATTTTACAGAAAAATGCCTATTAATTTTCGCAGCAAGCGTGGTGATGAAGCCAAACTCTGAAATCCAAAAATGGCGGATCGAAGGAAATTTGGTGAAGCATTATTATCTTATAGACAATTTGGTTCAAATTTCAAGGATAAGAAAATATGGGATAATAACTTGTATTCATTCAGAATACAAGGAGAAGAACGAGTAACCCCAGAAGCCATTGCAGAATTATAGATGGGTCTAATGGAGAATCCACAGAGTGACATTACCTTAGAAGAACAAATATCACTCGAGGATATCAAAAAGAAGATCCAAAGGAATTATAATGAAGATCCTTTGGCATGGTGGGATAAGAACGAGCTCAAAGCTTCCTTAAAAGTTAAACCAGGAAAGGAGTACGAGTTCGTGCGATTCAAACCAATCCTTATGAATCAAGAGGATCGTAAGGATATGCAGAAGATACTTAAGGAACATCTGGACCTTAAGTTAATTTCACCAGGAGTTTTTCTATACAGCAGTCTGGGATTCTTAGTCAGAAACCATGGAGAAATCAAAAGAGGAAAACCAAGACTTGTTATTAATTACAAAGGGATTAATAACATTTTGGAGTTCGACGGATGCTATATCCCAAGCAGAGAACATCTGGTTAACTGCATCAAAGGTGCCAAGATATTCTCAAAGTTCGATTGCAAGTCTGGATTTTACCAGATTAAGATGGAGGTAGAGAGTAAGAAGTTTACAACTTTCTCTACACCACAAGGACATTATATTTGGAACTTGATGCCGATGGGATTGGCTAATGCACCCCAGATATATCAAAGGAATATGGATAATCTTTTCAAAGATTATTTCATTTCCATGTTCGTGTATATTGATGACATTCTGATCGCATCAAAGAACATGAAGGAGCATCTCAAACATTTGGAAATATTTTCAGATGGTTGTCACAAGGAAGGATTAGTGCTTTCAGAGAAGAATGCAATGATTGCAACAAGACAGATTGAATTCCTCGGAATTGAAATCGATGAATCAGGAATCATCCTACAAAGTCATATTATAGAAAAAATACAAGGATTTCCAGATACACTAAAAGACAAGAAGCAACTTCAGAGTTTCCTTGGAGTTGTTAATTTTCTTTGGAATGTTCATAAACAATCTAAAGCACATTACGAGGAAGGTGTTTAGCCCATTGCTCAAAAAAGATGCTACATTCAAATGGGAATATGAACATCAAGAAGGAATAAAGCAGCTTAAAGAAGTTTGTAAAAAGTTTCCAAAACTTGCAATTCCACAAGATGAAGATGAACTGGTTCTATACACTGATGCCAGTGACTATTGGTGGGCAGCTGCTCTCACAAAAGCTACACCAAACGGCGAAGTGCCATGCAGATATTGCAGCGGTCTTTTTACGGATAGTGAAGCGAATCAATGGCATATCAATGAGAAAGAATTCTTTGCAGTCAGAAAGGCTTTCAAACAATGACCTCTATTTTTACTGGCTAAAAAGTTTACTTTAAAAATTGATAATTCAAGTGTTAAAGCTTTTCTGAAAACCAAAATTGAATCAAAACAAGAAAAAGCTAGATTACTTAGATGGCAAGTTGAATGTCAATATTATGATTATGATATTGTCATTATAAAATCTCATGAAAATATTCTTACAGATTTTTTGACACGAGATGGAAGGACGCGTTGCTGACGAGGTCCTTAAACGAGTAAGACATCTCAGAGAAAATCTGGAGAGTCTAGAACGAGATTTTGGGACGTTATGTCTCAATGCGAGAATTCCGGACGACTTCAACAGTGACGTAAATCCATTTCTAGTCAAATACGAGCATGCCAGTTTGCTCAAAGACAATTGTTCTTAGCGCTGTAAGGGCCTCTCCTCCAGGCTGCATCGCCCACGATGCAAAAAGGGGCGAATAGAGAATGGGGCTCTAACCCGGAGGTTATGGATTCAAGTACCATAATCACAAGTGTTGCAGGTGATGCATCCCTTGAGGGTGTACAAACTGTAACGAATGTTGAAGCTCCGGTGTCACAACCCGAGTCTTCAAGTCAACCCAACACCTCTGGGTAAAAGAGGGAGAGTTGAATCTTAGGCCACAGACAGGCAAATCTAAGGTTCAAACTGACGAGATTAAGATTTCTCCAATGCAGGTTTATCAACAACAATAGGAGAAATTAGTAACAAGAAGAGGTATTAACCCAGAAAAATCTATGGTTGATATCTCAGGTCCCAGAGTTTGGATGAAACCAGGGAGTCATCCAAATGAAGTATAGGAATGGTATACTTTTGGAGCTTTAGCTTCAATTTATACTGTATCACCCAGATTCCCAGAAATTTCAAAATTACCGAAATGGATTGGGGAAGCAGTTTACGAGACTTGGGCCAACAATCCACATTTGGCCAGAGGATATATTTTGGAACTATATTTTATCGGTGCTGACCCGAACCAAATGAAGAAAGGCTTTAATGAAGCTTTTCATTTCATCAAGCTAAGAAGACCGGATGGAAATGCTTCAAAATACATCAAGCAATCACAGGAAGAAGTACCAGTGTTTGTAGGAGCAATTTTCAAGACGAAGCTTCTACAAGGCGAGCATGGGGACTTTGGGTTTGTCAAACCAAAATGGACAAAGTCAAATATCCATTCAAGTTTTTCTGGAATTCAGCAAATGGATCTTTCCTTTTGAATTCCATGACTGGATCAACAACAGGATTCGCAGAGGAACTTTTTGTGACAAAGAGAAGAATTCTCTGGGAGAATAAGATTCCGGCTAGCAAAGAAACCTACCGTAAAAGTCAGAACATGGCACATGTTGGCCGTTGGATTGATCAGATCTGTCAAGCATGCCCCGAACAGAAAGAACCCGAGTCTGGGAAAGGATTT